>OU015754.1:24239746-24261742 GCA_907169655.1 Acomys percivali | reverse complement strand
ACTCAGAGAGAGAGAGAGAGAGAGAGAGAGAGAGAGAGAGAGAGAGAGAGAGAGAGAGAGAGAGAGAGAGAGAGAGAGAGAGAGAGAGAGAGAGAGAGAGAGAGAGAGAGAGAAATAAAAAATTACAGCCAGGCGGTGGTGGCGCATGCCTTTAATCTCAGCACTTGGGAGGCAGAGGCAGGCGGATTGCTGTGAGTACGAGGCCAGCCTGGTCTACAAAGTGAGTCTAGGACAGCCAAGGCTACACAGAGAGACCCTGTCTCGAAAAACAAAACAAAACAAAACAAAACAAAACAAAACAAACAATTAAACTTTAGGGCTGGAGAGATGGCTCAGTGGTTAAGAGCACTGGCTGCTCTTCCAAAGGTCCTGAGTTCAATTCCCAGCAACCACATGGTGGCTCACAACCATCTGTAATAAGATCTAGCGCCCTCTGTACATGCAGACAGAACACTGTATATATAATAATAAATAAATATTTAAAAATAAATAAATAAATAATTACGTGTGATTTTAACAAAATAAAAGATGAGCCAGGCTTGCATGGTGGCACACACCTGTAATCCCAGGATTTGGGAAGCAGAAGTAGAAAGATTTCCAAAAGTGTGAGATCAGCATGGGCTACAGTGGGAGACCCTGTTGGTGATGATGATGATGATGATGATGATGATGATGATGATGACAAGCTGAACATGATGGCACATTTCTTCAATCCCAGCTATATAGTGAGTTCCAGAACAGCCAGGGCTACACAGACAGACCCTGTCAACAGGCTTGGTGGCAACCATCTTTACTTACTGAGCCCTTTCAACAGCGTTTTTTACTTTATTCTATTCTATTTTAGTTTATTTTGAGACAGGGTCTCATGTAGCCCCGACTGGTCTCCCTGGATAGTCAGGATGACTTAACTACCAATTCTTTTGTTTTAGTCTCTGGACTGCTAAGATTACAGGTGTTTGAGGGCACTTAGTTTATTTTTGTTCTTCATGCCTCTGGGCCACACCTCCCCAGTTCTTCAATACGGATCACTAGCAGGAGAAAGCAGTGTGTCTCTGTGTGTGTGTGTGTGTGTGTGTGTGTGTGTGTGTGTGTGTGTGTGTGTCGGGGGGTGGTCCTTCAAGCACTGTCAATCTTTTCTTTTGAGACAGGGTCCCTCCATGGACTGGAGCTCCCCAATTCAGCGGCCAGAGTTCACCGAGCCCCAGGGATTCTCCTGTGCCTCCCCAGCACTGGAATTACCAGCTTTTTTTCACCTGGCTTCTGGGAATCAAATTTACATCATCTCCCTGGTACCTGAACCAGCTCTTTAAACCACAGCACCTGTGTATTCTAAAGAGCATTCTTTTTTTTTTTTTTTTTTTTTAAGACTAGTCAAGTGCAGTAGTGAGAAGGGGGAAAGTGTAGAACAGGAGTTCAATCTGTAACTGACTGTGAACAATCAATTGTGATAACTCACTACCTTCGGACCAGCCCTAAAAAGCATTCTATTTGTGACAGGAAGAACTGCTAGGCCAGCCATGGAGGGACAGTGGCACGATGGCATCTATAGCCTGGTCTGGCACGGGACTTCATAGTGCCAAGGGTCCCAGAACACCCTGTGATTCGGCCTGTCCACTTTGGGTAAACATTTGGGAACCCAAGGCCCAGTGCCACGCATCAGTTCCAATACTGGGGACAGAGAACAAACTCCACAGAGGTCTTTGCCCTCTTGAGCCCAGAATTCCCATGGGGACAACGTGGCAGACGAAGAAGAAGAAGAAGAAGGAGGAGGAGGAGGAGGAGGAGGAGGAGGAGGAGAAGAAGAAGAAGAAGAAGAAGAAGAAGAAGAAGAAGAAGAAGCCCGATATACAAGTAAATGTCACAGGTAAACAGAACAGTGTATTGGGTTTGAATCAACCTCAGAGAGCTCTCACTGGAAAATGTCACAGGCATGAGGCCACACACCTGACCGGTGCACAAGGGGAGGGGGAGAAAAACAAGACAGAAACTATATTAGAGGACAGAGCACTGGCTTCGTGGCATAGGGGAAGGACCTAGGACCTCTCTCTGGCTGCTGTACTGGGACTTGGGGGTGGGGGGATGGACACACAGGAGACCTTGTGTTGGCATATAAGCGGCCTGCCTTTAGGCTACCTAGCAACCTGTGACATCATCACGGGCCGGCCACTAGGTGTGCACTAAGGGCCCAGGATATAAAAAGGCCAACCTGCCACCTTATCTTTCTCACCCTCCTCACTCATTCTCTCTCTCTCTCTGTCTCTCTGTCTCTCTCTCTCTTTTCTCTTCTCTTCTCTTTTTGGTTTTTTGAGACAAGGTTTCTCTGTGTAGTCTTGGCTGTCCTAGACTCGCTTTGTAGAGCAGGCTGGCCTCACAGAAAGCTGCCTGCCTCTGCCTCCCAAGTGCTAGGATTAAAGGCGTGTGCCACCACTTTCTCTAAGCACATCCCTTCTCTCTCTCTCTCTCTCTCTCTCTCTCTCTCTCTCTCTCTCTCTCTCTCTCCCTCTCTCTCTCACTGTCTCTCTGTCTCTGTCTCTATATCCTCATGCCCCCTCACAAATAAATCCCTCCATATTCTTATCAATTGTGTGCCATCTCATTTTTTTAAAATATTTTATTTAATTTTAATTTATGTGCATTGGTGTGAAGGTGTCAGATCTTGGAGTTACAGACAGTTGTGAACTGCCATGTGGGTGCTGGGAATTGAACCAGGGTCCTTTGAAAGAGCAGACGGTGCTCTTAACCACTGAGCCATCTCTCCAGCACCTCCGCCATCTCATTTTTAATCGTAACTCCTTGGAAAGGAGTTCTAGAATCCAGATGAAAGGTTTAGGGACAGTAGCCAAACTCGAGAAAGGACAGAGGTAGGAGACTCACTTCCCTGAGGCTTAAGTGTGGTAAGCAGACAGAGCAAGTGAGGGCTTGCCCCCAAGGTCTTCACTGGAGGCCACAGGATGGAAGACCACAGGCCAAGCTAACCAGGAAAGTAAGGGAAGACAGACCTAGAGGTGAAGACAAGGTGACCCAACATGGCACACCAGAGGTCAAGGCTGGAGTTTAAGAGAAAGGGGGCCCAAGGGGGATGATTTGAGGCTGAGTAGGTCAGTAAGGTGGGCCTAGACATATGTCACCAGAGTAGGGCTAAGGTAAGGTAAGGAAGGACTCATTGCCTCAAGAGCGAAAGAGGCCCCAATCCCTCAAGACCCAAAAAACGACAACCAGAAACCCCACAGCTAAAGAAACTCAAGGGCCCTTCTAGAAGTTTCCAGAGAAGGTGGAAGGAACTTCACTGAAATGCCAGGAAGCGAGCGAGCGTCAGGCCACTCCTGTTCCTTCCCCTCCCTAGGCAGCTGAAGATCACAAAGCAAAGGGTGGGGTATGTGTGTGTGGGGAGGGGAAAAACAACAAGAAAGCCCTGGGGGTGGGTCTCAAGAGGCCATGATGCTGAGGAGGCCATGATGCTGAGGAGGCGCTGGGAGTGGAGTCATCCCTGAGTAGCAGCCCCTGAAGTGCAGAGCCAGGCTGAGCAGCGAGGCCGAGGCCTGGTTTTTTTGTTTGTTTGTTTGTTTCCATTTGTGGCTCAGCCTGTCCTGGCCCTGCCCTAGGCCAGTGGAGGCCAAGGCCATCTGGGATGGAGGCAGAGGGAGGGGAGAGAGGTAAAGGGGTTACATGGTTTTGGTTTTTTGTTTTTCCTTTTTTTTTTTTTAAATGGACTTTTTAATTTTTTTTAAAGGTCCGTCACACTGTAGCCCAGACTGGCCGGTTCCTATTTTTTGGCGGAGCCCCTGGCTGAATCCTCCTCAATTAAATTGACACCCAAGACAGATCCAGAGCAGAAGGTGTTAGGTTTCAAGACGGGGGTGGGGGGGTGGGGGGGTACGGGGGGGTACGGGGGGGACGACACAGGGATGGGGGAGGGACGGGGACGGGGACACCAAAGGCTGAGGTGCCTACTTATCAAAGCAGTCCTGGCCACCAGATTCTCCCTGCAATCCTCACTCCCTACCCCGTTTTATCGGGCTACCGGGCCCTCCTGGCTGGCATACCCTGCCCTCTACCCTAAACTCTCCAGCCTCTGTGTAATCTGACCATCTGGGCCTCCTGGCGGCTGCTCTGGGTTTCCCTCTCTCCTCTCCTTGCCCTGCCCCGCCTCACATAGCTCAGGGTCATGCCCACTCTGGCTCTGTTCTCCCTCTTACCTACAGTAAACCTTCTCTTCCACCATACCTAGGCGCTGCCATGTTTCCTTTTCCTTTTCAGTTCCTTTCTCATTCATTTGGTGATGAAACCTGGGCCCATTCATGTTTCCTTTCTTCCTTTCTCTTTTTTCTTTCTTTCGTTTCTTTTCTTTTCTTTTTCTTTCTTTCTTCCCCCCCCCCCCCATTCAGAATGCTGGAGGCTTCTCAGCTGAATTCCTGAATCCTAAGATGGAAAGTGTTGAATATCCAGTGGCAACCTAGGGAGGCCCTCACGGTGGCCCAAGGCTTCTCCTTTGCTGGTCAAGGATGTATGAACGGTCCCCGGTACCCCCTAGAAGTCACAACTGGCCACAGAGCCAGCAGCCTGGACTAAACCTCTTAGAAACCAAGATGTACATAGGCTAGGAACTGCAGAGAGTCAAGTGGTCTCCCCAGGACTGGCTCCGGCGTCAGCTGCTGGGATCCAAGGCCAGAGCACAGGTTTCCAGGTAGCCGGACTCCTAGAGTTGGAGTGTATCAGGGTGAGTCACTGTGGGAGAACAGCAAAGAGTCTATCCTTCCAGGAAGGCTCCCAGGGTCCTTCCAGGAATGAAAAAAAGGGAGCCTGGCTTCAAAATGCCAGTTGGGAGGATCTAACTACTGCACACGGTGACCACACAGTGACAATGACCCTTTTTTATCTTCTGCAATGTTGGAGCCAAGTGGCTTGTACCTGCTAGGCCATCACTCTACCATGGAGACACACTCCCCCCTGTCCCTCAGCACATGCATCAGCATATGTGTGCTTGAGTTCACGTGTGCCCAGACAATGACCCATATGCTTGCATGCACATGTGGATGAGTTGCAACTCGAGTGGTACACAGAGAAACACACATGTCCACACATGTTATCACTGGACCATACACCAAGCTATGTGTGCTGTTATACCCAGGGGATACCATTATGTGGACACGCACCAACAGACACATGCACTGGAGACATGAATATTTGTGGATGTACGAGGAGCCAGAAGGGAACAGAAATAAACGTTTGGAACTAAAAATAGAATAGCCACAGCCGCGGCCCTGAAAGGAACTAAAATAGTTACTCACATGCCAGGGGCACCGGAAGCCATAGGGACCGGAAGCTAGGCAGCAGGAAAGAAGAAGAAAATAGAAGAAATCCCAGCACACGCAAGCATTCCTACCCAGGACCTGGAGAGCGGGGAATCTTACAGGGACACTCATCGTGACATTGGGAGGGGAGGGCCAGATCCCATTTGGGGAGCAGCCTATGAAAGCCCAGGCAGATCATAGCCTCAAGGTCACAGGGTGCCACAAGCTGGGGAAAGGCAGAACTTCCTTCCCATCTGAGGCCTCCTGAGGAGGCATCAAAGAGCTCTGACTGGCAGCCTATGGAGGTAGGTCACAGGAGAAAAGCCCGGAATCTACCCATGAGCCATGCAGATAAATGGAAGGCTAACTCAGGAAGGGAAAAAGAAGGACCAGGGTAGCCTTGGGTCTCTCTGGTCAAGGCAAGGTGAGCTATTCAAAACCCAGAGGTTACAATCTATCAGCCAAAGCTGTATCTTGGTTCTGTTGCCTAAATCTGTGTGACAGGGGCAAGTTACTTTCTATCTCTGTGTGTCTCTCTGCAGAGGGAGCAGAGCACAACTGTAGCCATTTAGATCCTACATAAAAAGGCTTTGAGGAACCTCAGACACTCAGAGTGACCCAGAGTCTCCAAGCTGCTATGTGCCTTCAGCACCACTTTCCAAGTGCCAGGCCAAGCAGCTCTGCCAAAAAGCCACAAAAACAACTCAGGGACGGTGTAGACATGCCAGGCTAGCCCCTCGTCTGAGAGGTCCCTGGGGCTCCATAGGGAGTGTTGGGAGGAGACAAAATAGAATTAAGGTGAGGACAGGTGGACAGCCAATGACCACTCATCCCAATCAACTCCCCAGCACCCTGCCCTCCCCACTGCCGCCGCCCCCTCCCCTCCCCTCCCCCCCCCCGCCCGGCAAATCAGCCAACTTCATGTTCAGGAAAAAGAAAGAACCACCTATAGGCCTGTGACACAGTAAGGATGGTGGGCTGAAGACAGCTCAGAGGTTAAGAGCATCGTAAAGGGTTCCCAGCACCCACATGACCAGTCACATCCCTCTGGAACTCCAGTTACAGGGGACCTTGACATCTCTTCTGATCCTCCTCGAGCACCACACACATGTGACATGCAGACAAAACACTTGAACACTGAAAATGATAAATAAATCTTTTTTGGGTTGGGGGGAGGAGTGTGTTTTGAGACAGGGTTTCTCTGTGTAGCCCTGGCTATCATGAAACTCACTCTGTAGACCAGGCTGTCCTCGCACTCACAGACAATCGCCTGCTTCTGCCTTCCAAGTGCTGGGATTAAAGGTTCCTGCCGCCTGGGGGAAATGCCAGGGAGGGCCTCTGAAGTGGGTCTGGGTATAGTGGGCTCAAACCAGGAGGATGGCAGGGCGGACAGAGTTAAGGGAAGGCAAAGAGAGACAGATTGGGTCGGGACCTTCAAGCTTCTGAGAGGAATTTGAGGTTCACTTGGGAAAAGACAGGGAATGTCAAAGGGTCTGAGCAAGGTGGACATTGTCCCTCTGGCTGCCTGCGTGGAGCAGGGTGAAACTACCACACAGGGCCAAGCAGGCAGAGAGGCCATGGAGGTAGAGGGGTTTTAAAGGGTGAGCTCCCCTCCCCCCCCCCACCCGCCAAGTTTGTGAAGTTAAGATGTTGGTGAACCAGCTATGAGGTAGCAGCAGGAAATAGCAAAGAGTACAAGCCGTTAGGGACAGCTTGAGGCTCCTGCTCTGCATGGGGGGAGGGGAGGACAAGATGGGGATGCGGGTGGGGTGGGGGGATGACAGGACAACAGAGATGAATGAGGTGCTGAGGCGCCAGCAGATGAACAGATCAAGCACCTGGGGCGAGTTCAACAGGAAATCTCACTTCAGGACAGCAGAGGTGACACACTCATGGACACGGGAAAGATTCTGGTGGCCCCGTGGCTGGACATCTGCATGCCAGGCTGGGTTCTAGGTGAAACACACAGAGGTCCCAGTGCTGGTGGGCTTGCCTCTGGGATGGTCACACACACCTCAGGAGAGTCATGGGCAATTACAGTCTCCAGCTGTTTCTTTAACTGACAAGGACCTGTGTTGTCACCATGCCGCCTGTGCTTGCTAGTTTTATGTCGACTTGACTTGACACAGCGGATTGTCATCTGAGAGGAGGAAGCCTCAGTTAAGAAAAATGTCTTCTGGGCCAGGTGGTGGTGGCGCACGCCTTTAATCCTAGCACTGAGTAGGCAGAGGCAGGTGGATCGCTGTGAGTTCAAGGCCAGCCTGGTCTACGAAGTGAGTCCAGGACAACCAAGGCTACACAGAGAGACTTTGTCTCCAAAAAAAGAAAAAAATGCCTCCTATTGAGTTGGCAGAGATGAGGGAGGATAGTTATTGATTCTCATTCAGAATTTTAGACTCACCAAGATATGAAAGATGTTTTCTACAATGTTGCCAAATGCAATTAACCAAAATACCTTGAATATAACGTTCATATGATCCGATTGTTTCGCACTTCTTCTTGCTGTATGTAATTTTTCTACTTACGTGTAATAATATAAATGTATATGCCAAGTAAATAAATAATTTTTAAATTTAATTAGAATACAAAAAAAAGAAAGAAAGAAAGAAAAGAAAAATGCCTCCATAAGATGTAGGCAAGCCTATGAAACATTTTGTTGTTGCTGCTTTTGAATGTTTTGTTTTGTTTGTTTCGAGACAGGGTTTCTCTGTATAGCCTTGGCTATCCTGGACTTGCTTTGTAGACCAGGCTGGCCTCGAACTCACAAAGAGCCATCTACCTCTGCCTTCCAGAGTTCTGGGATCACAGGTTTGTGCCACTGGCACCCTAACCCTGGCTGAGCATTTTCTAATTGGGGCTTGATAGGGAAGGGCCCAGCTCATTGTAGGTGGGGCTATCGCAGGGCTGGTGGTCATGGGGTTCTGCAAGAAAGCAGGCTGAGCAAGCCATGAAGAGAAAGCCAATAAGCAACATCTCTCTATGGCTTTCTGCATCAGCTCCTGCCTCCAGGTCCCTGCCCTGTCTTCCTTCAATGTTCAACAGTGTGTAAGGCAAATAAACCCTTTCCTCCCCAAGTCTCTTTGGTCATGGTGTTTCATCACAGCAATTGTAACACTAAGTTGCTGCCTTCCTTGTCATTTTGAGTGATATTCATAACACATGGATACATTCTCTTTTTTGTTTTTAAAGAGGTTAAGTGTGTTAGTGCAGATCTGTCACCCCAGCACTCAGGAGGCTGAGGCAGGAGAATTTCAAATAAAGCCTAGGCGATACAGTGGGACCTTGCCTCAAAGATGGCTCAGCAGTTAAAGGCGCTTGCTGTTAAGCCTGAGAACCTGAGTTATATCCCTGGGACCCACACAGTTGAAGGAGACAACTGACTCCTGAAAGTTGTCCTGTGACCTGCACAGGCATGCTATGGCACAATCCTCCACTCACACACAAACAAATACATACATTTCATATTTTACAAGAAAGAATCACTGTGGACCCGGGTTCAATTCCCAGCACCCACATGGTGGCTCAAAACCACCTGCAAATCCAGGTCCAGCGGATCTGATGCCCTGTCTGGTTTCTGAGGGCACTGCACACACAGATGTACATGCAGGCAAAACACCTGTGTGCATAAATTAAACAACAGTCTACAAAGAATCACAGAGCCACCATTATCTACTTTGTGTGTCTGGTATACACCCTTCCACACTTTTTTTCTAAACTGTAATTGCATTAACACTAGTCTCCTGAAATTATAGAATACTCTTAGGATTTTGTTGTTATTGGTGGGTTTTTTTTCTTGTTGTTGTTTTGTTTTGTTACTGGTGGTGGTTTTTGTTTGTTTGTTTGTTTTTGTTTTTGTTTTTGTTTTTGAGACAGGGTTTCTCCGTGTAGCTCTGGCTGTCCTGGAACTCATTCTGTAGACCAAGCTGACCTTGAACTCACAAAGATCAGCCTGCCTCTGCCTTATGAGTGCTGGGGTTAAAGGCTGCACTACCACCGATCACTTTAGGGTGTGTGTGTGTGTGTGTGTGTGTGTGTGTGTGTGTGTGTGTTTAATTTTGCCCCTTTATATTCTGCAGGGCTGGGAACTGAACCCAGAGACTTGCACATGTAGGCAAGCATTCTATCACTGAACTCTATCCTTGGCTGTCTTTTTACCTATTTACTTATTTATTTGGCAGGGTCTCTCTACATAGCCCTGGCTGTCCAAGGAACTTGATTTGACTCAGAGCTCTACCTTCTGGCTGTCTTTTGAGCACTGGGATTAAAAGAGTGCACCAGGCCAGGCATGGTGGCTCATGCCTTTAATCTCAGCACTTGGTGGGCAGAGGCAGGCAGATTGCTGCGAGTTCGAGGCCAGCCTGGTCTACAAAGCAAGTCTAGGACAGCCAAGGCTACACAGAGAAACCCTGTCTCGAAAAAGCATTAAAAAAAAAAAAAAAAAAGAGTGCACCAATGTGCCTAGCTTGCACTTTATTTAAAGACGGTGGCTTACTAAGTTACCTTGAACTTCCTGTATAGGCTGGGCAGGCTTTGAACTTCCTCAACAGCCCAGGGCCAGCTTTGAATTTACATTGCTCCTGCCTCTCAGCCTCCAGGTAGCTGGGATTACAGGGCAGGAGGCTGGGGAGTAGGGACTTTAACAATAACAGAGCTTTATCTCCATCACTCCTGTCTTTCTGAAACCTGGCCCTTCTTACTTTTTTTTGTTTTGTTTTGTTTTTTGACTCTCCCCAGCAGCTCATTATACAGAGAGGTCTCTTGTATATTTCCTACTTCCCCATGGAGGGCAAATCAGGCACGGCCACTTAGAGTCCCTCCCAGCCCACCTCAGGCCATGCTTACTATAACTAGCTCCTCAACCTTTGCTATGGGCCCAGATCCCTTATCTGGAGAGAGGAAGAATTCTGCAGCCTTGGCCTATTTCACAACACTGTGGTTGTGCTCAGAGCAGGAGCAGGAAGCCTCATAAAACGTTTCCAAAGGCGCTTGTAATCTCCTTTGTAACGTGCTAATCCCTCAGGGGAACAAACCAGATCTGGCCCCTGTCTCACAGGAGACAACCTGCCTCCCAAGTGATGCCTTTGTCCCAGCTAGCACATGGCACAGTAGGCCTGAGCTCCTAAGCTATGAAAACTGTCACCTACATGGGCATCATGTTCCTGCCCAACCTCTGGGAGCTGAAGCTGTGAATCAAAGCCACCAAGCAGATAGCCAAAGAAGGTGATGTGATGAGAGAAGAAATGAGGGGAAGAGTATGGTCCCCCAGATTGTCAGTGGGAGTATGGCTGAAGATACCAAAGTCCAAACAGAGGGTACCTGTGGGTCCACAGGCTAAGAATCACATGGTGGAAGTGTTCATGGACTTCCACGGGATGGTATGTGCTCTTGGTAGCCTGAGACAAAGAAGTGGCCAGGCAACAGAGGAACCAGTAAACAAAGGAATACCACACCGTAATGGGGAAGGCAGTAAGAGATTAGCATGTTCTGCCTGTCATGCAAAAACCTTTGAACAGGGCTGGGAAGGTAGCTCCATGGGTAAAGTGTTTGCCAGAGGATCCAAGTTCCAATTCCCAGAACCCAAACAAAAACTGTACACAGAGCCAGGTGTAGTGGCGCCCGCAGGCGTTTAGTCTCAACACTCAGGAGGCAGTCAGGTGGATCCCTGAATTTGAAGCCAGCCTGGTCTACAGAGCACGTTCCAGGATAGCCAGAGCCACACAGAGAAACCCCAGCACTAGGCCAGGTGGAGACAGGCAGATCTCAGGGACTTACTGTCCAGTGGCTAGCAGAAAAGGTGCACCCCATATTTAATGGGAAAGCCGGTCTCAAAAACTAAGGTGGAGCGGGGGTGTGGTGGCACATGCATTTAATGCCAGCACTCAGGAGACAGAGGCAGGTGGATCTCTGTGAGTTCAAGGCCAGCCTGGTCTACAAAGCGACTCCAGGGCAGCCAAGGTTACACAGAGAAACCTTGTCTTGAAAAAACAACAACAAAAACATACAAACAAACAAAAAAACAAACCCCAAGGTGGAGAGCCGTTGAGGAAAACACCCATCAACCCCTTGCCACATGTGTGGCAAGTCCACACACGGGTGCTCAAGCATACACACACACCTTTGATCACTAACACTGAACAGAAAAGCCATACTATTTAAGGCAGGCATGGTGGTACATTCTTTTAATCCCAGCACTCAAGAGGTAGAGGTAAGTGGATCTTGGTGAGTCTGAGGCCCACATGGGCTACATAGTGAGTTCCTGGGCTACGTAGTGAAACCCTAATGTGTGTGCGTTGGGGGTGGGGGAAGGGCAGGGGCTCAGTGGGCAAAGTGCTTGCTGGGCAAACATGAGGACCCGAGTTCAAACTCCCAACAGCACATAAAATGTTGGGCATAGCTGAGAGTACATCTGCAACAAAACCCTGCCTGACCCTTACATACAAATGATAGTAACATCACAAGAAAATAAGAGTAGCCAGGCGTGGTGGCGCACGCCTCTAATCCCAGCACTCGGGAGGCAGAGGCAGGCGGATCGCTGTGAGTTCGAGGCCAGCCTGGTCTACAAAGTGAGTCCAGGACGGCCAAGGCTACACAGAGAGACCCTGTCTCGAAAAACCAAAAAAGAAAAAAAAAAAGAAAATAAGAGTGAAATATCTCTCTCTCTCTCTCTCTCTCTCTCTCTCTCTCTCTCTCTCTCTCTCTGTGTGTGTGTGTGTGTGTGTGTGTGTGTACCTAAGGCCTGCTGCATGCTGGGTAAGTGCTCTGCCACTGAGCAACACCCCCAGTCCTGATTTATTTATGTATTAATCTATGCATTTATTTATTTTATGTATATGAGTGCTCTGGTTTTTTTTCATGCACACCAGAAGAGGGAATCAGAAGGTTGTGAGCCACCATGTGGTTCCTAGGAATTGACCTCAGGACCTCTGGAAGAACAGTCAGTGCTCATAACCACTGAGCCATCTCTCTAGCCCCTGATTTTTTTCTTAAACAACCAAGTATTCCTGCTTTTTACACATCAACTTCTTTAACTGACCCACACACATACACACACACACACACACACACACACACACACACACACACATACACACAAAGCATAAAACATGAAAATTCAAAAGACAAGGCTTCCATTCAAGTCCCACAGACCAAAAGTGACCAAAGTCAACTCTGGGGTCCCCCCTCCCTGCTCCCCTCTGCCCCCGCCCACCAGTCAGTCCCTGAAGTGAGCTTTCTTCTCCCACAGGAGGTCCGGGCTCTGCTCCAGCCTGAAGAGGCTGTCTTGGGCTAGGCGTGTCTTCCTGTCTTCCTTCCTTCACGCCACTCAGCCCCCAACCAATTGCCTTGGGAACTTTCTCATGTAAGGAACTGGAAGCCGCTCACTGAAACTTAAATCCCCAAGCTTTTATAGCTGTAGGACAACTCAGACAGACGTGCTTTTCCTTTTTCAAGCACGGGGTAGATCTCTTTCACACACACACACACACACACACACACACACACACACACACACACACTGATGGGACAGGCAGTCCCAAAGTTAACACCCACCCCATTCCCCCATCCCCACAGGCATTCTTAGTCTCTGTGCCAAGCCAATAAAGAAAATAGCCCTGAAAGGTAAGACTCCCCGTCACCCCCAAATAGGAGATCAGGAGTCACCTGCTGTCTCCACCCACTGCAGGCAAGAGGAGCAGGCAGCCAGTCCATGTGCTGAGTACACAGGGCGGGGTCTAGCGTTGCTGAAACCACAGGCTGCCACTGAGACAAGACTGTCACCGCTACTTTGCCAGGCCTACCAGAAAGGCCCAGAGTAGTACTGGTGCTCCAATGAGAAGAAACTTCTCTCCACCCAGACACGGCAACTCCTGGGACCCTGGGATTTCTGTGGCCCATAGATTAGAGGATCTTCCAGGTCCAAGGGTTGAGAATCCAAAGTGTGGCCAAGAGAACTCAGAACTGCCCACCAGAACTCCCGGGAAAGCCACTTTTTTGTGGCTCCATCTGGAAAGCCAACCAGGTCCTGGGAGGTAGCTGCTAAGCCTAAGATAGAGCAGCCTTCATTCATTCACACAGTACACGGAGCCATTCTTAAACTCCCAGTAAACAAACCGGCTAAGAGGAAAGATGTCAGTCAATCCCTGTGTGTCAACAGCCCCGTCTATATCTCAGGTCCAGGTCTAACTGGACCTTCCCTAAAGGCCGGCTGGCCAGCCTCCATTTCCCCTTCTGTGGTAACCCAGCATCTGAGAAACACCCTTAGCTGGAGTGTAATTACACGGTAATCTCCAGGACTTAATGAGCTCCCGATTCATTCGGAGGACACCAGATCCCAGGGCAGAGTCTGTGGCTTGACAGGCACCGCCCGCGTAATATAGGTGCCCGGTTGAAAGGGCAAAAACGGGGCCTAAGGCTGAGATCAAGGGAGAGGCCCGACTGCCTGCCCTCGGCCGACCTGGGCAGTGTCTGCTTCTGCCAGAGCCTGAGGCGCAAAGCTACTTAACGCTCCAGGCTGGCTGGCAGTGTGAGGGTGAGCCAGGGCATCAGTGGGACATTTGGGCGGGAGGAGACAGGCAGAGCACCCACTGAGAACTGGATGCCCGTAGGAGCCTCACAGAGGTATAGGGAATACCAGCTACACGCAGCCCTGAGGCCACTAGGTACTGTCATCGGCCAGGGTGTGCGAAAGGGCTGGAGGTCAGGGCAGCTGCAGTCGAAACTCAGGGACAACCAGGCCACACTTCTGCTCCAGTGAGGGTCAGCCCCCCGTGAGACACTGGTGACTCAGACCTCCAAGTCTCTGGGGGCGAGCCTGGGCCTCTAGGTGGTGGGAAAGTAGCTTCACCGTCCCACCCTGCTTCCCGATCCCCTTCCCCGCCCGAGGACGCGTCACTCACCTTGAGCACCTGCTGCTTAATGAGCGAGGGCACCATGAAGATCATGACAACCCCGAGCACAGCAAACAGCAGCCCCAAGACGCCCAGTCCCACAGCCACCCAGCGCGGCCTGGAGCTGCCGCCCATGTCCGCGTGCGCGGCTGGGGCTCGCGGGCTCACGGCTTGAAAGGGACGGCGACAGAGACTTCGGAGGCCACAGAGATGACAGAAGTCGAGGCTTCCTCAGCAGCAAGGTGAGTACCAGGTGGTGGCCAGCGCAGTAGTAGCCACCGCAGGTGGCCAGTAGATTTATGTGCCATGGCCTGGGCAGCCCGCCCCCTCGCTCAGCGCGGGATTCCGGCGGGGGGTGGGGGTGGGCGGGGAGTGGGCGGTGCTCTGGTGGTGAGGCGTGGGCGCGGCTTCCCTCTGGCACCGCCCCTTGGAGCTGCGCCCCTCTCACTGCCGGGTGCTTGGAAGTGCCTGGATTCCCACAGCGCGCTCCTCTCTCTGCTGCCTTGTCTTGCGCTAGTCTAGGTGGGAACCGAGGCACTCTCCACAGAACGCTGAAGCCCCTGGCACCGTCGACACCCGCTAAGCTCACTCCCGAGACCTCTTTTCTCTCCCGACTGCAGCGAATGCCTTCCGCTCTAACATCCCCTGCCTTGCGTCAGCTGCAATCAGCTAGCGCCTGCCTCCGGGCCTCGCACGCCCTCCACTCAGGATTTCGTGTCCCTCAGGATCTTTGCACACCCTGTACTCGGAATTCCAGGCCCCAAACACCCGCAGGGCCCCTAACTCCATCCAGGAAGGTGTTTGAGAGGCTTATCAAGCAGCGATGCCTGGCCTGCTGACTCTTCCTTATCACTCAGAGCCACCGGCTCGCTGGCGCTCAGCTGTGTGTTTTTGCCATAAGCCCCACTCAGGATACCAGCAGGGCAGCGGGGACTCTATTTTCTCCTGCCCTGCCCAGTGGGCAGTTGACTCATGCCCAGGCCACAGCCAGAGCCTTTAACCCTAAATGTTCCGTGTTACAGCCGAGAAGACTGAGGCTGCGGCAACTTAACTCAGCGAAGGCTGCTGCCCACTCAGGACAATCGCAGTTGAGAAAACCCAGTCCCACGCGCGTGAAATGACACCAGCTCCCCTTGGACAACCGCCGGCCGCCCAGGTCCTTAGCTTTGTAGGGTGCTGTTGGGTCATACAGGATGGCCCAGTAGTGTCCCTGACATCAGGTACCCTAGGCTTAGAAACCTAAGCATATGGGCCGCTCTAGCTCCTGTTAAATCCCAGAAGGGCTCCTCTTGGGGACCACCTTCAGCAACATGTCCCCAGGTCGGGATTTCCTGGGCACCTGGTAAGTTCTGGAGAGACAGCCAAGGCAGACTTCCTGGCCCGACCTCCATCAGGGCAAGGAGTGGCAGCAGCTACAGAGGAACCTGGCCTGCGAAGAATCCCACTCCAAAGTCCCCAGGCTCCTCTGCACCTTGCACCCTCTTGTGCAATGTGGAGGTGATCCGAACTGGTCTCCTACAGCTGAAAAGCCGGTTGGTAGCTGGTCAGTCTCTGAGCCTGGAATGTGCAGGTGTGACACAACTGATGTTCCTAGGTCCCACCCACCTCTGCCCCTCTGTCCAGCGGACTCCTAGCCTCCTTTTTTATCTTTCTTCTGTGTCTGTGTGTGTGCATGTTTGTCGGTGCAGCTGAGTATGTTGTTTGAGACAGAATATCCTACCAGGAACTGGGTTTGTTGGTTAGAGAACTCTGGCTGGCCATCCCACCCCCAGGAATCCTCTCTCCTGTCCCTGCCTCCCCAGCAAGGGAACTATCAGAATAGCTTGTTTGTTTGTTTGTTTGTTTTGGACTTATTTAAGTGTGCAGTGTCTTTCCTACATGTATGTCTGTGCACCATGTGCCTGCCTGGTGCCCTCAGAGGTCAGAAGAGGGTGTCGGATCCCCTGGAACTGAAGTTAGGAACAGCTATGAGCTGCCATGTGGGTGCTGGGAGCTGAACTCCGGTCTTCTGTGAGAGCAGCTAGTGATCTTAAGCGCTGAGCCATCTCTTCAGGCCTGTGTGCTTTATTTAAATATGGGTTCTGGGCATTTATCTCAGGACGTTAGGCAAGCACTCTACCAACATCACCATTTCCCCAGCTTACTCTTGAGCCCACAGGACTGTTTCTCTAGATCCTTCCATGGCTCACTCCTCCACTTGCAGGTCTCAGCCCAAAGCCTACTCATCAAAGAAGGCTGCGTGTCTAATTTGTTGAAAAAAATGGGAGTCCTCAAAGGCATGTGGTGCATTCCTGTAATCCCAGCATTTGGGAGACAGAGGTAGAAGAAACAGGAGTTCAAGGCCAGCGTGGACTACATGAAAACCTGTCTCAAATAAGCTGACAAAAGGGCTAGTGAGGTGGCTCAGAAAGTAAAGACACTTGGTAGACAGCCTGAAGACCTGACTTGGGATGAAAGACCCATGACGGATGGAGAGAACAGGCTCGGGGGGGGGGGGCATGGCAACCCCCCACAATAATAATAACTAATAAAAACTTAAATTGAAAGAAAAGGAAACGTCCGTTCTATTCATTTGAAATTGTTTTATTTATCTCTCTAGAGAGAGATTTTTTAAGGTTGATTTTTGTTTTTTTTTTTAAAGATTTATTTAGGGCTGGAGAGATGGCTCAGAGAGTAAGGCCACTGACTGCTCCTCCAAAGGTCCTGAGTTCAACCCCCAGCAACCACATCATGGCCCATAACCATCTATAACGTGAGCTGATGCCCTCTTCTGGCCTGCATGTGTACATGCAGGCAGGCCATTGTATACTAAATAAATAAATAAAAGATTTATTTAATGGTTATTTATACATATTCTGCCTGCATGTAAGCCAGCATGCCAGAAGAGGGCACCAGATCTCATTGTAGATGGTTGTGAGCCATCATGTGGTTGCTGGGAATTGAACTCAGGACCTTAGGAAGAACAGACGGTGCTCTTAACCTATGAGCCATCTCTCTAGCCTCTATGATTTATTTTTTAGATTTTGTGTATTTGTGTAGTTTCACAAGGAGGCCAGAAGAGGGCGTCAGAAGAGGAACTCCAGAAGTTGTGAGCCACCAGGTGAGTGCTGAGAAGGAAACCCAGATCCTGTGCTCGTAACCACTGAGCCATCTCTCCAGCCCAGAAGTTGGTCCTTTTTGAGCATCAATATATTCCTGGCACCTAGAACTATGCCTAGCAAACCACCAAGCAGGTCCTGGATAAAAAGTTAAGAATTCAGGTTGGCAAGATGTTTCTGTGAAGAAAAAACAAAAAAAAAAAAAACAAAAGAAAAAACACAAGGCGTTTGCTGCCTAGCCTGATGACTTCAATTCAATATCCAGGGCCCACTCAGTTGAAGTTAAGAACTGACTCCCTCAAGTTGTCCTCTGACCTCCAGGCTACCTAAACACAAAATAAATACATATAGCCAGGCATGGTAGTGTATACCTTTAATGCCAATACTAAGGTGGCAGAGGCAGATAATCTCAGTGAGTTCAAGAACAGCCTGTTCAAAAAAAAAAAAAAAAAAAAAAAAAAAAAAGCGGATCGCTGTGAAAAAAAGAACAGCCTATTCTACATAGCCAGGACTACATAGTGAGAGCTTGTCTCAAATATAATATAAGCAAATGTAAAACACTTTTTAAAATATATTTTAAAACTTATTTTATGCATGAATGTTCTCCTTGCATGTACACCTGCATCCCAGAAGAGGGCACCAGATCTCATTTTAGATGGTTGTGAGCCACCATGTAGCTGCTAGGAATTGAACTCAGGACCTCTGGAAGAACAAACAGAGCTCTTAACCTCTGAGCCATCTCTCCAGCCTCAACACTTTTTTTTTTTTTTTTAATTTAAGCAGACTATTAGGGAGCTCATTTATTCATTACTCATGGATTCATGACTAATAAAACTTCACAGAAGGGAGCTGGAAATATGGCTCGGTGATAAAAAGGACTTGCTGGTCTTCCAGAGAACAGGAGTGTGCCCCCGCCCCAGCACCCTTGTTGGACAGCTCACAACCATCTTTAACTCCAGCTCCAGGGCATCTGACACCTCTGGCCTCCTTGAGCACCTGCATTCATGTGCACAAGTACTCACAGAGAATAATTAAAAATAAAATAAACCTTTAAAAATAAAGTGTCCTTGAGTCCCATGAGGTCTTCGGCATCCTTCAGGCGTATGCTGCTTTGTTTTGATGACGTCAGTGTTTCCTGGAAGTTTGCCAGTCAGCTGAAAGCTCAGGTCAGCCACACACATACACACACACACACACACACACGCCTCCCTTTTCTTGATACCCACTTGCCTTGACCAATTCAGCAGTCCAAATTGTCGCCAAGTCTTCAAGGTCCAAATCTACGCGATGCTTACCTCAGAGAGCCCAAGGCCGGGGCTAGGCTTTGGGGACAAGCTACACTATCATTGGATGACACATACAGGAAGAACAGACATTAAAGGATGGACAACACACGTGACCAAGCCTTGGCCTTGCTGATGGGAGTCAAGGAGACAACACAGCATGGCCGAGGAAGAAAGAGGAAGGTCGCTTCCGGGTGGCAGAGAAGGCCTGTTGGGGAGGCTCACCCAGGAAAGGTCTGTCCTAGTTTGCGCTCTGTTGCTGTGACCAAACCCTGACCAAAGACAACTTGGGGAGGAGTTCGGTTTGTTTCAGCTTACAAATCATAGTATAACATTAGGGGAAGCCAAGGCTCAAAGCAGGAACCTGGAGGCAGGAAGTGAGGCAGAAGCCATGGAAGGGTACTGCTTCCTGGCTTGCTCCTCATGCCTTGCTCAGTTTACATTCTCATATATATCAGGATCACGTGCCCTGGAGTGGAACCACCCACAGTGAGCTGGACACTTCCACATCAACCGTACATCAAGAAAATGCACACTCTCACTCTCAGGCCAGGCAGATGAGGTGATTCCTCAATAAATGTCCCCTGCTCCCTTGTGACTCCAGTTTGTCAGGTTGACAAAACTTAACCAGCCTAAGGGTCAGAGGATGAATCCGGGTGAGTCGTGTACCCCATCAGAGGGACCCCTTCAGTGCAGAGCCTTCCACAATCAAAGCACAGCCGGAAGCCAGGCCCGCCAACCTGGCTATTTGGGAGGTTAGAGGCAGAAGGAACATAAGATCAAGACCAGCCTAGGGACCAGAATGAGCTCAAAGCTAGCCGCTCGGCGAGAGCCCGTTTCTAAGGGTAAAAAAGAGGGCAGGGTGACTCAGCAAAAGAGAGTTCGCTAGTAGCATGTAAATGGGCCTAGGTTCAGAAAGAAAGGCACCCCAGCACTTGGGAGGCAGAGGCAAGTGGATCTCTGTGAGTTCGAGGCCAGCCTGGTCTACAAAGTGAGTCCAGGACAGCCAAGGCTACACAGAGAAACTCTGTCCTGAAAACCAAAAAAACAGGGGGCTGGAGAAGTGGCTCAGTGGTTAAGAGCACAGTCTGCTCTTCCAGAGGTCCTGAGTTCAATTCCCAGCAACCACATGGTGCCTCAGAATGATCTGTAATGTGATCTGATGCCCTCTTCTAGCAAGCAGATGTACATGTGATAGAGCACTCCTATCCATAAAATAAATATTAAAAAAGAAAGAAAGAAAAAGAAAACCAAAAAACAGAAAGAAAGGCACCAAGGATCTCCACCGGGGACCCCAAAAATGCAGGCTGCACACAGTAGTGGGCACCTGAGATGTGCCCATACCTCTAACACTGGACCTGAAGGCTCCGTGAGCCTCCACCTTATTTCTCAGGTCCGTACCCCAAAGAGAGAGAATACCCACGTCCAGAGCGACTCCTGTGCCCAAGGTTCCATTTTGGGATCTACAGCAGCCCGGCCACCTCGGAGTCGACTGATATTCAAACCTGGTCTGGGCACAGGAAGGGATACCAAGGCTCTGGTGCATGGTGGGGCCATGTGGATGAATCCAGAAGACACCATAAGGAAGAGAAGCCACACACAAGCTCATGTAGGTGAATCCAAACCAAAAGAGGCTTAACGGCTTCCAGGGATAAGGGAGGGGAAGAAACAGCCCAAGGCTGAGCTCCCCTCTCTACTCCCTGTTATATTTTGTTACTGGGCCAAAAGCCACTGAATCTCACAGTTTACTTATTTAGCTTGGA
Source organism: Acomys percivali (assembly GCA_907169655.1). Lineage (NCBI taxonomy): Eukaryota > Metazoa > Chordata > Mammalia > Rodentia > Muridae > Acomys > Acomys percivali. Next base: position 24,241,422 of record OU015754.1, on the reverse strand, counting down.
GACAAAGTCTCACTGTGTAGCCCTGCCTGGTCTCGAACTCACAGAGATCTGCCTGCTTCTGCCTCCGAATGCTGGGATTAAAGGTGTGTGCCATCACGCCCTCATCTTACACTTTAAATGAGTGAGCTTACCATATTCAAATTATATAATATATATATAACTATATATAATAAAAGTATAAAATATAAAATATTGGGGGCTGGAGAGATGGCTCAGAGGTTAAGAGCACCGACTGCTCTTCCAAAGGTCATGAGTTCAATTCCCAGCAACCACATGGTGGCTCACAACCATCTATAATGAGATCTGGTGCTCTCTTCTGGCTTGCAGGAAGGATATTGTATACATAATAAATAAAGAAATCTTTAAAAAAAACAGGAGAGCTGGTGTCATTTAAAATATATATATAATATTATATACACAATATAGTATATAAAATAAAATTATATCACACACACACCTTTTCTTTGGCTCCCATGCCCTTGCTGTAATTGGTAAGGTCGTCATCCTTGCTGCACACTCCACTGTAGCCATACCTGCCTCTCAAGCTGCCAGTTCCTACCTCAAGGCCTTTGCACAAAGGCACCCTCCACCTACTGAAATGCTCTTCTCCCCAGCGGCCTGGATAGTCTGCATCTTTGCTCAAACATTGTCTCAATGACCACTTGTTTCCTGTCCACCCTTTCAAAATGACAGGCACCCCACATCCTGGCCATCTCCTCCACTCTGTCTGTTTCCCCTTGAACTTATCACCACTCAGCAGGCAGCCAATGGGCTTTTTGGCTTCCCTAGCTTCCTTCTTCCTGTAAGGTGAAAAGCTGTTAAGCCTTCTACAGTCTGGGAAATGGAGGTACCTGTTGGGGAGCTAGGAGAACACAGGGAGTGAATCCTGGTCACACACTTGGCAAGGGCTCAGTTTGGTGCAGCTGTCAATCCCAGGGGTGTCCTGTACCCTCCCCAAACACACCAAGGACAGAGGAGAGTTTACACTGCTGAACTGAGGAACTGGAGTAAGGAGGGGATGAGCCAGGCATGGTGGATTTTGCCTGTAATCTCAGTGCTGAGGCAGGAGGATTGTCAGAAGTTCCATATCAAGCCAGGTGTGAGGTGGCACAGGCCTTTAATTCCAGCACTTGGGAGGCAGAGGCAGGTGGATCGCAGTGAGTTTCAGGCCAACCTGGTCTACAAAGCGAGTCCAGGACAGCCAATGCTACACAGAGAAACCCTGTCTCAAAAAGCAAAAGAAGAGGGCTGGAGAGATGGCTCAGGGGTTAAAAGCACTGTCTGCTTTTTCAGAGGTCCTGAGTTCAATTCCTAGCAACCACATGGTGGCTCATGGTCATCTATAATGAGATCTGGTGCCCTCTTCTGGTGGGCAGAACATTGTATACATAATAAATAAATAAATCTTAAAAAAAAAAAAAAAAAAAAAAGCAAAGGAGGAAGAAGCAGTTCCATGTCAGCCTGGGCTACCAAGTGAGATCCTGTCTCAAGACATAGAAAGAGACCCAAAAGACAGATTCAAGGGAAGTGTGTGTGTGTGTGTGTGTGTCTGTGTGTGTGTCTGTGTGTGTGCATAGTACGCTGTATGGTATTTGTGGTGTGTTATGTGTGTGTCATGTGGTGTGTGATGTTTGTGGTTTGTTGTGGGGTGTGTGTGTGTGTAGTGTGCTGTATGG
>OU015754.1:24204617-24215586 GCA_907169655.1 Acomys percivali | reverse complement strand
AAAGAAAGAAAGAAAGAAAGAAAGAAAGAAAGAAAGAAAGAAAGAAAGAGAGAGAGATGTTAGGACTGGAGAGATCACTCAAGAATTAAAGCACTGAGCTGGGCATGGTGGCACACGCCTTTAATCCCAGCACTCGAGAGGCAGAGGCAGGAGGATTGCTGTGAGTTTGATGCCAGCCTGATCTACAAAAGCGAGTCCAGGACAGCCAGGACTTTTACACAGAGAAACCCTGTCTCAAAAAACCTAAAAAAATAAAATAAAATAAATAAAAAAAGAATTAAAGCTACTGCAGAGGACTCAGGTTCAGTTCCCAGCACACACATGACAGCTCACAACTATTTGTAGCTCTGGTTCCAGGGGATCTGAATCTGATACCTTCTGGAGCCTCTGCTGGCACTTTACTCATACATAAAAAGGCTTTGTTTCAATCCAACTACCAAAGTTAAAAGTTGACTATCCCTTCTCACACTTTCCTCTTTTGTCATCTCCAGAGCTGGGACAGCCATCTTGTAATGCTAAGGAGTAGAACAGGAAAACTCCCAGCTGTGGTGGTGCATGTTTTTATTTCTACTTTTTAGATTAAAAAAAAATTATTTATGAATATTGTGTTCTGCCTGCATGTAAAGCCTGAAGGCCAGAAGAGGGCACCAGATTTCATTATAGATAGTTGTGAGCCACCACGTGATTGCTGGGACTTCAATCTTTGGAAGGGCAGCCAGTGATTTTAACCCCTGAGCCATCTCTCCAGCCCTAGACTTACTTTTCATGTATGTATTTTGCCTGTATGCATATATGTGTACCACGCGCATTCCCAATGCCCATAGAGGTCAGAAGACAGTGTGATTTCCCTAGAACTGGAGCCACCATGTAAGTGCAGGGAACTAAATCAAGGTCCTATGCAAGAGTACTCAGTGCTTTTAACCACTGAGCCATCTCTCCAGCTTCTTGGTGTACAAATTTGATCCTGGAACTTGACAGAGGCAGGAACTCTGTGTTCTGGGCCAGTCAGGCTTACATAGTTAGAGCCCATTGAGAGAGAGAGAGAGAGAGAGAGGAGAGACGGGGGCGGGGGGCAGACAGGCCTTGATGTTAGAGATCTGTGGTCTTTATATCCAGACTTGTGCATAAAAAAACTATCATGTCCTAACTTAGACCTCTCTGATTTTTCTCTTACTTACACACTCCTGAAGCACATATTGGTGCAAAGTCTAACTGTAGAGTACCTTGTGTGATTTCAGTGAACTCAGCTGCTTCAAGATCGTTCTTTCTCTTCTCTTCTATGTGGTAAAGGCTAGGTGCTTTCCCGGATGCACAGAGGAAACTGACCCACATGAAAGAACAAAGCTGCCATTACAGAACAGTCAGCCTGCAGAAGCCAGCCACTTGTGGTCCGAAGGGGTGGACACCAATCATCTGTTACCAGTGTGTCCACAGAGGATACATTCAAGGGTATCCACACCATCCACCCAAAGCCTCTGTCCAGGAATGCGTGTGTGTGTATGCTTGCCTTAATCCACGTAGGTTCAATTTTCTTAACAAATATATTTTATTAAGAACTTAGTACCTGAAAGCACATCACTCATAACCTGACTAACCAAAACAATAGGAGAAGAGGATTAAAGAATACAATAACAAAACCGTAAGGATATCAGTTCCAAGGAACAATTCTCTTAGCGTAATTAGCAGGATTTCTTCTGCTGGAACCTGGAGTAACCAGAACCTGGAACCTCAGCAGGAGTCCGGAGCCCCAATGTTTTCCCTGGAATGGTTCTCTCTAGGAGCATCTTGAAGTGGAGCGGTAAACAGGCAAAACTATCCCTAGTCTCCAAAAGCCCCGCCTCTTGTTTTTGGCTCACTTATATATCTCTTCCCAGAGTCCATTCACAGATCTTTTCAGCTGGCAACAATCAAGCTCCTGAATGATGTGGTTTGCCTTCTAGTGGATTAACATCACCTGTTCTCTCACAAGACTGTTCCCCATCCCACACTTGGGATCATAACAAAAACAGGTTTCTCTCTCCTTAAAATCCATGTCAGGGACAGACAGACACTCAGCTGGTGCCTTCCAACTTGTCATTTTCCACAAGAATATCCCATACTGTGGTTTTCTTGCCAAGCCAATTGTGAGGGAGGTGGGAGAGATGGCTTAGAGGTTAAGAGCACTGACTGCTCTTCCAGTGGTCCTGAGTTCAATCCCAGCAACCATATGGTAATTCACAACCATCTGTAATGACATCTGCTGCACTACCCTGGCAGGCAGGTGTACATGCAGACAGAACATTGTATACATAATAATCTTTTTAAAATATTTTTTAAAAAGGAATTCTTTTTTATTTTTATTATTTATTTATTTATTTATTTTTGAGACAGGGATTCTCTGTGTAGCCTTGGCTGTCCTGGACTCCCTTTGTAGACCAAGCTGGCCTCGAGCTCACAGCAATCCGCTTACCTCTGCCTCCCAAGAAAAAAAAGGAATTTTTAAGAGTGAAGAGCAGGGCCAGGCAGTGGTGGCGCATACCTTTAATCCCAGCACTCGGGAGGCAGAGGCAGGCGGATCACTGTGAGTTCGAGGACAGCCTGGTCTACAAAGTGAGTCCAGGACAGTTAAGGCTAACACAGGGACCCTGTCTTGAAAAACCAAAAAAAAAAGAGAGACAGAGACAGAGAGACAGAGGGAAGAGCAGGGGCTGGAGAGATGGCTGAGAGGTTAAGGGCACTTACAGCTCTTCCAGAGATCCTGAGTTCAATTCCCAGCAACCATATGGTGGCTCACTACCATCTATAATGTGATCTGATGCCCTCTTCTGGTGTGCAGGTGTACATGCAAGCAGAGCACTGTATACATAATAAATAAATAAATAAATAAATAAATTTTTTTTAAAGTGTAGAGAGGGAGGTAAGTACAGGAGGAGGGAGGTGGGTAAAATAATAACTATGTCTGAAAAACCATATTAACTGTTTACCAAAAATAATTCATAATACAAGTAACTCCATGTATACAACTACATATACAGTTTTTTTAAAAAAGATTTATTTATTTATTATTATGTATACAGTGCTCTGGCTGCACATACTCCTGCAGGCCAGAAGAGGACAGCAGATCACAATACAGATGGTTATAAGCCACCATGTGGTTGCTGGGAATTGAACTCAGGACCTCTGGAGAAGCAGTCAGTGCCCTTAACCTCTGAGCCATCTCTCCAGCCCCTTTTTTTTTTTTTTTTTTTGAGACAAGGTCTCTCTGTGTAGCCTTGGCTGTCCTAGACTCACTTTGTAGACCAGGCTGGCCTTGAACTCACAGCAATCCACCTGCCTCTGCCTCCCGAGTGCTGGGATTAAAGGTGTGCGCCACCACGCCCGGCTTACATATACAGTTTAATGAACTTTTCTCATCTGGGCTAATGGTACTTCCCCTGAGAGCCAAAGACGATCTAACAAAAACCCCAATACCAGATACGAGAAGCCACCTTTTGAGGTGCTCGTCAGGGCTGTCCAAAACATACGTCCTTTTGCTGTTACTCTTGGTTTCCCCCCAAAGGTGAAAGGCAATGCCCTCTTACTGCAGGCACCACACACTTCAGAAATAAGGCCCAGAGACCCCTGAGATAGAAGTGACCTGAATGTCTCCTCCCTAAGGACTAGCCTTCATGGTTCCAGGAGGTGACGTGGAAGCTTCCAAAATAGAGTAGCACTTAACAATCCTACCCAGCTATGATGCCTTTGAACCACCTCAGTGTATACCATGGCATGATAAGCATAAAAGTGCGGTGGTGGCACAGTGTCTTGACAGTAACCCACTGCTCCCTAACCAGACTTAAGACCTGCTCAAAAGAAGGAAACCATGAGCTGGGCATGGTGGCGCATACCTATAATCCCAGCACTCAGGAGGCAGAGGCAGGCAGATCTCTGTGAGTTCAAGGCCAGCCTGGTCTACAGAGTGACGCCAGGACAGCCAAGGCTAACACAGAGAGACCCTGTCTTGAAAAAACAAACAAACAAACAAACAAAGGAAACCATGCCTCATACTGGAAGCCTAGCTAACTACTCAGGGTTAGTGAAGTCAGTTGCTGTTCTGGGCAGCCAGATGGCAGACCAACAAGTGGAAAGTTCCTTAGAAACCCCCAAAAACACCAGGGAGGGAAACTGAGATGAGGATTTGTAAGAGGCAGTCACACACACTATCACGCAAGCTCTATGGAGGCCATAGTCTGCAGGTGCACTCAGCGGCCCCTACTTCCTGTGCCACAAACCTGCACATTTAAAATAAATTGTGGGCTGGGCATGGTACTAAACACCTTTAATCCCAGCACTTGGGAGGCAGAGGCAGGTGGATCTCTGTGAGTTCAAGGCCAGCCTGGTCTACAGCGTGAGTTCAGGACAGCCAGGGCTATTCTGAGAGACCATTTTCAAAAACAAAAGAAAGCAAAAAAAAAAAAAAAAAAAGAAAGAAAAAAAAAGAAAGAAAAACAAAAATAAAAACACACAATCAAACCTGATTTTTTGACTTGCACTGCTGAGCCCTCATTATTTGTGGGATCTCCAGACCTAACAACAGGAGGCTGTGAGCCACTAATGTGTGTGCTAGGAACTGAACTTGAGTCCTATACAAGAGCAAGAGGTAGGTTTCCTCAGCCCCTCTCCTGCACTATTTATTTAGATAAGCTCTCACTATGTAGCCCTGGCTGGCCTGGAACCCCCTATGTAGACCAAGCTGGCCTCAAATTCAGAGCGATCACAGGGACTAAAGGGGTGCCACTGTACCTAGTTCCTCCTTTCTCCCCCACCCCCTGAGACAGGGTTTCTCTAATAGCCCAGGCTGTCCTGGAACTTTCTTTGTAGACCTGGCTAGCCTTGAACTCACAGTGGTCGGCCTGCCTCTGTCTCCAGAGTGCTGGGATTAAAGGCACCTGCCTCCTTCCTACCTTCTTAGTGTTAAGTTTAGTGTGCCCCTCCCCCAGCCTATCATTTCCTATGATCATCTCTGAGGAAGAGACAGTTGTATCCCAATCTTTATCTCCCATCAAAATCTATGTCCTTGACACCAACGAGAAAGAACAATAATGAGGGAAAATGTCATCTTGAGTTTCCACCTCCATGAAGTGTGAACCCAACAGTGGCCAGAGTGGACAGGTCTGCCAGAGGACATCTAAATGGCTAACTCCAGGAAGTCACAGGAGGCCCAGCTGTGTTGAAGGAACAGAAGAGTTTTTGAAAGCCACCACAGAGCAGATTTGGGGCCCTATGCTTTGATTCTCCTCTATTAGAGCAGCCTCTGAGCAGACGCTCCAGAAAGCTTTGGTTGAACAACCAGAAAATAAACTCTAAATGGGGAGAAAATATGATACAGGGTCTGTTGTGGTCCAGGTTGCCTTCAAACTCATGATGAAGCAGGCCTCCCTCCAGCCTCCAGCTCCCTCTCTGGAACTGCAGGTCTGCACCACCAGGCCTCATGTACGCTGTCCAGGCGGTGGAACCCTGTGCCTAATGGCTTTACTAGTGCTCTACCCTCTGAGCTCCAGCCTCACTCAACCCAAGAGCATCATTCTCTAATGTACCTGGTGCTGAGAGTTTCCAGTGCTAGCTGAGGATCGATTGGATCCCTGGATTTTCTAACTCTCAGCCTGTGCAGGCAGGGCATTGGGTTCTGTCCCAAGCACTACAGCAGAGAGCCAGTGTCTGGGCCCTACTCCACACTAGACACTTGGCCTTTTTTGAAAGTCAGGCTCCCTGGATGAGGAGACCTGGTGGCACTCAGAGGAAGGATAGCAGGCTACCAAGAAGAGACTTGATACCCTATGAACATATACAGGGGGAGAGGGTCCCCCTCAGTCACAGACATAGGGGAGGGAAGTAGGGGGAAAGCAGGAGGGAGGGAGGAATGGGAGGACACAAGGATTGGGATAACAATTGAGATGTAATATGAGTAAATTAATAAAACATATAAAAAAACTAAAATAAAGTCAGGCTCTCTCTAGTATCTGGTCCCTACTCCATCATCTGCTGTCTACTCCCCTGAGCCCCTCTATCCCTTCCCTGAACACCTGAGCCACCTAGAGCTCCAGATGCCACTGTCACCATGGCTGACTACCAAATAATGTTAAGCGCCACTAGTGTAAGGAAAGGACCGGGTGGGGGTGAGTGGGTTAGGGTTAGGGAGCTAGAGAGATGGCTCAGAGGTTAAGAGCACTGATGACTCACTCTTCCAGTGGTGGCTCACAACCATCTATAATAAGATCTGATGCCCTCTTCTGGCCTGCAGGTGTACATGCAGGCAGAGCATAATAAATCTTAAAAAAATAAAGGACTCTCATCCCCTGGAAAAGTTTGTGTTAGTGCTGCTAAAATTCCTACCCTGGAAGCTATGGAAACACACCTGCCCCTCCTCCTAAGGTCCCAAGGACAAACAGAGGTTCGAATCCACCGAAGTTCAGAGAAACTAATTGAGTTTTTTGGGCTTCCTTACAAAGTGTGCATGTGACCCCCACAGCAGGGACACTGGAAGGCTTGCACCCAGCATGGATGACTTTCCTGGAGCCACATAGATGAAGTCGGCCTCACCTACTCCTTTCCTATTTTCTCTAGCCTGCCCTGGAGACCATGAGGAGTTAGGACAGAGTTGCAGTCAGTGCTTGGGAATGGCAGTTGGATAGTTAGGTCAGTGTCCCAGGATGCTCCGTCTACAAAGCAAGTCAACAAGCCCAGATGAGATATTTTGCAAGGTGGCACATCTTATTTGAAGAAGATGGTGGCAGTATGGCTTGGAAGACAGTATTGCACAACACTGAGGCGTGAGATGGTCTAAGGCCAGTCTCGGTTACAAGGGACACCCTGTGGAGCCCCCTAGTGGCTCTAGGAAAAAAGACAACTTGGGTGGAGAGGTGGAGGGCGACTCAGAACGTGAGATTAGGGAAGACGGTGGTTAATAGAGACCTCTTACCTGCTGTAATCCAGTGGGTGTTGTAGTTTAATTCCAGCTGTTTTAGTCAACTGCAACCTCTTGGGGGCACTGCAAGTCTTCATTACTAAACCTGCATGTGTCCCAGCAGTGCCCTCTTTGCAGAGGAGTGTTGCTTGCCAGAACTGTCAATCTGGAAGCCAGGGACATTTTGAGTGCTAAGTGCCTGCTGTTGTATTCCCTTAGAGCTGGAGTTACAAGTGGTTGTGTATGCACACTATTCAAGCCTTATACTTTCAAACTCAAACCCACCTCTGTAAGTGAACTTGTTTTGAGACAGGGTTTCTCTGTGTAGCCTTGGCTGTCCCAGACTTGCTTTGTAGACAAAGCTGGCCTCGAATTCAGTGAACCACCTGCCTCTGCCTCCCAAGTGCTGGGACTAATGGGGTGCACCAACATGCCGGGGTGTAAGTGAACTCTTAAAATAGTATCAAATATCAATCCAAACTATGGAGAGCAGTTCCCTTTTTACATGCTCGTCACATGCCTGTACTCTAGAAACATGAGATATTGGCTTCGTTTTTAGAAAAGGACTTTCTTCCCTTTGCACAGGATGAAAGGCTAAGTAAGGCTGACAATACTAAGATCTGAAGTGATAACATAAAAGGGACAGTGTGGAGCCTAGAGTTCTCCCAGTGTCCCCAACTGAGGACATGTATGTACACAAAGCTGAACATACTCCTAGTGGGAGCACTGGCTAAAAAACAAAGATAAGAGTTCTCGCCGGGCGGTTGGTGGCGCACGCCTTTAATCCCAGCACTCGGGAGGCAGAGGAAGGCGGATCGTTCGTTGTGAGTTCGAGGCCAGCCTGGTCTACAAAGTGAGTCCAGGACAGCCAAGGCTACACAGAGAAACCCTGTCTCCAAAAAACCAAAAAACAAACAAAAAAAAAAAAGATAAGAGTTCTCATTGAAACAAAGCATCAAGCAATAGGTCAGCCAATGCTTGCTTTGCTGTTGGACCTGGGGACCACACATAGTGGAAAAATTTGACTCCAATCTTCATACCTACAAATAAGCATAAAAATTTTTAATTACGCTGAACATAACAACCATGCTTATAGTTTGACATGGTTTCTGTGTAGCCCTGGCTGTTCTGCAACTGGGGCTACCTTTACTGCAATTCAAAGTATTCCCTACCAGCCAGGTATGGTGGCGCACTCAGGAGGCAGAGGCAGACATCTTTGAGTTCGAGGACAGCCTGGTGTACAAACTACAGAGAAACTCCTGTCTCAAAAAACCAAAATAAATAATAAAAATTATTCACTACCATCAAGCTATGCTTTTAACTTAAAACTGTATAGGTGGGGGCTGGAAAGATGGCTGAGAGGTTAAGAGCACTGGCTGCTCTTCCAGAGGTCCTGAATTCAATTCCCAGCAACCACATAGTGGCTCCCAACCATCTATGAGAGCTGTTGCCCTCTTCTGGAGTACAGGCCTACATGCAGACAGAACACTGTATACATAATAAATCTTTAAAAACAAAACTGTATATAGGTGTTCTGCTGCCTGCCTGCTGTGCAGAGGCCCAGGGGGTATTGGATAACTGGAGTTACAAATGATTGGTGCCAGAAACTGAACCTTGGTCCTCTGGAAAAACTACTAGTAAGCTTAACCTCTGAGCCATTATCTCCAACCCCCAAGCTTGTAATTCTGATACTAAGGTTAAGGCAGGAATGTATGTCAGATTCAAAGTCAAGTCTGCAAGACACCATGTGTTTTAATTAGGACTATAATGAAACAAACAAAAAGTGAGGTGAATTTTAATCATGTGGAACGTGTGCTTACATGGCTAAGACTGGTTATTTCATTATTCCCCGCATTATTCCTAAAGAAAAAAAGGGGAGAAGGGAGCTCACAGCATCAGGAATTTGAAGTCAACCTATGCTAAGAAATTTTGGTCTCCAAATCAGGGACTACAAGAAATAGAGAAGATAAAGATGGGGTCATCAGATCATACTATGGTTTATCAATGTCATGTTTCCCAAACGGCTACCACCTACCATGAGCATTTCCCCAAAGTCAAGCCAGGGTCTCCACAGAACACCTGCACCTTCCACACAGAACAGAAAAAATAAAGCTAGCCATGTGACACAAATCCCAGGACAGCCAAATCACTTTTCTCAGTTTAATTTAAAAAAAAATTTTTTTTTACAAATCTTTCTGTGCCTTGGGTGTCCTGACTTGATTTGTAGACCAGGTTGGCCTTGAACTAAAGAGATCCACCTGTCCCTAAGAGCTGGGATTACACCAATTGATTTTCAATTATCTGTATCTTTAAGGGAAGTAAATGCACCTTCAGTAGAGGTACATACTAAGGCTAGAGGTATTAAACTACTCTGGAGCTAGTTAAAAGCAGTGAGGCAAATATGTGGGTAAAAGGAAGCAAACTTGTATCCTCTTGTAAGTACATCCCTCCCAACCTCTCCAATTAGCAAACATATTACCTGACTGCCCACACTTGTGCAAGTTCAAGTCAATACTCCTACATACTACGTATGAAACCTTTAACTGTTATCACATAAACTTGAAGCCTGGAACTCACTGTGCAGAGTAGTTCAGCCATTAACTTCCACACTTTTTTATTTTTATTTTTTGGTTTTTTGAGACAGGACTATTACTATTCTTAATGTCCTCTGCACAATTTACTTGTGATTACCTGGCATGTTTTACACAAAATTCCACTTGCCTACAACCTGGAGACAGCACATTAAGAACAGGTCTAAGCCGAGCACAGTGGCATTCAGATTTGTTTCAGGCCACCCTAGTCTACAAGGCAAGCCCAGAACAGCCAGGGATACACAGAGAAACCCTATCTCAAAATAACCAACAAAACAAAACAGGTACTGATTCTCCAGAGGACCCAGAATTTGGTTCTGAACATGCAGATCAGGTTGACTGCCAATGAAGGATCTGATACTACAGCCTTGAGCTTAAGCACCCACACATATGCAAACAAATACTTTGCACAATTAAACCTTTAAAATACTAGTTGTGGGGGTGGAGTAGGGTGGGGCTGGAGAGATAGCTCAGCAGTTAAAAGAGCACTGGCTGTTTTTCCAAAGGTCCTGAGTTCAATTCCCAGCAACCACACAGTGGCTCACAACCATCTATAGTGAGATCTCCTGCCCTCTTCTGACAAGCAATCAAACATTCAGGCATTATACTGCATAAATAATAAATCTTAGAAAGTTGTATTTGGTTTCTTTTAGCCACATCTTTTTAGAAATATATTCTAGGGCTAAAAAGATGGATCAGAACTTGTTCTTCCTGCACTCATGTTGGTTCACCAACATCTAAACCCCAGAGGATTGAACATCTTCTGACTTCAACTACATATACACAAATAGCCACACAAAATAGTGATGCCATATACCTTGGATCCCTGAACTCCAGGCCAGCCTGGTCTCCCGAGTGAGGTCCAGGACCAGCAAGGTTAGAATACTTTTACGCCCCACACCCAATACCTACCACTTAACCCCTATTTCAACATTTTATTACATATACAGTGGTTTGGTCTGCATGCCCTAAGAGGGCACCAGATCACATTATAGATGGTTGTGAGCTATCATGTGCTTCCTGGGAAGTGAACTCAGGACCTTTGGAAGAGCAGACAGCACTCTTAGCCTCTACGCCATCTCTCCAGCCCCAACATTTTCTGACAGAAACATGAACTGATAACACAAAATTGAAAGCCTCCACAACCCAAAAGGAACTAATGAAGCAAAGCCAAACAAGACCAGACCTTTGGGAATGCAATACTTTATTCAAAGTGCAAGGAAACTGGTTAACAGTTTAAAAGATATGGGGAAACTAAGACAATTCCCCATCAAGCCCAAGAACAACCACAAGAAAGGCTCTTTCTAGACACTGTGTTGAGAAAGGTACGTTCATCTTCCTGTTTGACCTTCTGGGTGGTGTCACTGGGCTCCACCTCCAGGGTGATGGTCTTGCCTGTCAGGGTCTTCACAAAGATCTTCATTCCACCTCTGAGGCGGAGGACCAGGTGCAGGGT
>OU015754.1:24170177-24204607 GCA_907169655.1 Acomys percivali | reverse complement strand
TCCAGGGTGATGGTCTTGCCTGTCAGGGTCTTCACAAAGATCTGCATTGTCTGTTACAAACAAAATAAACAGGTCAGGAAGGATGTGTTTGTGGGGTGGTACCAACTGTTGGATCTCTTAATTGGATACCAATCTACATAAGTTGTAGCTACACAGACCCCATTCTGTCCTGGAACTCAGCCACTGATTCCCCTGGAATACTTTTAAATCCAACAAGAAATAAACTTCATTGGTGCATAGTGGCATATGCCTGTAATCCCAACACTCGGAGGCAGAGCTTTGATTTTGAGGCTAACAGAAGTCTACCAAAGTAAGTCCAGTAAAGCCAGGTCTACACAGAAAAAAAAATCATGTCTTGACAAACCAAAAGTAAAATAAAATTCATGCCTCAATACAGAAACCTAGGCAAGCCTGGTATGGTGACACAGCCTGTAATCCCAACTCTTGGAAGGAAGAGGTGGAAGGATCACTTTGAGTTCGAGGATAGTGTGGTCTACAAAGCAGGTCAGGTCAGTGCTACACAGAGAAACCCTGTCTCGAAAACCCAAAAGACCCCAGCACTCGGGAGGCAGAGGCAGGTGGATCGCTGTGAGTTCGAGGCCAGCCTGGTCTACAAAGCGGGTCCAGGACAGCCAAGACCACACAGAGAAACCCTGTCTCGGAAAACTAAAAAAAAAAAAAAAGAAAGAAAGAAAAGAAAACCCAAAAGAAAAAAGAGATAGGGACATAGGCATGGTGACCTTTGCCTATATTTACCAATTTAGTAAGTGGAGACTGCAGTACACATAGCTGAAAGGCAGTTCCTGTCTAAGTGAATAGTTTGGAATAAAGCCTGATTGACATGACACCTCTGGAGGATTGGGAAAACCCACTCCAAATAGGCAGTAAATCACAGAAGTTAGGAGGAAAAATTAGGAGACTTCCAAACAGTCTGGTCAATATAGCCAGCTACTACTACAGACTATCTAAAAAACAGAGGTCTGGTGCTGGGTGTGGTGGTCCACTTGGAAGGCAGTGGCAGGCAGATCAATGTGAGTTCCAGGCCAGCCTGGTCTATAAAGTGAGACCAGGACAGCCAAGGCTAAACGGAAAAAACCCAGTCTGCCGTAGAAAAAACTGAGGTCTGAGCCAGTGGACAAGTTTATTCCAAGCCCCAGGAACAAACAGAGACTGAGACAGATCTCTGGATTTGTTTAGACAGCCAGGATATAGTTCCTGTGTCTCAACGCTCCTACCCACCAAAAGAACACCAAACTTCGCATATCTGTTATCCCAGCATCACAACACTCATGGAGACAAAGGCAGGCTGATCTGAGTTTGGGGCCAGCCTGATCTACAAATCAAGTCCAGGATAGCCAGGGTACACAGAGAAACCGTCTCAAAAAACCAAAACGAAAACAAAAAAAACCTCACTCGGGCAGGGCCTGGAGGCGCACGCCTTTAATCCCAGCACTAACTAGGGTGGCACAGGCAGGAGGATCGCTGCAGGGTTCCAGGCCAGCCTGGTCTACAAAGCTGAGTCTAGGACAGCCAAGGCACACAGAGAAACCATGTCTTAAAAAAACAAACAACCCCCCCCCGCACGCACACACCAAAGGAACATTGAACTTAACAGTTGGGGCGGTGGCACTGGCTTTGAATTCCCATCACATAGGTGGTAGAGCCAGAGGGTCTCAAAGTCTAAAAACACCCTGGTCTAAACAGTGTTCCAGGAGGCCATGGCAGCGACCTTCTCTCAAAACCAAACAGGGCACGAAATAACACCGATAACGTAGGGCTCACTTTTCCCCTCTGGATTTCCGGCTCCTGTCCACTCTGGAGAGGGCACCCGAGGCCGAGGCCCAAACCCTGCCCTCCAACTGGGTAAAACCTGGTCAGGGAAAATGGCATCACTACGCATTACGAGCTCACCGACCCTGCGACGTCACAGGAGCCGCAGGCCGGGCGGAACCGCACCTACCGCCGCCCTCCCCCCTACGTCTCAACCTCACTTCCGTATTTGCCAACGGAAGGAAAACCGACCGACCTCTCCCGCCGGCCCAGCCCCCACAGCTTTCACGCCAGAGGCTCCTCCTAGCGCGCGCGACCCGCCTTCATTTCCCACCCCCCACGGCCTCCTGAGTTCCCGGTTTAACCGGCAGCAGCGGCCTCGCGGCCCTGCCCCACCACCCCGACCTCGCCCAGCGCGTCAGGGCCGCGCGTCTTCCTCCTCCTCCTCCCACTAGGCCGCCATCTTGTCGCCGGGGTCCTCCGCCCCACGACAGCCGCCCTCCTCGCGGGCCACAGAACCGAACGCCCGAGCCGCGGGGCTACCCGTCCCCTCCTCCTCTCGCCCCTCGGCCCCGCGGGGTACGACGGCTGTGTCCTCACCTACGACGGTGGCAGCAGCAGTCCTCACAGAACAGAAGTGACGGAACGCCGGGTCTCGACGAAACTAGCGGAGGCGAGCCAGGCGTCTGCTTTATATAGTCTTAGGAAGCCCCGCCCCTCTTCGCTCCTCCCCGCCCCTTACCCGCGATTCCTCCGCGGAAAGGCGGTTAGGGACTATTTTTTTAAGGCCGTTCCCGCCGTTGCAGCGGAAGCGACTGGCTGTAACCGTCGGGGTCCCCTGGTGGAGTGTTTGCGTGTGAAGGTCAGAGTGTGCGGGGCTTTGTGCGGATGTGGGGGCGAGGGCTGCGACCCTAAGCGGCCCCGCGGAGGGATCAGCGCGTGTGTTGCGTCAGAAGCTGACGTGATCGGCGTGAAAACCCGGCTCGGATCACCGCGGCCGAAGCGGACCTCGGCGCAGGCGCACCACGGCTTCGCGCCCAGTAACCCCCACCAGCTAACTGTATCTGGGGGGTCCTGGTTCCCTTTGCAGGGCTTGGGGGACATGGAGCTTAGGTTTCTTTGGCAACCCGGCCTCCTCATTCTCCTCAGCCACGGAGGGTTCCCCTGGGCCCAGCCCTCACCTCCCTGGCACGGTGACAGGGTGGATGACTGTGCAAATTTTAACAAGGGGAATGACAAAGATTTTTTAAATGAATTAAAAAATATATATATGAAGGAAGAAACCGCTCCTCCCCATTTGGGGAAAACGAATCTTAATTCTTTAAGGAAAGCAGACAGTCCACACAGTTCATGAAAACTGTTGGCTTTAGACCTGAAGCGAGGCAGAACTAGATCTTTTCCAGGCTGTTCTTGAGCCTGCTTATGCTTGGTGTCCTTGGTAGAAAATTCGAGAAGGTTCTATGCGATCGTCACTAAGGAAACATGAAAATTTCAAAAGTTTGTTCATATTTAGCCTACCTCATAGATTGAACCCATTGAGGCCCTTAATTTTTTTCTTTCCTTTTTTCTTTTTTAATTTTTGTTGTTTAGTTTTTCAAGACAGGGTTTCTCTGTGTGTAGCCCTGGCTGTCCTGGAACTCTCCCTCTCTGTAGACCAGGCTGGCCTCATTCAGAGATGCTCCTGCCTCAGCTTCCCAAGTGCTGGGATTAAAGGCGTCCGTTATTTATTTATTTATTTTATTTTATTTTGGTTTTTTGAGACAGGGTCTCTCTGTGTAGCCTTGGCTGTCCTAGACTCAATGTGTAGACCAGGCTGGCCTCGAACTCACAGCGATCCACCAACCTCTGCCTCCCGAGTCCTGGGATTAAAGGCATGCACCACCACGCCCGGCTATTTTTTATTTTTTATTTTATTTTTATTATATTTTATTCTTTTTTGGTTTTTCGAGATAAGGTTTCTCTGTATAGCCTAGCCAGGGCTTACACAGAGAAACCCTGTCTGGGGTGGGGGCGGAAACTACATGTTTGGTGCAATGTTTAATTCACTGCAGCTATCTCAGGTTTTTTTTTTTTTGTTTGTTTGTTTTTTAATGTAAGGCCTAAGATTTGAGAAGGTAAGAATTGAATTCCTGGGGCCCAGCGTGGTGGCGCACGCCTGTAATCCCAGCCCTTGGGCGGCAGAGGCAGGCAGATAGCTATGAGTTTGAGGCCAGCCTGGTCTACAAAGGGAGTCCAGGACAGGGCTGTTACACAGAGAAATGCTGTCTGGAAAAAAAAAAACAAAGAAACAAAAAACCCAATCTCTGGGGTCGAGAGTTGGCCCATCAATAAGAGCAAGTATAACGCTTCCGAGAACGTGAGCTCCACTCTCAGTACCCATGTGAGGCTGTCCACAGCCTGTGCTCCAGCTTCAGGGGCCCAATGTCCCTGGGGGCACTCACACACATGTGACATTCATACACACACACACATACGTATACACATTATTAAAAATAAGCCTTTACTGGGCTTGGTAGTGAATGCTTTTTTTTAAAATTTAATTATTTATTTTTGTATTTGTAGTGAATGCTTTTAATCCCAGCAATGTTTGAGATTTTTGGCCCTGGCTACCGTGGGACTGATTCTCTTTGTAGATCAGGCTGGGCTCGAACTTGCAAAGCTCTTTCTACCTCTACTATCCAGGCAGGGGCTGAGGTTTCAGGCATGTCTGGCCCCCTGCTTTAGGAATTCATAAAAATTCAAGATCAGAGGTATTGTTCAAAATGGACTGTTAATTTCTGTGATTTTTTTCCATGAATGAAGTCATACACCACTGAGACATTAAAATGCCGTTCTCTGGGTTTGGTGGGAAATCTCGGTGGTTTCTGAGGCCGGTTTCTGTGCAGGTCAATTTTTTTTCTCGATTTCAGACAGAAGTCTGGGAGGGGACAAGAGGCCGAGGTTGGTTCTGACACTGATACTGGGTTCCAAACACACCGTGCTATATTTGGCTGTCACTTTGCTTCAGCCTCGTGATTCCTGTTTCTTGGCTGAGTCACCGGCTTCGTGGCATCAGCTTTTTTCCAGAGTCTAGAAGGCTCAGAGTGCACAGATTGCAGAGGCGGGGGAGGGGGAGGCAGGCTTAAGCACTGGACCTGGCCAAGGGTCAGCGTGAAAGGAGGAAATGTTCAGAGGGCCCAGGGGAAGGAAGAAAGTAATAAGGGTAAAGGTGTAAGAAATTGATTTTCTTATTTCCGACAAACATGATCAAAATTCTCAGGTATGAGAATATCACAGTAAAACCCATCATTCTATATAATTAATTCATGCTAATTTTTGTCAAAAAAAATATTTTTGACCTAAAGGGAAAGTTCTCTGAAAATCAACACGTAGATTTTAATTTTTGCTTGCTTTTTTATTTTATTTTATTTTATTGATTCAAGATTTCTCTCTCGGGGCTGGAGAGATGGCTCAGTGGTTAAGAGCACTGACTGCTCTTCCAGAGGTCATGAGTTCAATTCCCAGCAACCCCATGGTGGCTTACAACCATCCACAATGAGATCTGGTGCCCTCTTCTGGCATGCAGTACATGCAGGCAGAATACTGTATACATAATAAATAAATAAATATTTAAATTAAAAAAAAAAAGATTTCTCTCTATAACCTTGGCTGTCTTAGACTCACTTTGTAGACCAGGCTCCCATTTTAAAATGTGTATTTTAAAATAATCTTTGAGGCTAGGCGTGGTGGCACACGCCTTTAGTCCCAGCACTTAGGAGGCAACTAACGCTTCCTGGACACTCTTACCCAATCCTCCTCTTCACATCCAAATTGTTTTTTTGTTTTGTTTTTAATAACCCATCAGCAGTGTGTTCTTACAACAAACAGAGGCGCCCTGCTTCCCAAGGGCACCAGAGGAGCAGGATGGCAGCAAGTGGCCTCCCCTCAGAGCCGGCTGCAGCCCCACAACACAACAGCTTCCCAGCCAGGACTGAGCCATCCACCAAATTTGTCATGGCCCTGAGGGTTAAGGAGGGGATAATACCAGTCGCCCATGCTAAAGACACTCATAAACAAGTCACAGTGCCAGGCACTGCCACCCACGTGAAATCCTGTGTCCTCAGACGTCCTCTGCAGAGAACTTGGGAGGGCAGATTATCACAGTTGCTGGTCTATTTTCTGAAAGGGACTCCGATGTCCCCATGTCCTACTTGGCCTCAGGGCTTAGGTAGCAAGTAACAGCATTAAAATGCCAAACCTCCTGACCTAGAATGGGAAATGCTAGAATGTGCTAGAAGCCCCGTGACTCACTGGATTCCTTTTGCAGTTCGTTCCGCACGCAGATCCGTCCTTTGCAGGCTACCGGGGGCGATTGCTTCAGAGCTGCCACCAATGGGGACAGGCCAAGGGACCCAGCAACAGGGAGGGATTGGCTGAGGACACTTGCGCGTACGCGCGTGACGGGGCGCTGCGGGATGGGGGAGGGGAGGGATGACGCCGCCAGCTTGTCCCTACGGAGTCAGCCTGCTCGGAAGGTCACACCTGGTGTGTGACCGGATTCGGTAATTGGGGCTGGGACAAAGCAGAAGTGTCAGTTGCTGGTTTTTGTTTTTGTTTTTTGTTTTTCCCCTCCCGCAAAGGAAGTGTGGAGCCAGAAGTCTGTTCTGCCTCGGGTTGTGCAACCAGCCGAGGTTACCAAGGCCGCTTGGAGAGCAAAGGGAGAGAGAAAAATAGGGTGCTGTGCGTGGTTGTTTATGAACAAGCGAAGAAAGGCTGACCTTGGCCTCAGCTCACACAGGACCAGCCATGATGGCCCACCCTGAAGTTCGGGCTTAGGCTGAGTGTTACATGTTTTTTTCTTTTCTTCTCACCTCTCCTCCTCCCCTCCTCCTCTTCTTCCTCTCTCCCCTCTCTCTTTCTCTCTCTCCCTCTCTCTCTCTCCTTCTTTCGGCAGGGTTTCTGTGTGTGTAGCCCACAAGCAAGCAAGCAAAAAAAAAAAAAAAAAAAAACCAAACCCAAACCCACCAAGTGACGTGTCACATTTTCCAAAATTAGAAACATGTAGATCCCAGGCTGGGTCCTGTGTGAACTGAGGCCCGCTGAGTGCAGCATTTCTACCTTTGTTCATAAACAGGAAGTGCTTTTCTCTCTCCCTTTGCTTTGACAGCTGAGGCCTGGCCCTGGCCAGTAAAATCACACAAATAAATGCAATCCAATACAGGTATTATTATCTGTAAAGGCTACAGAGTTTCTATTATCTTCATATATAAATATTTTGTTAGAGAAACAGTGAGCAAGGCTTAAAGCCTGATGTTTTATGGCCTTGGGCGTGGCCTCATCCCTTCCTGAACACATCACTCAGGAATCTCACACTGTTTACAGTAAAAGAACCCCACCTGGGGTGGGAGTTGGGGCCGTGGTAGTGCTTACCTTTAATCCCAGCGCTTGGGAGGCAGAGGCAGGTGGGTTTCTGTGAATTCGAGGCCAGCCTGGTCTACAAAGTGAGTCCAGGACAGCCAAGGCTGTCCACAAACCCCTGCCCACAAACAAACAAACCCCACCTCCTGTATTACAATGGGCTTAACTGGGCCCTGATTGACTGCCTCTGCCTGTGAGTGCTAGGATTAAAGGCCAATGCCACCACATCCGACTTTTTTGTTTTTATTTTGTTGTTGTTATTATTGTTTTGGGTTTTCTTTCTTCCTTCCTTCCTTCCTTCCTTCCTTCCTTCCTTCCTTCCTTCCTTTCTTTTTGGTTTTTTGAGACAGGGTTTCTCTGTGTAGCTTTGGCTGTCCTGGACTCCCAGCGATCCACCTGCCTCTGCCTCTGGAGTGCTCGGATCAAAGGTGTGCGCCACCATGTCCAGCAGAGAAAGAGTGTTTGTAAAGACCATACAAACTCTATTTTGGGTTTTTGTTTTTAGATTTCTTTATTTACTATTCGTACAGTATTCTGCCCATATGTGTGCCTGCACCCTGAAGAGAGCACCAGATCTCATTATAGATGATTGTGAGCCACCATGTGGTTGTTAGGAATTGAATTCAGGACCTCTGGAAGAAGAGACAGTGCTCTTAACCACCATTTTGGAAAAGGAACTCCATTTTGTGTTAAACCTGGCCAAGGGCTGAACCCAGATTCCAGGAAAACTACAAACTAGTCTAAACAGAAAAATTCCCCTAGCAACACAATCAGCTCACCTTGGGAAAGTCCAAATATAATCTCTGCTGGTTAAGGTGACCAGCAGGTGGTCTGGCACATAGCAACAACCAATTAGGAGAAGCCAGGCCAAAATTCCTAATACCCCCATGACTGCTTCAACCAATCTTTTCTGTAGGTCAACTTGCTCCTACACCTATTACCCAACTATGAAACAGCAAGGCTTGTAGCTCCCTGCTTGCAGCTTTTCTGCCCAAATGTCATGCAATCGCATACTGTAAAACCCATTTGTCTAAAACCTATAAAAAGCCTCTCTCAATTGAGACACAGGGCTACTTCCCTGCATCTGCTGTGTCAGTGCATAGGAGGTGTGGCCCCGGCTCAAGCCTGCAATAAGACTTCCTTGCCATTGCATTTGGACTCAGCTCTTGGGTGGTCTGTTGGTGGGGGTTTATCTCTCACAATTGGGCATAACATGTTTTTATTTCGAAAACGTGAAAGTCCTGCACGGGTCAGCCACTTTACAAAATGGCAACCCTGGATGTTGACTCACAGGCCTTTTTATAGGTAAAGAGGGGGACTTTCAGCAAGATTAGGTAGCTTTTAACCTGATTGGCAGCAAGGCAGTTACATGAGTCGGTCTCTGATTGGCTCAGCCAGGTGGCCACCAGGCCAAATTCTTGTGTCATGAATGTTTAACCACAAGCCAAGCACAGATGGGCAATCTTTTTCTTTTTCTTTTTTCTTGAGACAGGGTTTCTCTTGTGGTCCTTGCTGTCCTGGACTCAGTCCCTTTGGAGACCAGGCTGGGCTTCAACTCCCAGAGCCCCCCCATTCTCAGCCCCCACCCCCACTTACCACCTCTGCCTCCAGAGTGCTGAGACTTAAAGGCGAGTGCCACCACACCATAAAATAAGATTTCTCCACACTCTTGTGGTTATCCACTTGTCCTTTTCTTTGGTGACTTTCCAGGGTCAGGCCTAGGTCAGGTGGGAGGATTTTTTGGTTTATTTATTTATTTATTACAATATTTATTTATTATTTATACAGTGATCTGTCCTCGTGTGTGCCCCACACCAGAAGATGGCACCAGATCTCATTATAGATGGAGGTGAGCCCTGGGAATTGAACTCAGGACCTCAGCACTCGGAAGGAAGAGGCAGATGGATTGCTGTGAGTCTGAGGTCAGCCTGGTCTACAAAGTGAGTCCAGGACAGTCAAGGCTAACACAGAGAGACCCTGTCTCAAAAAACTAAAAAAGAAAAAAAAATTAACTCAGGACCTTTGGAAAAACAGACAGTGCTCTTAACGTCTGTGCCATCTCTCTAGCCCCTATTTATTTATTGATTTTTGGTTTTTCAGGACAGGGTATCTCTATGTTAGCCTTGGCTGGCTGTCCTGGACTTGTTTGTAGACCAAGCTGGTCTCGAACTCACAGCCACCTGCCTGCCTCTGCCTCCCGAGTGCTGGGATTAAAGGCGTGCGCCACCAAGCCTGACTTTATTTTTTATTTTTTATTTTTTTTTCCGAGACAGGGTTTCTCTGTGTAGCCTTGGCTGTCCTGGACTCGCTTTGTAGACCAGGCTGGCCTTGAACTCACAGCCATCCACGTGCCTCTGCCTCCCGAGTGGTGGGATTAAAGGCGTGCGCCACCACTGCCCGGTCTGACTTTATTTTTATATTTATTTTATTTCTTTTTGGTGAGACAGGGTTTCTCTTGTAGTCCTGGACTGGCTTTGTAGACCAGGCTGTCCTCAAATTTAGAGAGATCTGCCTGCCTCTGTCTCCCTAGTACTGGAATTAAAGGTGAGCACTTCCTGGCTCAGGTGGTGGTGTGGGGGTTAACACCATGAGTTGAACAGCAGAGATCAGATCTGGCTTACTCTGGCCCTTCAATGACAGGCCTGTGGAGTCACCTTACCCAGGCCTGGTGGAACCTGTAGCTACCACATTACTCACTAAGCCATCTCAAAGGCTTCTGTCTAGGGATTTGATTACTTTTATGTGTACTGGTGTCTTGCACGCATGGCATGCAGTACCTGACAGGGGAAGGTGTAGAATTCACTGGAACTGGAGTTATAGGTGATTGTGAGCTGCCCTGTGAACCTCTGCGCTTGCTTTCTATCTCTCTCTGGTTTTTCTTTTTTTCTTTGTCTAAAGATTTATTTATTTATTAAATATATAGTGTTTTGCTTGCATGCACATCAGATCTCGTTATAGGTGGTTATGAGCCACCATGTGGTTGGTGGGAATTGAACTCAGGACCTCTGGAAGAGCGGACAGTGCTCTTAACCTCTGAGCCATCTCTCCAACCCCCCCCCCCCCATTTATTTTATTTTTTCAATTGTTTTTGGAAATAAGTCTCAGCTTGCAGTGGCTTGGAACTCATCATTATAGCTCTGCCTCCCAAATTCTGGAAATACAGGCATGGACAACTTCTCCTAGTTTAAAATAAAATCCAGCAGTTGAAAAAGCATATTTTTGCCTGGTGGTAGTGGCATGCCTTTAATCTAATCCCAGGCAGAGGCAGGCAGATCTCTGTGAGTTCCAGACTAGCCTGGTCTACAAAGCAAGTTGTAGGATAGCCAGAGATACACAGAAAAAAAAACCTGTCTTGGAAAAAAACTGTGTGTGTGGGTGGGGTGGGGTGGGGTGGGGGTGGGAGCAACATAGACACACATGTGCGGATGTGCTTTCATGAAACCTGGTAGTTCACATGCTAACCAAAAAAATATTAATTAAAAATTAACTTTCAAGCCAGGCGACGGTGGTGCATGCCTTTAATCGCAACACTCGGGAGGCAGAGGCAATAAAAAACTTTAGTTTTTATTAAAGTGTACCTTTACTTGAACAATAATATGCAGGTACGTGCATCTCTAAGCAAGAAAAGCCCACAGTGTGTTTGTCATTCATTCATTATCAGATATTGCGTCAGCTGAGTAAAGCCAGGCCCTGGCTGGGGCTGCGGGACTTCTAGTGCCTTGCACACCTGCACTGTGCGCGTCAGAGGGTGACCCAGAGCCACAGCGTACAAAATCCCCTGATGGTTCTACCTCCAGTTTTGCAGCTGTTCAATAATCAAAGCCATCTGGTCACCAACTTGCCCCGATGTCCGCTCTCTTCGGACTCTTCCAGCAACGAATATTCAAATTTTTACAGGTTTTAGGATAAGAATGAATGTAAAAGTCTCAGTTACAAGAGATCACTGCAATAGAGATCATGACAACGATGTCTTTCCTGGCACTATTTAGTTGCAAAGACCCGGAAACAGAAAGAAAACAAAACCAGATCCCATGCAAAAGAAGTGGAGATGCCGGGGATCGAACCCGGGGCCTCATACATGCAAAGCATGCGCTCTACCACTGAGCTACATCCCCCACCTGCTCTTGTAGCTTATCGGAAAATCCTCCCTATACCGATAATGGATCAGTTTTTTTTCTGTCTCCTTCTGAATTAAGATTGTACTTATTTAAAAGGGTTTTAAGAAAAACAAATTGACTTATATTTCCAAAGTGAGTATGTTCGTTGTTTATAAGCTAAAATTTTTTTTTTACAATTCAAAGAACAAACAGAAAGTAAATACATAAATAAATATATTAATTCCCCCAAATTAAGGACTTGACCCCAATGTTCATTACCCAGAATTCTCTGCTTCCTCACATTTGAGACGCTTTCTGTATATGAAAATGGCCAAACAGTTTCAGGCTCCACAATTACGACTCAAATTTGGAGCAAGAACTCAAACTGCAATATATCAGTGAAAGGGGCGGGGCGGGGGGAGAGTTTGCTCTTTGACTGCGAGCCCTGAGGAGAGGCCCCCAAGCCTCCAGGGCTACCCCCGGGGATTGCCTGTCACGTTTAGTGTGGATGCGGCGCCCTCAAATAACCTGCCATTCATACCCATCTGCGGGCTCACAGCAACTGCGGCTTGACGTCGTCTGCAAGAATGCTGGGCGTAGCAGCTGGGGTGACCTGACCTCTCTGAGCTTCCGGTGGCGGGGCATGGAGACAATCGATAGACCCAACCCTGGCTGCTTACAGGGACAGTCGTCAAGGAGCACCAGTTGTGGCAGTAGTCGCTGGGGTGGACTACCCCAGAGGGGCTGTTGCATCCTATACCGTCATGCCCCTGCCCCATGTGTGAAGTCCCACACCATCTTGCCCCTGGGTCTCCGGGTGTTGGAGGCTTCGTTGCTCACGGAGTATAGAGGCGTCCATTGGCAACTGATGTGGCCCTTAGACCTTTAGGTCTGAGGCTCTGGGAGAGAACAGAGGGCACGACCTTGCAGGCTAAGGAGCAAGCCCAGGTTGCTCCTCTTCCTCCCCACAGCGCATTTGCACTTGTTCCCTCATGGCGGAACGATGTTCCCAGTTCTCCTGGTGGTTGGCTCCTTTTTACTGATCACCCAAGCCCTCTAAGAGGGCCAACAAAGGAATAAATGGACGGAACGGGAAGATGTGCAATTGTGCGGGGACAAGAAAGCGTCCCAAATTCACAGACATCAGAAGACCCCGGAGCAAGGAGACGCAGTTACGCAGAGAAACCCTGTCTCGATACCGTCCCCCGCACCCCCTAACCCCACCTAAAAAAAAAAAAAGGAGACGCAGCACGCTCGGAATAGTGAGCCGGTCCGGGGACCAGGGAGGCAAACACATGGCAGTTGGAGAGCAGTGTCTTTCTAGAGACCTGCTACCCGGACTGAGCGCGTGTTGAAGAGGATGGGGTCCAGCAAAGAGGGTCGGGCTAATTCTTCGGCGACGGGGTTAGGTATATTTGAAATAGTTGCAGAATTTAAACAGGTTGGAAAAGAAATGAAAAACACCAAGGAGTTGATAAAAAAATTTCTTTGGCCAGCCTCCCCGTCGGGGAATCGAACCCCGGTCTCCCGCGTGACAGGCGGGGATACTCACCACTATACTAACGAGGAAGAGAGCTAAGCACTGGTTTGGCAAGAAGCTCCTTTAAGAATCTTTTAATCCCGTGACACACTAATTTACAGAGAAATTAATCTGATTTGATGAAATCGTCTTCTTGAAGTGTCCATTCTCTACATAGGTTTTTACTTTGCCACCTGGATTCAGAACACAGACATTAATAAATAGACGCTAAACGTACACCGGCAGACATCACAGAGATTAGTAGTACACGCGTGAGCGTAAGGAGCTTGCGTTAGGTCGATTCACCGTAAAAAAAAGGAGCAGAAGAGAAGTTTCCTGAGCTTTTTCACCAGTGCATGATACTGCGGGATTTTGTGTAGAAAGAAAACGAAAAGATCTGATAAATTGGAAAGTTTAGGAAAAGGAAGAGCTGCCGAAACCCGGGATCGAACCAGGGACCTTTAGATCTTCAGTCTAACGCTCTCCCAACTGAGCTATTTCGGCGGCTGTGAGTGCGGTGCTGTTTTTTCTCTCCTTGTCGTTTCTAAGATGTTTGCCGTTTTTCCTTCTTTCTTTTTCTTTCTTTCTTTCTTTCTTTCTTTCTTTCTTTCTTTCTTTCTTTCTTTTTCTTTCTACTTTTTTTTCTTTCTTTTCCCCAAGTTCCGATGCCTAGAAATTCACACCACCCGTCTCATTCTTGGATCACCCTCGTGCTGTGGTCCTCTCGCGTCCCCTAAGGCCACTAAGAGAAGGCACTTTCTGGAAGCCCGGGACCTTACTGTCCGCTGCGAGTTTATCATTTTCCCCTATCTATAACTGGAAACACACACCTACGCTGGTCTCAGTCACTGCGGAAGACCCCAGTCCTGGCGCGAGATAGAAGGTGCTTATTAAATGTTTGTCGAGCGAGTAACAAACGCTCGAACGAGCCCTTCTTGGTTCAAAGTTCTGCTCCTCCCCGCCCGCGGTCTATTCCGAATGCCGTCAGCTGCCAGGCGCCCCGGGGGTAGCAGATGCGGGCTGGGCGAGTAAACACTCCGGAAATGAGGCTCAGGCTGGGCAGGGCCACACCTGACTCAGATCCGGCCACCACGCGTGGTCTACATATCTGCACTCATGCTCAGCACAGCAAAGCACGGGGAAGCGAAACAGGTGTCGATGGGCAAGGGCCATGCCTGCTCTATCCCCTTAAGGGGAGCAGAAAGTGGGGGGAAGCAAGGGGAGGAAGTGAGGTCCCCGAGGTGGGCTGCTGAGAGCATACAGCAGCGAGCTAGGGAGGCAGCCACATGGCAGGAGTGGGGAGAACTGGTGTAGTGGTCCAACCTGGAGCTGTGGTGTCTGGGCCACGCCTGCAGGAGAAGGCCTGGGAAGGGGACATGGGGGAGGGGACATGGGGGAGGGGAGGGAGGGCTCAGGAGGAGGAAGGGGCCTTGTGGATGGTCTTGATCTGGGATTAGGGGAAGGAAAAGGATGTGTCCAAGAGTTGGCGTGATGGTTCGGTGGAAAGTGCAAAGTCCTAACCACATGTAGGGTCACCTTTCCGCAGGCCAAGTGTCCCCTCCAAAAGTCATGTGTCTCAGCCCTGACACTATCTAATATGTCACAGTGTGACATGTTAGAAAGAATGGCTATAACTATGTGAGTCATTGGAGTGGGTCCTATGAGAAGGGGAGATTGAGAAAGGAAACACACACACACACACACACACACACACACACACAAACATGGGGGGGGGCTGCCTTGAGCTTGCAGC
Organism: Acomys percivali; assembly: GCA_907169655.1. Taxonomy (NCBI): domain Eukaryota; kingdom Metazoa; phylum Chordata; class Mammalia; order Rodentia; family Muridae; genus Acomys; species Acomys percivali. Next base: position 24,190,071 of record OU015754.1, on the reverse strand, counting down.
CTCTAGTCCCAGGGGACTTCTCTGTTGCTTAACATTCCCAGACTTTGGGGTTTTGTCATGGCTTGCCAGATGGAGCTCACCTAGCCAATATACCAGCTCATCCACAACACTGGGTTTTCCTGGCCAGGATGGAGGCTGTATCACCTTTGGAGATGATTTAGAGGAAAGGGGGGGGGGGGGGGGGGGGGGGGCCCTGCTCCTTCTTGGAATTCTAATCCCACCTCGACCCCACCTCACATCGGGAATCTGATCTCTCTACTGACATCTACAAGCAGCTGGCACGCCTGTAGTGCACATACGAGTAGGCAAAACAGTACTAGACATAAAATAAGATAGATAAATCTGGAATTCCCGAAATTTGTGGATAAATGGATTGAGCTAGAGATGATCATAATGAGTGAGTTAACCCAGAAGCAGAAAGACTCAAATGGTATATACTCACTTATATCTGCATACTAGCCCAATGGACATGTCCCATGAAAGCCTTCCCTTACCAGGAAACTGGGACCGAGGGGAGGACATCCTATTGGGACTCTAGATGAGAGAACAATGGGTGAATAGCAATGTAGAAGGATCCAGTGGGTTCTAGAAACCTACAAGTAGAACATTATGATAGGCAGATTTGGGTCATGGGGTCCCACTCAAACTAAGGCCCTAGCCAAGGACAATACAGGCGGAAAAATTTAAACCCCTACCCTGATCTAGCCCATGGACAAGACAGTCTCCACACTTGAGTGGAGAGAGGGATTTGACTTTCTCAAGTACTCTGGTGCCTCACATCTGACTATGTCCCCTGGCGGGGGAGACCTAGTGGCACTCAGAGGAAGGACAGCAGGTCACTGAGAAGAGACTTGATACCCTATGAGCATATACAGAGGGAGGTAATCCCTCTGAGGAACAGTCATAGGGGAGGGGAATAAGGGGAAAATAGGAGGGAGGGGAGAGTGGGAGGATACAAGGGATGGGATAACCATAGAGATGTAACAAGAATAAATTAATTAAAAAAAAAAAGATAGATAAATCTTTTTTGAAAAATTAGTTTGGATACATGAAGTCTTGTCTTAAAAAAAAAAAAAAAACCAACCAAAAAATAAATAAATAAATAAAACAAGCCAAAAACTGAGAAAGGAGACGAAGTTCTGTAAGCCAGGAGGATTTTTCCTGGATTTAAAAGCCTACCAGGGTTACAGGCAAACCAGGAGTTAAAAAACAAAACCCTGGTGAGAAGCAGACACCTGATGTATGCGTTCTCAGCGCCTGTTTTTATTTGGATTTTAAAAATAAATAAAATAAACCCCACCTTAAGGACAGAAATGGAATAAGGTGGGAAAGAAAAATGGGAGGGAAAGGAAGTGGAGTGGTGGGGGGCAACTTCTTGGCCATGGTCTTGGGGAAGGACTTCCTTCCTACCCTCATGTTCACTCATGCCCATCCTAAGTGAAGAAGTCAGTGGATCATCAAAGTAGGAGAGAGTATCTATCTATCTATGGGCAGAAGGTGGGGTGAGGATACACTCCGCTCCATGTGAGACCTTTATTCCAAGCCTCATGCCCCCATCCATGGTTCAGAAGTCCAGGATTTCTAAAATGCAAAACCTGGCACACAGCCTCCCCGTCGGGGAATCGAACCCCGGTCTCCCGCGTGACAGGCGGGGATACTCACCACTATACTAACGAGGAAAAGCTATGAGCAGCGATTTACAGACTAGCAGCTATAGATAGACTAACGCAGTGGTGGGTACACGCCTCCTTTCTACATTCTTCCTGTCAGGTTTTTTCCCTCCGTCCTTTCTGGCTCTTTTTGTTTGTTTGTTTTTCGAGACAGGGTTTCTCTGTGTAGCCTTGGCTGTCCTGGACCCGCTTTGTAGACCAAGCTGGCCTCGAACTCACAGCGATCCACCTTCTGGCTCTTTTTTATCTCTGTCTCTCTCTCTCCTTTTCTCCTAAGGCCTTAACTGATGACACCCATATCATGAAATCGAAAAGCCTTAGAACAGCGTGCATTTCGTTTCCATCATCTTTTTCCGGAGACATGACATTTCATCAGGGGGATGTAGCTCAGTGGTAGAGCGCATGCTTTGCATGTATGAGGCCCCGGGTTCAATCCCCGGCATCTCCACTTTTTTTTTTTAAACCAATTCCTACAATACTGTGAATAGAGTACGAGGAGGTTCTATAAACCAGTGGCAACTGAGAGCCTTTTGTGGTGTGATTTGAGCACAGCGTTGTGTGCTCACTGTTTGTCCAAATAAACAGATCGTCAAGTAGCCCAATAGCCTTGCCAAGACCACGCAAAGAGTCTCTCAGCCTTTCTGGAACTCAAATTCCAGTCGAGGGGAACAATAGGAATCCCAGGGATTTATCATGAAGACACACACAGAACTGCGGGGACGCGGGGACATGCAAGATATCTGCCGAAACCGGAGCAGGCAGGTCCACGCTCCTGAACGCGGAACTGAAGCTTTGAAACGAAAGGGCCAGAAAGTAGCGGGCTTGCTGGACTTTAGTGAACCGGTCAGAAGCGGCTGCGGCTGAGGTTTGTGAGCTCCTGGAAGGCCGGAGGGTAGGGCTCGGCACTATCCGCAGGATTTTAAGGCTCCTTCTGGCGGCCAGACGCAGTTCTGCAGGGGGCGGTTCTGGCAGAATCTGTAGGCAGCTACGTAACGTTGCATATAACTCAGGGACCCAGGCTTTGGCCATTCCCCTTAGGTTTGTTCTGCCACTTTGAAGCCTGTCACCAACATGGAGCACATACACGGCCCTCGACTTTCTATCCTCTACTTCGACGGCAGCATGGATGCCCACACGGAGGAGTGCTGGTTAAACGTCTACTTAGACATCTTTGAAGGCTGGAGTGTAGCTCAGTTTGTGGAGTGCTTACCCAGAATACACAATAGCTAGTTAGCACTGCAGGTGGTGCACGCCAGTCATCCCAGCACCTAACAGGGTTTTGAGGGTAGTCTGGGCTAGCTAGTAAGACCCTTTCTCACTGGCACAATGAGACCCTGTCTCAAAAGATAAATCCTCAATTTGGTTTCATAGAACAATTTTCATATAGCCAGCAATGTATTGGGTACTCCCCCCTTCCACCATCCTCTTCTTCTTTAATCCCTTTTGTTCCCCAGTTTTACTTTCACATCACCCATATATGGTTTTACGTATTTATAGCCTAGGATTTGCAAATAAGAGAAAACATAGTGTTCATCTTCCTGTGGTTGGCTTAATCAGCTTAGTAGGTTAATCTTGCTGTTTTTCCTCATGGCTCAAAGAAATCCCCTTCTTACATAAACCACATTTTCTTCACCCATTCTTTACCTTGCTGGGCACCGGGGCCAGTTGTACTGCTAAGCGTGTCTGTGACGTGTTGCTTTGGAGTCCTCTGGTAAATACTCAGTAGGCATTGCTGGGTCTTATGTCAGGTCTTTCTAGGGTTCTGAGGTTGTCTCCATATTGATTTCCATAGTGGCTGGACTGGTTTCTAGCTCCAGCATCCATGTGCAAAAACTTTTGACCTAGGCTGCACTGGAATTCAGAGATTTATCTACCTATCTCCCGCTGCTGCCTCCCAGAGTTGGGATTAAAGGCATGCAGCATCATACATAGCTCCTTTGTCATTTTCTTGTAGGATGCTGTTTGGATTGGGGTGAAATCTCATATAGTTAAGATTTATTTTATGTATGTGCTTGCCTGGTACCTGAGGAGCCAGAAGAGGGACTCATTCATGTCCCCTGGAACTGGAATCACAGATGGCTATGAACAACCATTTGGGAACCGAGACCTGAACCTGGGTCCTCTGCAAAAGCAGTAAGTGTTCTTAACTGCTGAGCCATCTCTCCCACCTCTCATGTAGTTTTGTTTTTTGGCTTTTCGAGACAGAGTTTCTCTGTGTAGTTTTGGCTGTCCTGGACTCACTGTGTAGACCAGGTTGGCCTCAAACTCACAGAGATTTGCCTGCCTCTGCCTCCTGAGTGCTGGGATTACAGGCGTGCCCCACCACACCTGGCTCTCATGTAGTTTTGATCAGCATTTTCCTAATGGATAGTAAGGTTGACTTTTATGTTTAATAATTGGTCAGTGTACAATGTGTGGAGTGCCTGGCCAAGGCATAAGAGGGCATTGGATTCTCTGGAACTGGAGTTAGATATTGTTAGCCACCATGTGGGTATTGAGACTCAAACCCAGATCTTTGCTGGCTGTGGTGGCATACGCCTGTAATCCTAGCACTCGGGAGGCATAGGCAGGCGATCTCTGTGAGTTTGAGGCCAGCTTCGTATAGAAAGTGAGTCCAGGACAGCCAAGGCTACATAGAGAGACCCTGTCTCGGAAAAACACAAAACAAAAATAGGTCCTTGGGAGAGAAGCCAGTGCCATCTGGGCTATCTACTAAGCCCTGAAAACATTTTTGTTATTTTGTTATTGGCCACTTCCACTTCATCTTTTGAAAACTGCCAATTTCATTGGCTATTTGGAGACTGGACTTTTTAGGTTGGGGGGGTTGTTTTGTTTTTTTCAAGACAGCTTTAGCTGTCCTGTAACTTGCTCTGTAGACCACTGATGGGCTGGTTTTTGTGTGATTGACCGAGAATTTTAGAGGACTTCCCCACTTCATAGCTGTGAACCATGGGGCTGTCGGCCCTGAACTTCACAGCCTTTGTCTGGAGTCTTTTTGTACAATTACAACAGCTGTCCTACAGGGCACACTGCCTCCCTCTTGGAGCATCCCATGTGCTCCCACGACTGGAGTCAAGTCCTCCTGTCTTCCAGCATGTCACTTTCCTTATTTCAAAGCCAGCCAAGGTGACACAGGCCTGTTGTCGCAGCCCTCAGGAGGATTATGAGTTCAAGCCCAGCCTTTGAATTTTTTAATGAGTTTATCAACTTTTTCTTTTTAATCAGTTGCATCCAAGGTGGACAGCAAGCGAGCTAAGCTCCTTGGGGACAGCTCAGGCCTTAACACTGAGACGAACCAGCTACAGGGAGCAGGGGAAGACACAGGCCTGGAGGGGCCTGTGAAAGCTGAACAAGAGGCTTGGATGACCTCGAGTCAGAGCCATGTTTTCTGTTTTTGGCCCTGTGGATCTCATAGCAGGTCAGTTCTCTACCATTCAGAAGCTGGCCTGGGCCCAGCCTTTCACTTCCCACCCCCAACTCAAACACTTGACAGGCTGCCTGCCTCATGGATATTCACAAGTATGAGGCGAGGGTGAGGCTATCACCCTGGCTCTGCTCACATCAGCCACCTCATGAAGGGTCCATGCCTGAGTCTGGCTAAAAACTCAAGGTAGAGACAACATACTGTGGACCATGCTACAGCTGTCAATGGTCGATTCAATAAACACAGATCTGGGAGCTGCTGTGGGAAGGGGTTTATCCACCTGATACACACAATGCCTGAGAAGACACAAAGAGTTGGGCAGGGGCGCGGTTCAGTGGCAAACCACTTGCTTATGTCACATAGCATGGCTACAATGGAGAGGGGGCAATATGTGGGTGGTTCAAAGAACATTATCTTTTTGTTTGTCTGTTTCTTTTGTTTTGAAACAGGGTTTCTCTGTGTAGCCTTGGCTGTTCTGGACTCACCATGTAGACCAGGCTAGCCTCAAACTCACAGTGATCCATCTGCCTTTGCCTCCCAAATGCTGGGATTAAAGGCGTGCGCCACCACGCCCAGCCAAAGGACATTATCAAGAGCATAATGTCAGCCCACAGAGAGAAGGGATTTCCTAAGTGTTGTCTGAGAAGAGTGTGGCTTTGCTTACAGAATTCTCTACAAGTGGCCCAAGTGATGACCGACTGCATCAGCATCATTTGCCATCGCATCCCCCCTCCCACCAGAGGTAAACAACTTGCTCTCTTCTGCAGATGGACAGATGCAGCCTAACACCTGATGGAACACATTTAGCCAAGAAAATGAACAGATAGCTCAACACTTGTGTCAGGGGGAGGTTGCGGAGGGGGGGGCGGGGAGAAGGGGAGGGAAAGAAAATGTATGAATGAATGAACAAACGAGACAATCACCTAAGGATGAAGTTCTGGAAAGGGACAGGGTGAGACATGCTGAGCATGTAAACATGTTTGATGTAACAGACTGACAAGCTGGAACGAAACAGCGAAACAGTTCGTCATGAACGTTTACTCTAACAAAGTTTTTTTGAGACAGAGTTTTGCAAGGGGTGGGGGTGGGGGGTAAGGGGTGCTGGTGGCACATGCCTTTAGTCACAGTATTCAGGCAGAAGCAGGTGGATCTTTGTGAGTTCGAGGCCAGTCTGGTCTACAAAGCTAGTTCCAGGACAGCCAGAGCTACAGAGAAACCCTCTCTTGAAAAGCAACACAGAACACACAAACCAAAAAGACCCAGTGTTGCCAGGCGTGGTGGCACACACCTTTAATCCCAGCTTGTGAGGCAGAGCCAGGCGGATCACTGTGAGTTTGAGGCCAGCCTGGTCTACAGAGTGAGTCCAGGACAGCCAAGGCTAACACAGAGAAACCCTGTCTTGAAAAACAAAAACAAAAACAAAAGACCCAGTGTTGCTATGTAGCTCTGCTTGGTCTTACCTTGATCCTTACCAGCTGAGGCCACAGGTTCGAGACCATACTCAACTAGAGTAGCAGCTTTTTAAGACAGAGCTTACTGAGCCGGGTGTGGTGGCGCATGCCTTTAATCTCAGCACTCGGGAGGCAGAGGTGGGCGGATCGTTGTGAGTTCGAGGCCAGCCTGGTCTACAAAACAGCCAAGGCTAACACAGAGAAACCCTGTCTCGAAAAACCAAAAAAAAAAAAAAAAAAGACAGAGCTTACTGTCTACAAATGCCAAAGCGGGACTCTTGCAACGAGGCTCCATCTGTGTGGGACACAGCTCTGCGGTGGTATCTATGCCTCATCTGGGGCCAGCCTTTCAGGGAAAGTCTCTGGGTCACAGAAGTCTGCAGTGCACCTCCTGCCCAAGATGCTATGAGGCTGGACAGGTGCTCTGGGAAGGGTCCACTTTCCTGTACTGGTGTAGCCACTGTGCATCTATAGGGGCTAATGTCATCTCAAGAGCCCATGTTAGACAGGGAGGAATGTGGGAGACATGCCATGTCTGTCTTGTAACAGTCTCAAAGAAGAAGGCACTCCTGGTCAGCATAGTGGCAAGCTTGGCTCTGAATTGGGCTCAGGTGAAAAAGGTCTTCCAGGACCACAGCGTGCCTCCTGGTAACAGCCGAGGAGCTGGCTGACTGTGCAGCTGGGTGTTTGGTCAACAGTCAGTGATGGGGGGCCAACTCTTCTCAACGTCTGTGTGCATAGCCTTCGGGAGCCACTCACAGTATTCAGCCAGCAGGTCTGAGGGAGGAGGTGGCCAGGGTTAGAGTGGCAGGACAAGGGGGTGCTTGGCTGGACACACCACTATGGCCCATGGGATGGTTAGGTCCTTCCACTAAGCAATATCCTCCCACCTCAGCCCTGTCACACTCACATCTGGGTCTTTTCTTCCATGCGGCCAGCAGGGCATCACGGGAGTCAGCCTTCTCAGCCACAAGGGCTCTCAACAGACTCTCTGTCCTGGGCTGCAGCCTGTGGAAAGGGGACAGCTGACTAGACCCAGAAATGGGGGTGGATAGATGGTGGGACCAGTCAGCCTCCTGTACATGGTGGCAGCATGTAGGGGTTCACTAGCACCCCTCCTTACTCATGTCCAACCAGCCCCTTGGAGAATACAGATATTCTTTATCATGAGGGTACATTGGGTTAGGTTGAGCCCTCCTTCAAAGGCTGGGGTCCATAGGAGGAGGGGACACAGAAAAGTGGAGTAAGACAGGTAGGGAAGCAGGGACCCCAGCCATCTTTCAGAAGGGCGAAATGCGCCAGGCCCACTGACAGCTCCTGCGGTTGTCACATCACCAGCATACATGACTGGCATAGCAGCCCCAGGGGCGCCTTTCTGCCACTCCCCCCTTGACTTGCTAGGAATACACTTTGTACCTGGCCCAAGTCTTCAGCATGGTTCCGGGGCTAGACAGCAGGCAGCTCTTAAATGAAGCCAGCTTGCGGAAGACCTGGCAACAGAGCATAGGACGGCTGAGTGGGGCCTGCAGTTCATGACACCTAGGAGACAGGCCACAGGTAGCCCAGGCCCTTACCTGTCCCTCCAGCAGAAACCGTGCAAAGTACTTGTAGCGGTCAAGGCCTTCAGGAAAATCCACCTGGACAGCGGGGAGTGGCCAGCCCACGCGGTCTGGAGGGTGAGAACATGTGATAAAGGGCCCACGCCACATCCATCCTTCCAAGCCCATCGGAGGAGCAGGAGGGCTGCACTTGATACCCTCAGGCACATTGCATGGGCTCAGGAGTCCAAGAAGCTCATGGCTGCAGGTGGCCAGGCCACCAAGGAAGTGACCCCAACTCACAGAACACACTGGCCCGGTGGCACAGCACCCGTCCTGACTCTGGACAGTAAGTGGGAGCTGGCTCCTCCAGGGGTGCCTCGAACTGGCAGTATGAGGGCAGCAGGGATGGGATCCACTGAATTTCCACGGTGGAGACACCTGAGGCCAGGAGAGGGCAGTCAGCAGGTCTCACAGGCTTTCCCAGACACACAGGGTACTCTATAGGGCCCACTAATGTCACCCGTGGCTCGAGGCCTGGCCACTCCACAGTACCTTTCATGTACATCTTGGTGGTCTCCACAATTTCCTGGTAGACCACGAACTCAGGCAGCTCTCTGAAGAGTACAGAGCTGGGGTGGATGAAGACGGGGTCATCTAGGAGAGGGGTCTGCAGAGAAAGATGGATGGAGGCTCAGGTCAGAGAAAAACCTGAGCTCTCTTGGCTCTTCAAGTCCAACCTTCAGGATCCGACTATCAAGCCAGTGAGTCAATGACCGGGCAATACCCAGGATACATTGCTTGCCTGGGGATACCTTGAAGCTAGGGGTGACATCCTAACCCCCAATAAACAAAGGGCTTCACCTGCTCTTTGGTGGGAGCTTTCCCAGAGGTCATGGGGCCAGTCACCAAGGGCAGGCCCATGTCCCACCTTATAGGCGTTTCTCCACTTGGGGTCCAGCAGGTCCTCGTTCTGAACCCGGCGGGCCAGGTGGTCACCCAGGCCAGCTGCCATGATCTGCTGCAGGTAGGTCACCTGGCTCTCAGTAGGTGGCGGCATTTTGGGGTCTAGGAAGAGCCCAGCCTCAGGGCACACAGCGTTGACTGGGAGGAAGGTGAGAAAGAGGTATAGGAAGTCTGGGGTCAGAGGAAGGTGGCCAGGCCTTCAGAATATCACCCAGCACTTAGGTCTTGCCCACACAGTGCTTGGTTCTGATACACAGGCCAACAGTGGCTCAGCCAAGAACTCCTTCCAAGGCCAAGGCCATAGATTCCCATGTCTGCAAAGCCATGTTAGCTGGTATGCTAGTTACAGGAACCTCAGTCCCATCTGTCCCCTCTGCTGAAAGGTGGCCTGTGACCCACATGGCCACCTGCTGTCATTAGTTTAGGGTGGCCGTCCACAATTGCAGGCTGTTGCACCTGAGGGTGAGGCTGTGTAAGTGTGAGAGAAGGAAGGACAGCAACCCACAAAGATGCCGTGGGGAAGCATGGGCAGGAAAACAGCCACTGATCCTTGAAGCCCACAGCTGCTAGAACAGCACTGAGTTCCCAATTAGATGCTACCTGCACCCAGTGACTACCCTGGATCAGAAGGCGGGGACACTCCTTGAGTCCTAGATGGGAGGTGGCAGGTGACACCCGTGGCTAAGACAAGTAGGAATCCTGTACCCATGGGCCAGAACTCTGGGGACAGGTGGAGAGAAGGGTCCTGGGCAGAACAGGGGAAGAGGAACAGAGGGGCAGAGAGCCTGAAGGGCAGCCGTCTGGGTGAGTGTGCAGGGAACCTGTGTAAGGGCACTGGGTGCTGACCTAGGGTTAAGAGCCCATCTTAGTGAGCAGGCAAATGAGCAAGTGTGGGGTCTCCATCACACCAAACCCAAGCAGAACGGGGACCAGATGTCTCTCCACACTGTCACCTGGGCTGTACCTGCAGTGGTCAGCTGGCCACGCAGACGCCGGATCTCTAGCATGGCCTTGTAGCGCAGCCCATTAGCATGGCAAAACTGAGGTGAGCAGCCGGCGTACTCACAGGCTCCCACAGCACCTGTTGGGCAGGGTACGGGGTAATCACTGGGTGGCTCCAACCTCCTCCAAGACGCCATCACCCTCCTTTATGCCCTAGCAGTGGCACCAACCCAGCAGCACCATGAGGTCACCAAGCTTCAGAGATGCCCCGTGCCCAGCCCAGGTCCTCTTCGTCTGGGTGACCCGGGCCCGGCGCCCCTTCAGCTCTGCAAGCTCCTTTTCACTGGCAGCTGGTCTGTAAACACACACACGGCCCGCTGGGCTTCAGCCTGCTGCCCTAAAGAGATCCTCTGACTGTCAGGATCTCCAGATCCTCGCCCCCTGCCACCCCATCTTCAGACATAGCAACTCAGGCTCCCCAGAATACCACTGATATCAAAAAGAGCCCAGAGAGCTCCGAGGGACGAGGCTGTCACTAACCCACCTGTCCAGCTCCTCAAACAGCTCACGCACAGTCATGGCAGCCACGATGGCAATGGTGTAGGGCAGGCAGCCATGCTGCTGGCTCAGTGCCAGCATCTTAGCATAGCGGGGTGCCACGGGGAAGGTGGACATGGTCCGCCCCAGCGCGGTGATGGGGCAGCTCAGTTGTGACTCCTGCAGCCTTTTCATTCTGGGAGCAAGGGACACAATGGAGAGCCATGAAGCCTGCACTTGGAGGCTCTGTGCATGCTTGGGTTCCCCCTCCCCTCCCCCTCCTACCTTTCTCCTTTTGGAGGTGCCTGTAGGGCCCCCAGTGCAATCAGCAGCTCCTCTGCAGCAATGAGGGCCTCCAGGGATGGAGGTGTGGGGAACGGGAAGTTGATGACCTTGGCACAGGAAAGCAGGGAAGGGACAGAGTGATGCAGAGAAGCCAAGCCCATGAGGTCACACTAGCTGCAGTAGGTGCTGCTCCCCCTTTCCTCCAGCATGTCCTTAGGCCATGGCTCATGCTCTCTGGGACATGGGGGCTAAGTGCTGAGGAAGTTGCCAAGACCACTCCAGGTCCATGTGCTAGGATCCCAAATTAATCCTACTGTGTGCCAGGGGCTATCCTTGTCAACTAAAACCTAGGAGTTTATAAGCAACGACATTGAAACCATCACACAATATTTAGAAACACAGCATGACAATTAAGGTATTATGCTTGAAAAACATTGCTATGGCCACAGGTGCCACAGGGATGAACATTGTTAAGTTCTCAATGATGAACTAACGTATGTGATTTTTCTTAATTCTGAATCAGTTATGATTGTAACAAAGAAAGAAAAGCTCAGCCAGGCATGCACACCTTTAATCCTAGCACTTGTGAGGCAGGCAGATCTCTGTAATGCCAGCCTAGTCTACAAAGAGAGTTCCAGGAGAGCCAAGGCTACACAGAGAAACCCTGTCTCAAAAAACCAAAAAGAAAAAATATCTAGGGATTCCCGCCCCTCCTTAAGGGACAGATTTCTTCACTAGAGAGATGAGGGCACAGGCCTGTGTCACTGCATACAGTCCTTTTAAGATAGGATTTGGCCAGGCATGGCGGTGCACACTGCTCTCCCCAGCACTGGGCAGGCAGAGCAGGAGGATCTCTGTGAGTCTGAGCCTGGCCTATAGAGGGAGCTTCAGGCCAACCAAGGCTACATAAGTCAGGGCTGTCTGAAAGCAAACACAGGAAAAAAAAAAAAAAAGAAAGAAAGCAAACAGATAGTGAGAGCAAAAGTTGGCTTCACTCTGTGCTGGAATTCACGTTTCAGGCTGGCTTAGGCCATTGCAACCCTGCTACCTCTGCCTTCTAAGTGTTGGGGCTATACATGTGAGCCACTAACCTGACCTTGAACTATTCTTCCTGTCTCTACCTCCTGAGTGTTGGGGTTTCAGGTGTGCACCCCACACCTAATTTATGTGGTGCTGGTATGGAACTTAGCATGCAAGGTGTTCAAGTAATCAAGCTACATTTCCCTCTCCCTCTTTTCCCCCCCAAGACAGGGTTTCTCTTTGTAGCCCTGGACCATGCTGGCCTTGAACTCAGAGATTTGCCTGCCTCCTCCTCCTGAGTGCTGGGATTAAAGATATGCACCCAACACCTGGCTTATTCTTTATTTTTAAAGTTCTTTTATTTTACATTTATTTATGTGTATGTGTGTGTGGTACATACACACAAGCCATAAGGCAAGTGTGGAGCAGGACAGAAAACGACATGAGGAGACTGACCTTCTCAATGTTAAGGGCTTTCATTTGCAGGATCAAGTCCTCCACTGGTCTGCGGGTGATCTCTGGGGGAGGAAACTGCTCAAAGTCCCCGAAAACAGCTGAGGAATACAGCCTAAGTGGGGAGAAGTAGGGACCAGAAAGAAGAAAGTCAGACAGACTTCTGGACCTACCCATACCTGCCACTCACAGAGGCAGGCCCTTGCCTTACCAGGGGCAGTGGGCCCCACCCCCAGCTACCCTGACTATACTACCTTGTAGTGTCTTAAGTTTTCCTTTCTATAAACTAAAATAGTGCTGGAGCCGGGTGGTGGTGGCGCACGTCTTTAATCCCAGCACTCGGGAGGCAGAGGCAGGCGGATCTCTGTGAGTTCGAGGCCAGCCTGGTCTACAAAGCGAGTCTAGAACAGCCAAGGCTACACAGAGAGACCCTGCCTCGAAAAATAAAATAAAATAAAATAAAATAAAATAAAATAAAATAAAATGGTGCTGGAAGAACAGCAGTAAAGCTATTCAAAGTGACATTAATTGGAGAAAATACTGACCAGCGACATAACCAATATGATCTAACTCCCAGATTTCAGCTATCAGCAGACACTCGGAACCTAACTTAGATCTAGGAAAGGCCTGGACAGACAGTTCCCAAGAAGGCACAGAGGTGGCCAGTGCATGAAGATGCTAAGGGCTCTTGCCTCAGGGACACACAGACCCCAAGCAGCTGACACAAGACCCCGCCTCATGTGACTGCAAACAACCAATGGGGTGAAGGTGTGAGATGAGACCCTGAGCACTCAGCTAGTAGTTTGTTCCTCCATTATAAGGCCCAGAGCTCCAAAGGGCCAGAGATGAGCACAGACGTTGAAACTAACACAGGGACACAGGTGTCCACCACAGGAGACAGGAGCAACAGAGATGGACAGTACTTCTGAACTAGCTGTTGACCACCAGTCACAGGCACAGGGGCGGAAGGCAGGGTAAAGCAGCCAGCAGTATGGAAGGGCCATGGTGCTCCTGAGTGCCCACTCACTGCAGAGGGGCGGCTGCAAGTTTGCTTCTCAACGCCTGTGACGAAGGTACTAGTGACCTACCTATAGCAGTGACCTGGTTCTGTCCTGCCTGCACGACCAGCCCGCTGGTCAGCGGACGCCTGGGAAACCCAGGTGACACGGAAGGAGGACACGCCTGTGACACGGTCATAATAGCGCTTTTTGACTTTCCCACAGTCCACCACATACTTGATGCCAGGGATAGTGAGGGATGTTTCGGCCACATTTGTGGCCACGACACATAGCCTCGTTCCTGCTGGAGGAGGTTTGAAGACCTGGAAGCAGTAGTGGGCAAAACAACATCAGGATAGGTAAAAATCTGTGAGACAGCCATGGAAGGATTGCTTTCAGCTAGGCAAGGTCCAAGCACAGCCACCAGTGGCTTCAACTGTTTCCTCCACTATCAGAGGCTACTAAGTGAGTGGATGGGAAAGCACCCGAGGCTTGACCCACCCATCTTAATGCTCTAAAGAGTTGTCCCATTACCTGTGCCTGCTTCTCAGGGGCCAGCAAAGAGTAGAGCGGGAGCACATGGAGGGGCAGGGAGGCATCTGGCTGTTCACCTGCAGTCAAACATGGGACACTGGAGTCCAGGTTGGACACATGGCATAGCCACAGGCCTGCCTCTAGCTGCCCGGGAGCCCCTGAAGTCCCCCCTCCCATGGGAAAGGCCCCACCCCAGCCTTCAATGCTTGCCCTGCAGCAGCAGCCACTGAGAGCAAGTTGGCCCTGGTGTATGTATGTGTCCCTCCAGGCAGTGTGGCAGGCTGTGCTTGTACAGAAGGAACCTTTTCTAGACATAAAACACATAGAAGTTTCTTTCTCTAAAGATAGAATCTAAGCTGGGCGTGGTGGTGCATATCTTTGGTCCTAGTACCCAGGAAGGTAGAGGAAGGTGGGTTTCTGTGAATTTGAGGGCAGCCTGGTCTACAGAGTGAGTCCAGGATAGCCAGGACTACACAGGGAAAACCTGTCTTGAAAAACAAACAAACAAAAAAAGATAGAGTCTATGCTGGGTTCAAGCCGGCCTTCTGAGCCACTGGGACTTAGCCCAAGATGGACAACAACATACTCGGGGCCCCTGAGAATCTAGACGCCTTTCCTGTTGCATGAGGACTATGCCAGCACAGGAAAGGCCAGCCTGGGGATGGTGACAAGTATTAGGACCTCAGAAGACCCCAGTAGACAAAGCCACCAGAAAGACCACACTTTGTGGAGTGTGGAGGAGCCAGGATGTATTTGGTCATGTGAACACACATATGGGGACAGGACTTAGATTCTTCTGGCCCCAGGGCCTGCAGGCCCTTTAACACAACAGGGACTCTGCAGACCTGCGCTGACATCAGGGAGCAACGAGCCCGAGGGCAGGGCTCTGCCAGAACACACCTTCATTTGTCTCACTGTCACCCAGGTCCAGATCCAGGTCAGAGCCCAGGGCCTCCTCCTCGTCATCCATCTCTGCCTCCCTGTCCTCATCACCTTCGCCCGCTGGCAACACAGAGTAACTGTCCAGGTTGATGTGGGGCAGTGCCTGAGGAGACGCCAACACCATGGGCTCAGGCAACCTGGGTGTGAACCGAGCCACCCAGGGAAAAGAAAAACTTCCTCAGAGGACACCTAGTCACAGGGACCTATGAGGTGAGGTCACTGAGCAATGATCTTCTGTCCCTCGGTCTCCTAGATTAGGTACCAGGGGCCAGAGAGTTGGCTCAATGGTTAACAGCATTTGTTGCTCTTACAGAGGACCTGGGTTTGATTCCCAACACCCACAGGATAGTTCACAAGCATCTCGACTCCAGTTCAAGAGGACCTGACTTCCTCCTTTAACTTCCCCACAGACCAGGCATGCACATGGTGCACATACAGAAACACAAGCAAAGCCTGGTCTACAAGGCGAGGCCAGGACAGCCAGGGCTACACAGAGAAACCCTGTCTCGAAACCCCTCCCACTCCCCGGCAAAAAAACAAAAACAAAAACAAAAAAACCCACACAAACAAACACTCATGCACATAAAATAAAATTAATATAAAGAAAAGAAATATTAGCCGGGCGTGGTGGCGCACGCCTATAATCCCAGCACTCGGGAGGCAGAGGCAGGTGGATTGCTGTGAGTTCTAGGCCAGCCTGGTCTACAAAGCGGGTCCAGGACAGCCAAGGCTACACAGAGAAACTCTGTCTTGAAAAACCAAAAAAAAAATATATATTTTTTAAAAATTAGGTATGAATTAGATGTGGTGGTGTACACCTTCAATCCCAGTGTTCTGGAGGCAAAGACAAATGGATCTCTGTGAGTTCAAGGCCAGCCTAGTCTACATAGCAAATTCCAGGCCTGCCAGGGTTACATAGTGACATTCTGTCTGAATAAGTAAATAAAATAAATAAATCAGGCTGGGTGTGGCGGTGCACATCTGTAACCCCAGCACTCGGGGAGGCAATGGTAGGCAGATCTCTGTGAGTTCGAGGCCAACCTGGTCTACAGAGCAAGTCAAGGACAGCCAAGGTACACAGAGAAATCATGTCTCAATAAACAAAACCAATCAACCAACCAACCAACCAACCAAATAAATAAATATGAGCATGAGGTCGTTCCACAGGGCTGCTGTGAGCTATGCACACACAGAGTTCACTAAGCTGCCTGGCCCACCTTAAGTGTAAAAGAGGATAGAGGCCATCAGTAGCCACAGCAAGTATCCATACCACTGACACTGCATCCAGCTATCAGGGTGCCTGAGGTGGCCCCTCCCCTGGCCTGGCCCGAGCTTCACACAGCAGATCTCTCTACTTCAGCAAGTACCATGGCTCTATCTGTGCTCCAGGACCCTCCCTGGCAGACCCTGGATTGTAAATTACAATGCAACCCTACCCTGCAGCCTCCAGAGCTGTGCTACCCACCAGGACTCTGTGCTGCGCAACAGGGCTGGAGCAGTTTGGCTCCTAGGCACCTTGGAGGAAATGGACTTTAACTTTCAATTCATTCCAGTGACACTTAACAGCTACATGAAGCTGGCAACTGGCCAGAGCAGGGCTCCACAGGCTCCCACATACCATGGCCTGGGCCTTCCTGGCCCGGGTCCGGGACTTCTTAAACCTCCGCATCCCTTCTGCTGAGTCCTTTTCCTCTTCTTTTTCTGAAAAGGAAGAAGAGGGTGAGAAGCTGCCAATGCAGGCAGCTGGCACTTTACTCTTGTCACCCACAGCAAAGCTGCAGCAGTAATGAGCATATTATTTTGGGGGCACAAAGGTGTAAGCTCTCCTCAAGGAAACTGAGGTAGAGGCTGAAACCCCAACCAGAGTACCAGTTGCGAGGTCCAGGGGTAGCAGGTGGTGAGCTCTGACGGGAGGCTGTGGGTACTTACCTTGTGGCTGGGGGCAATGTGTGGGGAAGGCTTTCCTAAGCCGGCGGCACAGTGCATGCACCTCGGCCTGCCCCGTGAGGAACACCAGGATGCCGCCTACAAAGAGAAACCGGCCAGTCATCTGGCAAACTTATTCTTGTAAGGAGCACCTGCTGAAAAGCTGGGAGAACCAGGAGGAGCCAAGACCCAGGGAAACAGGGACTGGGTGGGTGGGAACAAATCACCCTAGGCCAGCAGGTGGGGGGGCACCTGATAAGACTGAAGACGGACAGCGCTGGCTAGGGTCAGACTCTAAAGGACAGAGGTTTCCATGCTCGCCCTTTTCAAGAGGGTGCTTTGACATGCCCACCTTTGCCTTAGATGTGAAGGGTACCAGAGTGGCTATGGCTGAGGCTCGGCAAGAGTCACCATGCCACTGGTCTGACTGTGCCCTGTGCTGCCAGAAGGATGAAAGGCAAACCCATGCCCTCAGTGAGGAAGGGCTGTGCCAATCTCATCAGGCCTCACCTGCAGGCAACATGCGGTGGATCTTGCAGATCTTCCGGAAGCATTCACCGCTGTAGTCATCCAATGGGGTCCGTTTGTTGAAATGTACTGTCACAGGGAACTGCCTAGACTCAACCTGTGACAGATCCACATAGATATGAGGATGCTGCAGCCCAGGGCCTCTGCTCTCTGAACCAACCCCTAACACTGCCAGTTCTTACTCATCAAGGTCAGGCCGAAGCTGGCAGGGGCTTACCCGCATCATACCTTGATGACCGGGGGAGGAGTGGTGAAGAGCCGCTTGTTCTGGGTGAAGTCCTCTACCCGGAGCGTGGCTGACATGATGAGTAGCTTGAGGGGTAGGTGCCTCTGCGGAAGAACAGCCTGGTGGCTCAGGCACATGGAATGCTGTACCTCTCAGCTCCTCGGTTACGTACAACTAGCACCTGCACTCCTCGGGTTGCCCCCAGGAGAAGTGGAACACAGCCACAGGGAGCCTGTCCGCTGGGGTTCACACAGGTCAGAGCCCTAACCATGGAGCCGCTAAAGGGGCCACAACAGGATCCTATGCTTGGGGTCAGCACTGGGACAGGAGAGGCTCAGTCATGGGACCCAGAGCTTCTTTTTGGAGGGACATAAAATATTCTAGAGCTGGCTGGATGTCTTTGAGCTGGGGACTCTCGCCACCTACTGTGCATCCTGTCTGTGGTCATTTTCACTCTCAGGTCACATTTTGGGAAGATTGTCACTGGCCCTTAGTCTTCCTGGTACTCACTGCCTGGCTCCTTATCTATCTCCAACTCATAATCCTGAATTTGCCTACTGCCTGCCACCCTGACCAAAGAGTGGCTCCGGGAGGGCAGGAATGGCAGACCATCCTTCCCTGGTCATTGCCCATCCCTAGTGCCTTGAATGTGGCTGGGCACACGGCACCCTCAGAACACCTGCCTCCCCACCGAGCTTGTCTGTTGAAGGATAGAAATAGGGCCACTTATCAAATTCCCTTCAGATAGCACCTTCCCAAAGCTGGTCCCTCATCACTGTCTGAGCAAAGAGCTGGAAAGTGGAACAGGCTTGGGGAGAGAGACCTGGAGAGCAGAGGGCTCAACCCAGGAGTCCTGGGAACCCACAGAGCCTGATACTTTGAGTGCACCCCCTTTAGCTGGCTCTAGTTAAGGCCTTCCCAGCTTTAGCTTTTTGCCTGTGGAGAGGTCACTCACTATGCATGACAGGACCAAGGCTTGTGAGTTAGTACGGATAGCACGGACCGATGTAGCCTCGCACTGGCAATAACTCACACCCAGGTAGACTGTGTCTTCTGGTATCCCTCCCAGCCCAAGCCCCTGACAAGGTACTTCCCACACACCTTGGCCCGGAGAGCCACAATGCGGGACAGGAGGCCAAGGAGGATGTCCGTGTAGACGCTCCGCTCATGGGCTTCGTCAATGATCACCACTTTGTATTTCAGCAGCAGGAAGTCCTGAGGAGGTGGGGGAGTTACACCAGAATGCCACCAAGCCCCTACAATCACAGGCACTGAACCACATACCAAATCCCAGACTGCTCCCACTCCCTCAGAAGCTACTAGAGGCTCATGGGAGAAGTCCATGGGCACTCTGACTGTCTGCAGCCACTCTGCATGGCCAGGAATCAGGCTGCAATTGCACACTGCAAATTCAGCCTTTCCTAGCACATCTTTAATTCCAGCACTGGGGGGGTGAGGGGGGCCGACGCAGGCAGATCTTTGTGAGTTCGAGACCAGCCTTGTCTATAAAGTGAATCTAGGACAGCCAAGGCTACACAGAGAAACCCCGTCTTGAAAAACCAAAAATAAGAAAAGGAAAAAGGAAAAAAAAAAAATCCTGGCTTCCTTCCTTTACTTTCTTTTGACAGTATCCCATCCATCCTAAGTTAGCTTTGAACTATGTGACCAAGAATGACCTTGAACTACTTCTTATTCTCTTGCCTCCACCTCCTAAGTGCTGGGATGCCAAGCTTTTTTGTTGTTGTTGTTGGTTGTTTGGTTCTTTTTTTTTTGGTTTTTTTTTGGGTTTTTTTTGAGACAGGGTCTCTCTGTGTTAGCCTTGGCTGTCCTGGACTCACTTTGTAGACCAGGCTGGCCTCGAACTCACAGCGATCCGCCCACCTCTGCCTCCCAAGTGCTGGAATTAAAGGCGTGCGCCACCACGTCTGGCTTTGTTTGGTTCATTTTGGCTGTGCATGTGTACCTATGTTGCTGGGGCTGGAACCCCGGGCTTCATGCATGCTAGGAAAGCTCTTTACTCCCTCTAGCAAAATGAGTATGCCAGGTACCTTGCTCACTCACCCCATGCCCTCTCTGCTCACGCTGACCCCCTGCCCTTCATCACTGACAACTTCTGTGTGAAAACGATTCTATGAGACGTCAGTGTACTGATCAAGTCAATGAAGCTCCAAGAATGGACCCGCTCAATGCCACAGATGGCAGGCACACTGGTGATCACAGCCAGGGTGACATTCTACATTCTACTGTCCCTTATACACACACACACACACACACACACACACACACACACACACCACGTGTCCTGTGTGAGACTGGGCCAGGCATCCTACCTTCTGGATCTCTTTGAGCAGCACACCGTCTGTCATGAACTTGATCCTGGTTTCTTCTGTCACGTTCCCTTCGTAGCGGATCTGGTAGGAGACAACCCTATGGGGAGAAGATTCATCTCGGGTG
>OU015754.1:24135658-24166447 GCA_907169655.1 Acomys percivali | reverse complement strand
GTGTGTGTGTGTGTGTGTGTGTGTGTGTGTGTCTGTCTGTCTGTCTGTCTGTCTGTCTGTCTGTCTGCATGTGTGCGCTCCATGCTCCACATTTGCAGTGGTCAAGCCCAGTGGGGTGTGGACTTTCAATGTGAAGGCCCTGAATTCATGTTACACAAAACCGCAAGAAGCAGCCTCATGGCAGATGGGGCCTTACAGGTGTGAAACCACGGTCATGGCTGCTGAGAAACTGACCTACTTGTGACATATAAGATGGCAGGCAGGTGATAGAGGAACATTCAGCATGGACAACCCTCCACATCCCCCATGACCTGAGCATCTTAGCATCTGTGACTCACTCTTTGGTGTGATACATGCGGTCCCCGGTGCCTAGCTTGGCCGTGGTGTAGAAGAGACTCATTTCAGCCGCCGACACTTGGACTGCGCTCAGTTTCTGGAGCAGCTCGGCCCGCTGGGAAAGGCATGAGGACATTAGCTATCGGGTAGCTACTGACAGTTGACCACGTCCCAGGCCTTCTCCTGGGGAGGCTGGGCTTTCAGGGGGTCCTACTCTAGTTAATATTAGACTCTAAACTATAAGGCAAGATGTCACCCCCACAGCTATGAGGTGCTCTGGACACACAGGTTAGTTATCTTCGACCTTACAGAGCCCAGGGTCATGGGATACAACTCTGCAGCACTGGCTGTCCCAAGGCCCAGCAACCAGACTAAATAAACCATGGGACTTCTCAGGTGTCATGGTCCCTCAGGATAGATATGACTAACAGACAGCTCATTTGGCCTGTCCGTAGGCTACTCACATGGCCACATAATTTCTACCACCCCAGGTGAGCTGTGGCAGTTTTGGCTTCATTGATTTTAATGCTGTACTTCTGTGTTTTATATACACACCTCTTACGCACATTACTCCTTTTTTTTTTTTCTTTTCTTTTTTTTGAGACAGGATATGTCTGTATAGCCCTCGGTGTCCCAGAACTCTCTTTGCAGACCAGGCGGGCCTCAAATTCAGAGATGCACTTGCCTTTGTCTCCCAGTGCTGGATTACAGGCGTGTATACTGCTACTGATGCCTGGCTTCACTTCAAAATTTTTAAATCAGGCCAGCATGCTCAGAGGCTCACTTGGATGCCACATATCGCTAGTGGCTACTGTGTCACTGTACAGATGCAAAACACTCCCCTCCTTTCCGGAAGTTCTACAAGACAATCTTGCTTCAGAGAGTACATGGAGGGACAGGAACCCGCCTCGAGCGCCCCCATCTGGAGAGCTGGTGCAGACCAGCCACGGCGAGGCGTACCTGGCTCTTCTTCTCCTTCTGTTCCAAGACTTTCTGTAGCACCTTCCTCTCCTTTTTTGTCAGTGGCTTCCTCTCCTTCTTCGATGGGGGCGGCGCCTTGGTTTTCTTCTTCTTCTTCTTCCCCGGGAGAACTAGTGCGTTGCTGGCATCCACTCCTTTCAACACATCCTTGTCTGAAAACACAGCTCTGTCTCACTAGGGTGCAGGAAGTCAAGGGGTGTCAATGCTCATTCACAGTAAGTGTTCTCAGGTTACCACCTGCTGCAGGTGGCCTGCGTCACCTGTCACCTACGAGTCTCTGAGTGCCAAACAAGGGTCTGTGTGTTTATCATTACCAGGCTACAACACTCTAGAGGGGTTGGGGGATGTGGCTTAAGCAGGAGGGAGCCTGGCTAGCATGCTTAGAGAGTGCCTCGTAAAGCCAAGCAAGAGGACCGGAAGTTCAGTCATCCTTGACGACACAGGCCAGCCTGGGATGGGATACACAAGACCCTGAAGAGTGCTTTCGGAACCGGGCTACTGAGCTGTGGGGCTGTAACTCCACTGAGGAAAAGTTAGGTCCCATTTTATAGGTATGAAAACAAAGGCACAGGTTTGTGAAGGGATGTGCCCTAAACCCAAGTCACAGGAGAAGACAGACCTGAAGACCAGATCTCTTCCGCTCAACCAGTCAGCCAGGATAGTGCTCCAACCAATATTCCTATTCTCCCAAGTAGCATCCGAGATGGAGGGTGAGTCCTTTTCACAAGGTCGGGGTCAGTGCCCCGCCTCCACTCTCCTCTCCTTCATGCCTGGTCTCTCTTCTCACTGAGCCAACACTCCACTCATCAGACTTAAGTAAACACCATCTAGACACAAAATTGTTTCTGTCCCCTGAACTTGCCTGCCTTGCACAGCTGAGTCAGTAGCTTCTGGGTTTCCTTCTAACATCCGCAGAGCCCAAGCACTCACAACCCCGTGAACAGCCCACGTTCTGCCTTCTCCAGCAGCATCCTGGCCATTGCCCATTCTGGGACTCACTCTTGTCACCTTTCTACTGGGGCAGGGGTCAAGTCAGTCTGAAAATCCAGCCAGCTCCCTCAGAATACACCAGAATACAAAGACCATCTCGTTGATCTGAGCACCAGCTCCAGCCTCCTACTCCACCATCCTTCAACCCTAATACTTTTCCTTATTTGCCACAACCAATACACCATTATTATGCACCACGTACATCCTATCCTGTCCCTCTTTTGCTAAGTCTACCATAGCTCCCCATTTCCTCTCTTTTAGAGGTTGGTGATTGACAGTGTCCTGCTTTGTAGCCCTAGTTGGCCTGGTACATGCTATATAGCCCAAATGGCCCTGGGTTCATATCCCTCCTGCTAGATTTACAAGTCTATTTGCCAGCCGGGCGGTGGTTGTGCACTCAGGAGGCAGAGGCAGGCGGATCGCTGTGAGTTCGAGGCCAGCCTGGTCTACAAAGTGAGTCCAGGACTGTCAAGGCTACACAGAGAAACCCTGGCTGGGGGGGAGGAGGGAGGGAAGACGGCCTCGCTGTGGAACTCTGGCTAACTTCAAACTTGTAAAGATCCTCCTGCCTCTACCTCCTAATTGCTGGGGTTCCAGGAATGAGCTACCATACTCAGCCAATCATCTACACAACCCCCAAAATGCTGATGTCCCCTAGTCCTGCGTTTCCCCTCTCAGCTCCACCCAGGTCTTCTCAAGGTCACAATCCATGGAAGACCTTCCCCAGCACACCACCCAGTCCTATCTTAGGCTCTCTCTCTCTGGTACCTACCCGCATGCCTACCACATTTTATGCACTTTATCGTTTTTCTGTGCCTGTTTGCTCCGGGTAAGCAAACATGCCTGGAGTGACAGGTATTTCCATCTATTCTGCTCTCACTACTCCCGGAGCCCAGAACAGTGTTCCCGGGGCTCACAGATCTGGGGCCCCAACACCCAAGCACTGCAAGCAACCTGGCGTACAGCTCACGGGCCTAATCTGAAACACACATTTACAGGTCTCTAGAAGGAGATCATTATGGAAGGCCTGAGAATGGATAAAAAGACCTCATGTGCGTATCAAACTCCGGCCAGCATCCCCACGTCGCGGTACAGAAAGGCTGTCACGCCCCCTGCTCGGAACCTGTGGATCCTGGCTCCCACTCCAGCGATCCTCCTGGTCCCCGGCTCCTCACCTTCGAACTCCAGCCGCACAGGTGGCGGTTCAGGGCCCTTGGCAGGTCGGGACTCCGCCTGCAGCCGTCCCTTCACGTTGTAGCGGCGGCGCAGCTTCCCCATGGTGTCTTCCCCACGCGCGCGGCTCCCTCAGCGAAGCTCACTGGGAACCCGAACTAAGTTTCAAGACTTCCGGGTTGCACATGCGCAAGAGCTCAACCTCAGCTTCTGAGAGGAGGAGCTGGAGGCCGGACCTGCCGGAAAGGGAGGCCGTGCCGGAAGAGGCGGGGCGCACGCTGACTGTGGGCGGGTCCTATGTAAATAAGGGGGCCGGGCCTAGAAGTATGTGAGGGACGTTGGTTTCTGACCAAGCTGATTTACCAGGTGCAGTCTGAGGACGTTTGAATTACATAACAATAAAAATTTGGGGCTGAAGAGATGGTTCAGCCGTTAAAAGCAGTGGCTGCTCTTTCAGATAACTCGAGTTCGAATCCCCGCACCCATATGGCGGGTCACAACCGGTCCAGGTGATTTGACGCTAACGACTGTTCTCCTTGGGAACTGCACTAAATGTGCATACACAAACAAACACATAAAAATATAATAAATCAAGCCAGGCGTAGTAGTGCACGCCTTTAATACCAGCACTCGGGAGGCAGAGGCAGGCAGATCACTGTTAGTTCGAGGCCAGCCTGGTCTACAAAGCGAGTCCAGGACAGCCAAGGCCAACACAGAGAGACCCTGTCTCGAAAAAACAAACAAACAAACAAACAACAAACAAACCAATAAATCGGGGTGGAGAGATGGCTCAGAGGTCCTGAGTTCAATTCCCAGCAATTACATGGTGGCTCACAACCATCTATAATGTGATTTGATACCCTTTTCTGGCCTGCGGGTGTGCATACAGACAGAACTCTGTATTCATAATAATAATAATAAAATACAATAAATCACCAGGTGTGTGGGAGCACGTTCCTTAAATCCTAGCTAGCAGTCAGGAGGCAGAGGTAAGTATATTTCTGTGAGTCCCTGATTTGCTTGATCTACATATCTAATTGGGTAGTGAGTTTCAGGTTAGCCATAACTACATAGTGAGACATAGAAGCCTTTAATCCCAGCACTTGGAAGGCAAGAGACAGGTGGATCTCTGAGTTCGAAGCCAGCCTGGCCTACAAGAGGAAGTTCAAGGATAGCCAGAGATATACATGAGAAACCATGTCTTAAAAATAAATGAGAGGCAGAGACAAGTTGAGCTCTATGAATTCGAGGCTGGCCTGGTCCACAAAAGTGAGTGCAGGATATCCAAGGCTACACAGAGAAACTGTCTGGGAGTGGGGGGAAAAGAGAAGAGGCAGGGGCAAGTGGATGGGTCTCTGTGAGTTTGAAGCCAGCCTGGCCTACAAAGAGAGTCCAGGGCAGCCAAGGCTACACAGAGAAACCCTGTCTTGAAAAACCAATAAATAAATACATAAATAAAATAAAATAAATGAGGCCTAAAAATATGACGTCAAATGTCGGGCGGTGGTGGCGCACGCCTTTAATCTCAGCACTCGGGAGGCAGAGGCAGGTGGATTTCTTTGAGTTCGAGGCCAGCCTGGTCTACAAAGGGAGTCCAGGACAGCCAAGGCTACACAGAGAAACTCTGCCTCGAAAAACAAAACAAAACAAAATATGGTGTAAAAGCACTTGTTGCTCTTGCAAAGGACCCAGTTTTTCAGTTCCTCGCACCCATATAGAGCACCATAACTCCAGTGCCCTCCTCTGACCTCTGACGGCAGTAGATACACAGCTGGTGCATATGCATGGCATGCAGGCAAAGCAAACACAAAAATAAGAGTAAAAAGCCGGGCGTGGTGGCGCACGCCTTTAATCCCAGCACTCGGGAGGCAGAGGCAGGCGGATCGCTGTGAGTTCGAGGCCAGCCTGGTCTACAAAGCAACTCCAGGACAGCCAAGGCTAACACAGAGAGACCTAGTCTCAAAAAACCAAAAAAAAAAAAAAAAAAAAAAAGTAAAATAAATTCTTAGTACTGATTAAACATATAACTGCCCCTAGTGGAAATGTCTCCTCTCTCATTTTTTGTTCATGTGTGTTTTCTAATATCCTCACAGGTGAAGTGTATTAGTTCCTGCTAGGGGAGGGTGGAAGTGAAAAATATTTCCATGGCAAGAACAGAAAATGTAAAAAGAAGTCATCATATTAAATGGCTTAACGTGTACTCTGTCACTTTGAGGCACACGCGGAAGCATTTCAGAACCCTGTAATTACTTTGCAGATAGAACAGTTACACTGTACCACACTTTTTTCTGTTTAAGAGTTCATTTGAATGGGGTGTGGTGGCACATTGAAATATCAGACCCTGCAAGGGGGAAGCAGAAAGATAATAAGTTCAAAGGTGGCCTTGTCTATAGAGTAAACTAAAGGGCAATTTGTCTTAAAAAGGGAGGGGGAAAAAAAGGAAAAGGAGGGCTGGAGAGATGGCTCAGAGGTTAAGAGCACTGGCTGTTCTTCCAAAGGTCCTGAGTTCAATTCTCAGCAACCACATGGTGGCTTACAGCTATCTCTAATGAGATCTCCTTCTAGACTTCAGGCACACATGCAGGCAAAATACTGTATACATAATAAATAAATCTTAAAAAGAAAGGAAAAGGTAAAAAATGTGGGAAAAGAAGAACAAGTTTGGGTTACATAGTAAAACCCTGTCTTTGAAAAAAAAAAATTACAAGCCGGGCCTGGTGGTGTGCTTGGGAGGCAGAGGCAGATGGATCGTTGTGAATTTGAGGCCAGCCTGGTCTACAAAGCCAGTCCAGAACAGCCAAGGCTACACAGAGAAACCCTGTCTCAAAAAAACCAAACCAAAACAAAACAAAAAAAAGAAGAAAAAGAAAAAAACAAAAGAAAATTACAAGATGCAGTAAGATGGCTTAATAGGTAATGACAGTTGACTCCTAAACCAGACCATCTGAGTTCTATCATGGATCACACACACACACACACACACACACACACACACACACACACACACACGCATGTACACACACGCGCGTGCACAGATAATAATAATAATAATAATAATAATAATAATAATAATAGTAATAGTAATAATATATAATAATATCTTTTTAGGCAGGTTCTCTCTGCATAGCCCTAGGTGTCCTGGAACTCACTCTGTAGGTCAGACTTCCCTCAAACTACCTGCCCCTGCCTCCCAAGTGCTGGGATTAAAAGGTGTGCACTGTCTTAGCACACGAGGGTACTTTCCACAAAGCCTGATGCCTGGGAGTTCAATCCTCAGAACCCATGGTGGATGGAGAGAACTGATTCCTGAGACTGTCCTTCACGCATACACCGTGGCACATACAAACTGTGGCGCACACACATACAGAAAATAAATGCACTAAAATAGTAGATGCAGAACAAACATCCAGAAGATACAAAGAGCACCTTAGACACTGAGAAAGAAAAGGGGCACGCACATTGGCATGCTTGTGTTCCTAAGAGTAAACAAGAGGCTGGGCATGGTGGTGCATGCTTTTAATCCCAGCACTTGGGAGGCAGAGGCAGGTGGATTGTTGTGAGTTCAAGGCCAGCCTGGTCTACAAAGTGAGTCCAGGACAGCCAAGGCTACACAGAGAAAGCCTGTCTCTGTCTCAAAAAACAAAACAAACAAAAAAAAAAGTAAACCAACTCTCCAATAATATTTGAAACTTCTATAATACAGGAGACAGTTCAAAATTAATTTTCAAGTTTTTTGTGTGGATGTTGGAGATTTGAACCCAGGTCCTCATGGTTGTGCAACTAAAGCTCTCACCTATGGAGGCATCTGAGCTTTGATTTCTATCTTTCGTGGCGATGGGAATGGGTCCAGGGCCCCGCTGTTCTCTCTCTCTCTTTCTCTCTCTCTTTTTCTCTCTCTCTCTCTTTCTCTCTTCCTTTCTATTTTATTTATTATTATTCCTTGCTTTTCAAAACAGCGTTTCTCTATGTAGCTGTCCTGGAATGCTCTCTCTGTAGACCTGGCTGGCCTTGAACTCACAGAGATCTGCCTGCCTCTGCCTCCCAAGTGCTGGGATTAAAGGTATGTGCCACCACTGCCCTGCTTAGTGTTTGCTCTTTGATTTTTGTTTTTGTTTTTGCTTCGAGACAGGGTTTCTCTGTGCAGCCTTGACTATCCTGGACTCGCTTTGTAGACCAGGCTGGCCTCGAACTCACAGCAATCCACCTCCCTCTGCTTCCTAAGTGCTGGGACTAAAGGTGTGTGCCACCACCGCCCTGCTTAGTGTTTGCTCTTTGAAATGGATCAAGGTTTATCTTTCTGGTTGTTTCAAACTTGCTCGAGTCGACCTGGTTTGTTTGATTTAGGGTATGAAGGTTCCATCCTAGAGTCTATGAAATGGAGGATAGAAAAGTCAAAGGACCTGACACTATGCATAGGCCCAAGAGGCCCACAAGATAAGACTGAAGAAGGACCAGGCTGAATGGGGTGAAGTGTGAGCTATGCGAGGCCGAGCACACTGGGGTGGACTTTGTCCTGCTGTACAGATAAAGTTCCCATGGGTAGTGAAGGTCTCTGGAGGATTTGTCAGCATAGGTGCTGGCCCATGGCAAAGTCCCTCAGGAGATGTCAGGGAATGGGTGAGCCCTAGGTAGGGTGCTCTGAAGCTTCTCCCTGCCTGCCAAGTATCACAGTTCTGGGGAAGTAACCAACAACTGTATGTGCTGGGGTGGTATTTCCTGGACTTTCATTTATTTAATTTTTATGGCTCTGGAGATTGACTATAGGGCCTTCCACATACAAGGCGAGTGAGTGTCCTAGAGGTATACTACATCTCTGGCTCCTTTAAAACAAAGTTTATTTTTTATGACTTTTTGGCCTACATAAATGTATATGCACCACATGGGTGCCTGGTGCCCACAGAGGTCAGAAGATGGTGTCAGTTCTAAAGGAGCTAGAATCACATACAGATGGCTATGAGCTACCACGTGGGTGCTGGGAACTGAATCTGGGTCTTTTGCAAGAACAGTAAGTGCTCTTAATCTGTATGCCATTTCTCCCGCCCCTCTCCAGTCCTTTAAATTTTTTCTTTTAAAATTTTGCTGGGCAGTGGTGACACACGCCTTTAATCCCAGCACTTGGGAGGCAGAAGCAGGCAGATCTCTGTGAGTTCCAGGCCAGCCTGGTCTACAAAGAGAGTCTAGGACAGCCAGGGCTGTTAGACAGAGAAATTCTGTCTCGAAAATCCTAAAAAAGAACAACAAACAAAAACATTCTGCACTTGGGAGGCAGAGGCAGGCGGATCTCTGAGTTCGAGCCCAGCCTGGTCTATGGAGGAGTCCAGGGCAGCCAAGGCTACTCAAAGAAATCCTGTCTCCAAAAAACAAAACAAAACAAAACAAAACAAAACAAAACAAAACAAAAACACAAATAAAATTTATTACTGTGCCTGGCAGTGGTGGTACACACCTTTAATCCCAGCACTTGGGAGGCAGCTGATCTCCGTGAGTTCCAAGATGGCCAGGGTTACACAGAAAAACCCTGTCTCAAAAAAAAAAAAAAAATTTTAAATAAAATGTGTATGTGTATTTGAAAGTCAAAGGACCACTTGTGCCCCGTGGTTTCAAAAAAACCCAAAACAAACAAACAAAACAAAAAAAATCCAAAACATAATTTCTGCTCTCCCCTTGCCTGACTCCCTTTCCCATATACCTCTTTCTTTCTATCTATCTATCTTTTGTTTTTTCCAGACAAGATTTCTTTGTGTAGCCTTGGCTGGCTGGAACTCCCTCTGTAGACCAGGCAGGCCTTGAATTCAGAGATCCACCTGTCTCTGCCTCCCAAGTGCTGGAATTTAAGATAGGAGCCAGCACCTCCTGGCTTCTCACCTTATTTTTTGAGACAGGGTCCTATTGTTTAGGGAAGGCTGTCCTAGGACTCAGGGTATAATTTAGGCTGGCCAGACTTGGCCATCCTTCCTCGCTCACTCAGCCTCTCCAGGGTTCGACTTACAGGCACGCACCACCATGCCTGCAATATGTTTATCATGGCTTTTAAATCCTTCAAACCTGTAGTCCTCTGGTCTTCTTGCCTGCCATGATATGCGGTTCATCTGTAAGAAGCCCAGTCGCTTTCGCTGTAGGAAGCCCTGAATTTTGGATTGTAAATTCCTCTCATCCTTACAACTCCGGTCAATTTGGACTCTTTGTGCCCTAGAGTCGTGTAGAGGTGGCGCGGGTACTTCCTGACACCAGAATTAACTGGCGGGACCAACTCTAGGCAACCTCCCTGTCCCAGCCTCTTTTAACGAATCCCATCAAATCCTTTATAAGGGGCAGCACAAAGCCAAACCACTTCTCCCGCTACCTCTTCTCACCTTAGCTTGCCAACGTCCCCTCTCCAATCACTTTGTGGCTAGGAAATGCCACTCGTGCAGGAGGGGCCTGAGAAGGAAAGAACGCGTGTTCCGCACGGCCTGCTTTTTGGGGTACGGAGGTGACTCACACCTGCCCTTTGGTTTTCCAAAAACTTGCAAGGACTTGGCCCAGACCAGGAAAGAACCTTTGCAATCAAGCTCCGCATAAGCTGCGGTGAGCAGCAGAGTTGATAGTAACAGGAGCAAGGGTACCGGAGAGGCGCCCCCCGGGGGCGGGGGGGGTGGTGAGTGTCAGCCGGCTGGAGGCGGGGCTTCGCGTGTGGGCGGGGCGGGGCTTCAAGGCAGGGCGGGGCGACGGCGCGCCCACGCGGTGCAGCCGGGAGCCCTAGGTGGCCGAGTGCTCCGCCTTCACCCCCCCCCGACCCCTCTTCAGCCCCGCGACCCTCCTCCCTTGGCCAAGCATGGGCGCGCGCGCGTCCCAGGAGCCCCCGGCCCGGGCCGGGCTGCGGGTGCTGCTGCCGGTTCTGCTGCTGGCGCTGCTGCTGCTGGCGCTGGTGGCCCCTGGAGCGCAAGGGGCTCGTGGTCGTGGGGCTGCGGACAAGAACAGCCACCGGCGCGCGGCCAGCAGCTTCTCCCAGAGCGTGAGCAGCCTCTTCGGAGAGGACAACGTGCGCGCGGCTCAGAAGGTGGGCGGCGCGCCGCGGTCACCTTGCGGGACTGGGAGACCGTTGCCGGGGGGAGGGGGCACCCGGGGCTGGGGACGATCGCGGCCTGCTGCAGCCCGGGCCACGGGAGCGCGTGACGCCCGACCGCTCACCGCCGCGTCTCAACGGTCGCCCACTATGAGCCAGGCACTGGGGACTGCCGGGTCCCCTCGCGGCCGGGCCCCAAGGGCCTTACACCCCTTGCCTCAGAGATATCTGGGCCGAGTTCTCCTTTCCAGGGAGCGATAGGGTCTGAGCTATTGCTTTGGCATCCTGAGCGCCTACTGTGTGTGTTGGGGTGGAGGAATGGGGCACCTCTCGGTTGGAGCCTTTGGTTTAGCTTTGGGAGCCTAGGGTCTCCCGGACCAGGATGAGCCCCTCCACCAAGGAGCTCCCCCTTCCACCTTGGCACCTACTTCGGGTGCACGGTGCTGAGAAAAGAGAAGTCAAGATGCACGCGGGTTCTTTTTGCCTTCCTCTTATTTCCTAGTCTCTGGCCTTGGGGTTGTAGAGCCCAGAGAACTTTGAGTCCTACTTGGGCTGCTCCCTGTTTCCAGCCGGATTAGAGTAGGCCCATAGCTCACTTGGTGTGTTGAAGTGTGAAGTCCAGAGGTCAGACTCGGGTATTCAACCTCAAGAACCATCCACCTTTGTCTTTTGAGACAAGTTCCCCTTTATTGCCCTGAAGTTTGATGTTTAGGCCAGGCTGGCTGGCCAGTGGACTACTAGGATCTTGCTTCCATCTCCCCAGCACCGGGATTACGAACGTCCTTGTTATTGAACTCAGATCCTTATGCTTGAACCCAGGTTCTTATTCTGGAACCCTGGTCCACATGCTTGCACCGGCACCGGAAGCTCTTTATCGGCTGAGCCATTTCCCCTAGCCCCAGTGCCCGCCCTTTCTTTCTTTCTTTCTTTCTTTCTTTCTTTCTTTCTTTCTGTTTTGGTTTTTCGAGACTGTTTTTCCGTGAACAGCCCTGGCTCACTCTGTAGATCAGGCTGTCCTCTAACTCACTGAGACCCTCCAGTCTCTGCTTCCTGAGTGCTGGGATTAAAGGTGAGCACCACCACCTGCCCTGCAGGACTTTACTTTTAAGTACTTATTATTTTTAGTTTGCTGATTGCCTGCGTGCACATGTATATGTGAGAGGTCAGGAGACAGCTTTAAGGCATCTTTAAAAATTCTCTGCTTCCACTATGTGGGTCTTGAGAATCCATATCTGGTCATCATGCCTGGTAGCAAACACCTTAACAGGCTGAGCTTTCTTGCCTGCCCCTGGCTTCACTTTTTTTTAGACAGGGTCTCTCTGTGTAGCCTTGGCTGTCCTAGACTTACTTTGTAGACCAGGCTGGCCTCGAACTCACAGCGATCCACCTGCCTCTGCCTCCCGAGTGCTGGGATTAAAGGCGTGCGCCACCACGCCCGGCTTGGCTTCACTTCTTTAAACCTCAGTTTCTCTGTTAAGGGGGGCTGGCAACAACATTTTCTTCTTCTTCTTCTTCTTCTTCTTCTTCTTCTTCTTCTTCTTCTTCTTCTTCTTCTTCTTCCTCTCTCTCTCTCTCTCTCTCTCTCTTTCTCTCTCCAGGGTTTAGGGTTTCTCTGTGTAGCCTTGGCGCTCCTGGACTGGCTTAGTGCACCAGGCTGGCCTCGAACTCACATCGATCCACCTGCCTCTGCCGGGATTAAAGTTTTGAGCTTTTAATCCCAGTCCTCGGGAGGCAGAGGCAGGCAGATCGCTGTGAGTTCGAGGCCAGCCTGGTCTACAAAGTGAGTCCAGGACAGCCAAGGCTACACAGAGAAACCCTGTCTCGAAAAACCAAAAACTAAAAACAAAAACAAAATAAAGTTTTGAGCCATCTCCCCCAAACCTTCCACACACAATAGTTCTTTTGTTAAGATTCGTCCATGTAGCTGGTTCCTTCCTGGTCCAGAATCATGGCTCTTTTTTTATTTTTGGAGACAGGGTTTCCCTGTGTAGCCTTGGCTGTCCTGGACTCACTCTGTAGACCAGGCTGGCCTCGAACTCGCAGCGATCCGCCTGCCTCTGCCTCCCGAGTGCTGGGATTAAAGGCGTGCGCCACCACCGCCTCAGAATCATGGCTCTTTAAAGCTCCCTCTTGGTTTCTTGGCCGTAGGGTAATTTCATTGAACATTGCTTAGCTCTGCTCTGGGTATTTAGAGGTTTAAGACGTAAAAGAAAGTTTATTGGTCCTTCGCATGAGGGAAAACATTAAGAACTTGAGACAGGATGCCAGCCTGGTCTACAAAATGAGTCCAGGACAGCCAAGGCTACACAGAGAAGAAGCCCTGTCTCAAAAAACAAAACACAAACAAACAAAAAAACCCTGAGACAGGATCTCTCTGCATAGACCAGGCTGGTCTCTAACTCAGAAGAGATCTACCTGCCTCTGTTTCCGGAGTGCTGAGATTAAAGGTATGTGCAACCAAGCCTGGCTGTGTTTTTATTTTTAGTTAGGTGTATTCTGGTGGTTGTTTGTGTTTATACACATGAGAGCAGTTGCCTACAGAAACCAGAAGAGAGCATCAGATGCCCTGGAGGTGGAGTTACAGGCAGTTGTGAGCTGGTTAACATGGGTGCTGGGAGCTAAACTTGGGTCTTGGATAACAGCAGCATGAAGTTTTAACTGCTGGCCCATCCTTCCAGCCACCCTTATGGCTGGCTTGAAAACTGCTATTACTAACATTCATGTACCAGCTGTGTAATAGTTACATATCAGTATTTGGGTGCTGAGGACTGAGCCCACAACCTTGAGCATGCTAGGCACTCAGGCTAACACTGGAGCCCCACTCTCCTTAATAACGTTCAAATTAAGGAAGGCGTTCTTACCCTCCTGTTAGACAAAGCCCTCTCGGATGTAAGCATTTCCCATACCGACAAGCAAGTGTTCAGTGTGTAGGGTCTACAACCCAGTCCCAGCCCACTCCCCAGATTCTCCCTTCTGTCCAAATGAGACATAGAGAGGTGGTCAGAACCATAGTCCTGGGCCAGGAGGCGGTGCTGCACGCCCTTAATTCCATGACTCAGGAGGCAGAGGCAGGTAGATCTTGAGGCCACCCTGATCAACAGAGCCAGTTCCAGGACAGCCAGGACTACACAGAGAAATCCTGTCCCAAGAAACAAAAACAAACACAAAACAAACAAAAAAACCCCACAAATAAATCCCAAACCAAAACAGCACAATAACTAAACTAAACTAAAACAAACAAAAAACAGCCCCAGTACTCAGAGCTATGGCAATTCAAACCTACACCATCTTCACAAGGCTTATTTCAGTAAAGTCTGATTAGAATATAGAGGACCTTCCCTCCCTCCCTCTCTCCCTCTCTCCCTCCCTCCCTCCCTCCTTCCCTCTCTTTTTCTTTTTTGAGATAGGGTTTCTCTGTGTAGCCTTGGCTGTCTTGGACTTGTAGACCAGGCTGGCCTTGAACTCACAAAGATCCAACTGCCTCTGCCTCCCTGAATGCTGTCCACCTTTTTTTTTTTTGCTTTCTTTTTTCTTTTTTTTCAGACTGGGTCTCACTATGTAGCCCTGGCTGGTCTGGAAACTCACTATATAGATCAGGCTGGCCTCAAATTCAGAGCTCTGTCTTTGTGTGTGGAGTGCCGGACTTAAAGATGTGGCCCATCACCATCATGCCTGGGAAACAGACTTTTTGAAAACATCCTCACACACAAAGTTGGTTTGATTCTAATTAGTAAGCCTAGGGCTGTCAAAGCTACACAGCAGGCTTTTCCGTTAGTTAAAATCAACTGAGGACCCAGATGATGGCTCAGTGGGTGAAGGTGCAAATGTGCTTGCCAGTAAAAGCCTTGAGTTCCTGCCTTCCCCAGCGGCCAAATGCTGGAAGGAGAGAACTGACTCCTGTGAGTTGTCCTCTAACCTTCACAGGTGGAGTGTATACACACACACACACACACACACACACACACACACACACACACACCACAGAGTTTTTCTTTCAAGTTGTATTTTCCCCACTGTAGGACATCACTGGCCCACAGACACTATAAAAACCACCCATGAGGACAGGTGAGATGGCTCAGCAGGTATATTGACCTCCACATGTGAGCCATAGCACATGCATACATGCACTTAAATTATTTTTTAAAAGCCATCCCTAAACATCTGCTGGGTGTGGTGGCACACGCCTTTAATCCCAGCACGCGGGAGGCAGAGGCAAGCGGGAGGATCGTTGTGAGTTTGAATCCAGCCTGGTCTACAGAGTTAGTCCAGGACATCCAGGGCTATGCAGAGAAACCTTGTCTTGGAAAACCAAAAAGAAAAGAATCTCAGCCACCATATCACTGAGTTACTTCCTTCCTGGCTCCACCATTCTGGGATAATATAATTATATATACTCTCAGATCATCTTTCTCTTCACTGCCCACGAAATCCCTGCTCCCTTGTATTTCACATGAAGGATTTCACTTCATTTTCTTTTAATTTTTGAGGTGGAGTCTTGCTATGTATTCATTCTGGCCTTGGACTCATCATCCTCCTGCCTCAGCCTGCACAGTCACTGGCATGGGCTAACATGCCCCCGTCCTCCATTTTTAGGGTGCATATGTATGGGTGCACAAGCTTGTTCTCACAGAGGCTGGAGGAGCCCTGGCTGTCCTAGACTCGTTTTGTAGACCAGGCTAGTCTTGAACTCCCAAAGACTCGCCTGCCTCTGCCTCCCAAGTGCTGGGATTACAGGTGTGCACCACCATGCTGGGCTCAGAGGAGGACTTTAATTGGTCTTCTCTGTCACTCTTTGCTTTATTCCCGTGAAACAAGGTCTCACTGAGCCTGAAGCTATGCTAGCCACAGCAATGCTCCTGTCTCCACTCCTATAACACTGTGGTTACAGGAATATACCAGTGCTTGCTTACCCATCAAGCCCTTTTACCCACTGAGCCATTTCTTTTTTCTTTTTTTTTTTTTCTTGTTTCCTTAAAGGCAGGGTCTCCTGAATCTAGGCTGGCTTTGAATCCCCGACTCTACCTACCAGCTTCTAAATGGTGGGTTTTCAGGCCTGAGCCACCAACCCAGCTTGTGGCATACTTGGGATCAAACCCAGGGCTCCATGAATGTTAGGCAAGCACACTACCAACCGAGCTATACCTCTAGTCTCTTAATTTTTTTTTCCAATTATGGTAATAAAATACACAGATCCACATTTTACTGTTTTCACTCAGTTCGGTAACCACAAGCATGTTCACAGGGTTGCATACCCATTGCCCTAGCTACGGAAGTTTCCAAGGCCCCCAAAGGAAACTCACTATTGACCAGGCTGTCAACTATTGTCCTCTACCACAGCCAGGCACCTGCTAGTCCCTCATCTCTACAGACTCTCCTATTTGGATTGTTCACAGAAGGGGGACCCGACACTGCTCGGCTGCTTTTGAAGGGAGCAAAGGCTGTGTGTGATGGAGCCCACTACAGTGTGTCCCTCCAAAGGGGACTTGAAGCAAGACCTTTCCGTGCAAGCTGTTGCGTGTGCACACAGACAGCTTCCCCTGTAGATGTTAGAAGCAGATCTGTTGTCAGGCTGGTCCTGTAACACCTGTAATCCTGGCTCTGGGGAAGTGGAGGCGGGAGGATCAATGGTTCAAGGTCAGCTTCAGCTATACAGTGAGTTGAAACCATCCTGGGCTACATAATACCATGTGTTGAAAAAGGAAAAAGAAAAGAAAAAGGATGGGGTAATTTTTAAAAAGGAATTATTGTTATTACTATTACTATTATTTTTGGTTTTACGAGATATGGTTTCTCTGTGTAGCCCAGATTGGCCTAGAATTCAGAGATTCACTTGCCACTGCCCCCTGAGTGCCGGGATTAAAGGCGTGAGCCGCTACTGCCTGGATATTTTCATCTATGTGTGTGTGTATGTACATATGTACATATGAGTGCAGATACCCACAGCGGCCAGGAGAGGCGCTAGATGCCCTAGATCTGGAGTTACAGGTTTGTGACTGTGAGCTGCTTGATGTGGGTGCTGGCATCTGAACATGTTCTATGCAAGAGCAGCAAGTGTGCTTACTCATTTGAGGCTCCATTCCTGATGTCCACGAGCTGCACCGTGTAAAGTCTGGTTCTGCGGCTCTGAGTGCTCTGGTCCTGTCTTTTCTAGGGCCTCTGCTTGGTTTCCCTGTGCTTTTCTTCAGTTGAACAGTTGGTCTGTTCTGTTTTTATAGAACATTTCCTCTGTGGCTGTTCGCAGGGAGGTATTTTGAGGAAAATAATTGACACTTCCCTGGTCTTTTTGTCTCCCACCGTAATCATTTGAGCAGCTTTATTGAAGATCATTGAGTTGACGCCTTCACAGATTTCACAAAGGGTGTGAGCTGACAAATGAGGCGTGGGCACTCATGGTGACACCACCAACAAATACCATGTCTCCTCTTGAACATTTTTTCTTTTCATATTTATTTATTTACTTATTTACTTGTGTGTGTGTGTGTGTGTTTGTGTGTGTACACGTGCACACATGCTCACATGCGTATCCATGCCAATGTTTGTGTGAAGGTCAGAGGACAGCTTGTGGGGGTGTCTCTCCATGGGGAACAAACAGGTTGTCTTCAAGCAGAGTAGTAAGTCTCTTTACCTACTGAGCCATCTCCCTGCTCTCATTTTCTCTTTCTTCCCCCCCCCCCTTTTTTTTCTTTTAAATAAAATTTCAAAATACTGAAAAGTTGAAAGAATAGAAAGCAAAGATGCTCGGCTGCCTTCACCTATTGCTCATATATTTTCTGTTTTCTCTACAAGTGCATCATACACATACTTTTTACATTTTATTAAACACCATTTGAGGGCTAGCTAGATGGCTCAGAGGTAGAGAGTCCTGGCTGTTTTTCCAAAGGTCTTGCGTTCAATTCCCAGCAACTACATGGTGGCTCATAACCCTCTATAGTGAGATCAGTGCCCTCTTCTTGCTTGCAGGCACACATGTATAAATAAAAATAAATAAATCTTTTTAAAAAAAGTTTGAAGTAAGATAGAGATATTTTCTGCACAGTTCACAAAAATACCATCCCACCTAGGAAACTTCTTTTGCTCTAATATGTAAAAATGTTTACCTTAATAATATTTTACAATATACAGGCTATATTCACATTTCCTCTGTAGTGTGTGTGTGTTTGTATGTGTATTTGTGTGTGTTTGTAAGTTTGAGCCATGGTTGTCATTCTTCAAGTATTCTCCACCTTTTTTTTTTTTTTTTTTAAGTTTTTCGAGACAGAGTTTCTCTGTGTAGCCTTGGCTGTCCTGGACTCACTTTGTAGACCAGGCTGGCCTTGAACTCACAGCGATCCACCTGCCTCTGCCTCCCAAATGCTGGGATTAAAGGCGTGCGCCACCACACCAGGCTTAAAGATTTATTCTTAATAATGAGTATATGTGTGTCCGTGTGTGGACTTGAGCCCGAGGGTGCACATGCCCATGTGCTAGAATGAGGATGCTAGAAGAGACTCAGATCCCCTGGAAAGAAAAGTCTAGGGAGATGGGAGAAGAGCCAAGATGAAAAGTAACCAGGCACAGTGAGTGGTGCATGTCTGCAATCTCAGCACCCAGGAGGCTGATGTGATGTGGTGGGGGCGGGATGGCGTGGGGAGTGTCCCTGAAAGTTTGAGGCTGGCTTAGTCTATGCATGTATATCAAGATCCTGTTTCCAAAACTGCAGAAAAAAAAAAAAAAAGGGATACACAAGGCCCAATCTTAAAAATAAATAAGTAAAGGGAGGCATGTTGGGGAATTCCAGCACTGAGTGGGTAGAAGCAGGACGATCAGGACTTGAAAGTTGTCCTTGAGGGGGCTGGAGAGGTTAAGAGCACTGCCTGCCTGCTCTTCCAAAGGTCCTGAGTTCAATTCCCAGCAACCACATGGTGGTTCACAACCATCTATAATGGGATCTGGTGCCCTCTTCTGGTATGTAGGTATACATGCAGGCAGAACACTGAAAAAAAAGAAAGAAAAAAGAAAGTTGTCCTTGAGAGGTGGCCCAGTGGGTCAAGGCGCTTGCTGTGCATGCTGGGTGAATGGAGTTCAGTCCCCAGAACCCCAAAAAAGGTGGGAGGAGAGAACCCCATCCCAG
This sequence comes from Acomys percivali, assembly GCA_907169655.1. NCBI lineage: Eukaryota > Metazoa > Chordata > Mammalia > Rodentia > Muridae > Acomys > Acomys percivali. Next base: position 24,147,812 of record OU015754.1, on the reverse strand, counting down.
AGTTGTCCTGCCTCCTCATGCATGCTTTGTCCCACAGTAAGCAATGCTTATTTTCAGAGCCATATTAGTATTTCCTCCCCTTTCCCCTTCCCCTAAATTTGGAGCCCTGATGTGAGACAGCTCTCTCACCTGGTATCTGCTGGCTCTGCCTCGGGGCTCTGGACTCTGGACTCTGCTGTCACTCACCAGGAACCCAGTTCTCACTGGTTTGAGGCTGGAAACCTGAGGTCAATGGTCTGGTAGGCTGCCTTCCCCTGAACCCCAGAATGTGCCTGCAGGCCCCCTTCGCACTCTGTTCTGGTGTCTGTCCTCTGATCTGTGTGTCTCTGATGTTCTCTCTCTCTCTCTCTCTCTCTCTCTCTCCCTCTCTCTCATTTTGTTTTTCGGGACAGAGTTTCTCCGTGCAGCCCTGGCTGTCCTAGATCTCGCTCTGTAGACCTGAGTAGCCTTGAACTCACAGAAATCCGACTGCCTCTGCCTCCCAGATGCTGGCATTAAAGGCATATGCCATCACCACCTGGCTTTTTGTTTGTTTGCTTGCTTGCTTGTTTTTGTAATTAAACCCAAGGCCTCATGCATGCTAGGCAAACATTCTACCATTGAGCTACACCCCTAGACTTTTTATTTTGAGGTGAGGGGTCTCACTAAGATGTCCTGGTTGGCTTTCGGCTCATTCTTTAGCCTAAGGCAGGCCTTGAACTTGCAATCTTCCTGCCTGTTTGGGAGCACAAAGGTCCTTTCGTTCACAGATAAACACTAGGGAATGTTAAACATGCAGGAGTTGTCTTTTCAAGAGAAAAGATATATAACTTGATTTCTGCCCAGAGGCCTGGAAATGAGGTGTTAGGGTGCAAGGCCAGGCCATACTTGGCTCCCCAAAAGTTCCCACAGCCAGGACTAGAGGTGGTTAAATAGTCTATATGGCCAGAGGCTTCCCCAGGTTCCCCCAAACAGGACCAGAGGTGGTTGGTAGCCCAGATGACCTCTGTGCTAGCTGTATGACGGAGACCACTCCAGATCCTCCCCTAGGCCCTTAAGAAAACACACATACTGGGTAGTGATGGCATACAACTTTAATCCCTGCATGTGGAGAGGCAGAGGCAGGATCTCTGAGTTCCAGGACAGCCAAGGCTACACAGAGAAACCCTGTCTCCAAAAACCAAAAAGAAAAAAATAGATACCCCATGAAGGCCTTCTATGGAACCCATCTTCATAGAAGAAGTGACATGTACTTTGATAATGGTTTTGATGCACGTATTATACTTCCTTGTGCACATGGGATTGTTTTTGTTTTTTTTCAGACAGAGTTTCTCTGTGTCACCCTGGGTGTTCTGGACTGGCTTTGTACACCAGGCTGGCCTTGAACTCACAGTGATCCACCTGCCTCTGCCTCCCCGAGTGCTGGGATTAAAGGCATGCACCACCACATCTGGCACCTGGCAACTTTATCAAATTGTGCTGTACTTAACTATGTGTAAAAGTCAGACTCTAGAAGTTCAAACCCGCACTGGCTAATGAGTTCTGTTGAGCCGAGTCTCCTTCCTTCCTTGCCTCATGTGCGTCACCGGATCATTGGATCATCATCCTGCCAGCCCTGGTGTTGGCAGACACCCCTCCACCCCCCACCCTCTTCCACACACAACTGTCTCAGCCTCCTGAGAAGCTGGGATGACAAGCCTTCCCACACACTGCCTTGTAAGGACCTCTACCCTGTTACACTTGGCCTACCCTAGTGGTCTCACTTAGTGGTACTTCCTTAAAGACCCTGTCTGTCTTCAAACATTCCCTCCTTGGGGACTAGGGATTTCACATTCAAATTGAGAACACAGCCAAATCCAATCATTTCCATGAAGTCGCTGAGTCTCCTTCCATGTCTAGCTTTGCCAGAGGGACCTGCATGTTCATGGATGGGGAACCTGTCTTAGCATGTCCTCTCTCTCCTGGCCACTTCACAGCCTGAGAAAGAACCTCTGGTCTGAATTGTTCTCCCACGAGCCCCTCCTTGTTATCCTGTCACTCACTGGTTTGAGTGGACAAGTGCAGCAGCCACTTGCAATGGGCCAGGTGACCTGCTACCATCTTGAGCCTCTTCAGCTGCTTATGTTGAATCCTCTCTTGGTCCCATTTCCCAGCTGGGAAAACCAAGGCCTGGAAGGTCCAGCATGTAGCTTATCCTAAAACAACTCATGCACAGTGCCTCCCGGGCAGCTGGTGCCATCGGCAACTGTACTGCTGCTGCCTCTCTTCTTTCTCTCTTCTTCCTCTTTCCCTCCCTCCTTCCTTTCTTGTGATTTTTTCTTTCTTTTCTCTTTCTTGTTTTTTTTGTTTGTTTTTGTTTCTTGAAACAGGGTCTCAATATGCAAGCTCTGGCTCACTATGTATACGTGGACCAGGCTGGTTTTGAACTCACAGAGATCCACCTACTTTTGTTCTCTAGCACTGGCATTAAAGGCAAGCACCACTATGCTTGGCTTTTTTCAGGATTTTTTTTTTTTTTTTAAACTATGTGTGTGTACTTGTGTGCACAGATGAAGGCATCAGAGGCCCATGGAACTGGGGTTGCAGGCTGTTTGAGCTGTCCCGTGTGTGTGTTGCTGGGGACTGATCTCAAGATTTTACACATGCTAAGAAAACATTATCCCCTGACTTCCATCCCCAGCCCTGGTTTTGAGTTTTATGCTTAGGTGTGTATATTATCACTATCCTAATCAGGGTTAATAATGCTGTGATGAGACACCATAACTAAAGCATCTTGGGAGGAAAGCATTTAATTGGCTTGTGCTTTCATACCACGGTTCAGCATTGAAGGAAGTCAGGACAGGAACTCAAGCATGGCAGGAAACTGAAGGCAGGAGCTGATGCAGAGGCCATGGAGGGGTGCTGCTTACTGGCTTGCTCCCCATGGCTTGCTCAGCCTGCTTCTTTATAGAACCCAGGACCACCAACCAGCCCAGGGGTGTCACTACCCACAAAGGGCTGGACCTTCCCCAGCAATCACTAATTAAGAAAATGCCCTATAGGCTTGCCTACAGCTGGATCTTCGGGAGGCATTTTCTCCATTGAGGTGCCCTCCTCTCTGATGACACTAGTTTGTGCCAAGTTGACACAAAACTAGCTAGTTCAACCAGTTATTCAAAAGAAAATATGAGGAAATCAGGCAGGAGCTTGGATTCCTGATTTTCTGGTCTATTGGCTTTTCCAAATCACCCGGAGAGCTAATGAAACTTAAAAAATAAAAAAAGACTTATTTATTTTATGTATATGAGTACACTGTCTTCATGTACACCAGAAGAGGGCATTAAATCATATTACAGATGGTTGTAAGCCACCCACCATGTGGTTGCTGGGAATTGAACTCAGGACCCCTGGAAGACCCGCAAGTGCTCTTAACCTCTGAGCCATCTCTCCAGTCCCTGCTAAGGTAATTCCTGAGGCCGTCGACAGAGCAGGAGCCCTTGCTGCATAGTCTCAGGCTTCAGAGTTGGTCCTTTAGAGAGCCAGCTGCCCTGGGAAGCATCTTGAGGACAGAACGTCCTAGGCAGAGGAAGCAGATACCCTGACCAAGAATGAGCAGAACAGTAGGAGAAATGGCAAGTGCAGTGCAGCCACTTTGTGGTGTAGCCACCTCATCCCCAGTCCAAGTGTTTTGAGGGTATGTGTAGAGGAGGGGCTTTCCACGATCTACGTGGTGGTGGATCGGCTATTACGTCTTGTTCATCAAGTGACCATAGACTGTGTGTGAGGCAACTCCTGGTCTTTCTGTCGAGGTGCCTGAGTGGGTTGGGATGATGGTGTGTTGGCCGATTTCTTACTGTCTTCTCATCCCTGCAGTTACTGTCCAGGCTGACTGAGCGGTTTGTGCAGGGTGTGGACATGTTCATAGAGACATTATGGAAAGTTTGGATGGAGCTCTTAGAAGTTCTTGGACTTGACGGTAGGTATGGGGGTAGTTGTGTAGGGTGTTGTGTTGCGTATTTCTGTTTTGGGGTACAGCCTCACTGTGTAGGGAGTCTCCATTGCTCCCAGCTGAGGGTGTATGAGAGGCCTGAGGGGATGGAGCAGGTAGGAAGGGGTATTTTACCTTTAATAGCTGAACATAGGGTCCATGACACTTCAAAGGCTGTGCAGATCGTGGAAGCAGAGCCTGTAGTGATGATGCCATAGGCTGGAGTCCCCAGAAGCCAAGAGGGGCCAGAAAGATGCTCCTAAGAGCCTTCATCCTCAGAGCTGTGCTTTAGCACAGCCAAAGACAAAGACAGTCAGTAGAGAGAAAAGCGTGAGGGAAGAAGTGAGGGAAAGCATACTTCGGGAGCCTGGCCCTGGCCTTGGCCTTTCAGCCTCGGGAACAGATTGATGCACTTCACCGTCTAATGATCATCAGCTACCTGGAGTACGGGGGTCAGTTGTGACAGACCAGGAAGATGGATATAGCTTTGTACCACGAGCCTCTCCAAATGGGTTAGTCCTGGGCCCCCTCCTTTACAGATCTGGGACCAGGGCTCAAGATGGAGCCAAAGCTGCACAGATGGAGCCCACACATCCCCGCTGTGGTCAGCTCTTTCCCACTGAACTCACTCCCAGCCTTGAGTCACTGAGTGTGACCTTCAGAAGGCCTCACACCAGGCCGTGCCACCTTGCTACTCAGAGGCAGAGATGTGGCTCTCAGAGGAGGCCGGGTGGCACGCAGCCTCCCGGGGACTGAGCTGAGTCAACATGTCCCCAAACGCTGCAACTGTGTGCAATCCTGCGAGGCTCCCTCAGCCATCACCTACTGGGATCATGCAGCTCCTGGTTGTCATCCCTGGGCAGCGAGCCTATAGAGATAAACCTGATTGCAAGGAATTGCATGTAGCCTGGGCTGGGAAACTGCAGAGTGGGGTAGTTACTGGACACCAGGCATCACTGAGGAGACTTGGTCGGGGGCAGTCGCCTGAGGGCCGCTGGTGGAGGAGGTGAAATATTTTGTTTCTTTCTCTTTTCTTTCTTTTTCTTTTTTCTTTTTTTCTTTTTTTCTTTTTCTTTTGGTTTTTTGAGACAGGGTTTCTCTGTGTAGCCTTGCCTGTCCTGGACTCACTTTGTAGACCAGGCTGGCTTCGAACTCACAGTGATCCGCCTGCCTCTGCCTCCCAAGTGCTGGGATTAAAGGCGTGCGCCACCACGCCCAGCGAAATACCTTGTTTCTGTGGTGTGAGTTTCCCTCTTGGCTTTGATAAACTGCAGGACGGATACCCTAAGGCCTTGGGAACTGTGACTGAAGCTCAGAACGAGGAGTGTGAGCGTTGCCTGCCAGAAACCCTATTCAAGGTGGCTGCTCACAGTTGCCAAGCGGTTCCTTCCTGATCATTTTTTTTTTCAGAGTGTTAGTTACAAGGAGACCCCACACACACACACACACACCTCAGATCAGTTTGATAAGCTTTGAGGTATATGGAAATAGAAGTCTTCTATTGGTCATATTTCTGAGAAAAGAAATTGGTGAAACTTAGCCTGGCATGGTGGCCCATGCCTTTAATCCTCATACTCAGAAACAGGCAGATCTGAGTTCAAGGCTAGCCTGGTCTACTTGAGGATCCACCACCACCACCTCAAAGTTTCTGAAATCAATTTTACTGTTTCTGATTTGCTGTTATTTTTGTTTTTATGGTTGTAATTTGGTTTGGTTTTGAGACAGGGTCACCTGTACTCCATACCAGCCTCAAATGATTTTGAATTCCTTTTTTTGTTTTGTTTTGTTTTTTAAGACAGGGTTTTTCTGTGTATCCCTGGCTGTCCTGGACTCACTTTGTAGGCCAGGCTGGCCTTGAACTCACAACGATCCTCCTGCCTCTACCTCCTGAGTGCTGGGATTACAGGTATGGGCCACCACGCCCTGCTTGACTGAACTCCTGATCCTCCTGCCTCAGCTCCCCAAGTGCTGGGATGACGGATATGAGCCATTGTGAGCAGCTTGAGGAGATAGCTCCTTGCAAACACAAGGACTTGAGTTCAAACTCCAGCACCATTTTTAATAAAAATGGGTTTCTCTGTGTAGCCTTGGCTGTCCTGGAACTGTGTAGACCAGGCTAGCCTCCCAACTCACAGAGATCTGCCCGCCTCTGCCTCCCTGAGTGCTAGGATTACAGGTATGTGCCACTGCAACTGGTACATAAAACATTTATTTTTTGAGATTTATTATTTGTTTTTATGTGTTATGGGTGTTTTTGTCTGCATGTACAACCGTGCACCGCATGTATGCAATACCTGAGGATTTGTCAGCTGTTCCCCTGGAACTGGAGTTAAAGATGGTTGTAAACCACCATGTGGTTGCTGGAAAGCAAACTGAGTCCTCGGTAAGAATAGCCAGTGGCTTTTAACCACTGAGCCATCTCTCTAGCCCTCCCAAAAGGTGTTTTAAACTCAAGACGTGACAAACCATCCTGAGGCACCACTTGAGCCTCCTCAGCTAGTTTGGAGGCCCAAGTGGTTGCTTATTTTTGCTTTCATTGTGTGGGTTATGGCAGGAGTCCACGGGCCTTAGCTCCTGAGCTCCGCTGTTGCACCTGCTTTCAGAGAAGGTCCTGAGAATTTGGGACTAACTGGCCCTGTCCTGTTTCACAGTGTCCAACCTGTCACAGTACTTCAGTCCAGCCTCCGTGTCCAACAGTCCCACCCGGGCCCTGGTGCTGGTCGGTGTGGTTCTCCTGGCCTACTGGTTCCTGTCTCTGACCTTGGGCTTTACCTTCAGCTTCCTGCACCTGGTGTTTGGCCGCTTCTTCTGGCTCGTGCGCGTCATCCTGTTCTCTATGTCCTGTGTGTATATCCTGCATAAGTACGAGGGCGAGCCTGAGAACGCCGTCCTGCCGCTCTGCCTCGTGGTGGCCATCTACTTCATGACGGGGCCCATGGGCTACTGGCGAGGCAGCCCCGGGGGCCTCGGCAGCCCCAGTGTGGAGGAGAAGCTGGACCACCTGGAGAACCAGGTGAGATTGCTCAACATCCGGCTCAACAGGGTGCTGGAGAACCTCGACCGCTCCAAGGACAAGTGAAGGTCAGCTGCCTGTCCCTCCAAGGGTGCCAGTTGGGGGATGTCAGAAGACAACGAAAAGATAACAGCCGGCAGTCCCACCAAACCCCAACCCTTCCCAATAAACTGAACAAGAATGCCACGCCTGGTATTTCCCACTGTGTGTCCACCGTAGGACCCACTGGAGAAGAAAGAACTTGTGTAGAACTTAGAGCGTTGCTAGTGGGAAAACATATCTTTTAAAACAATGGGTATAACCCTTTAGCCATGTAGTCAGATAAGTTTATCTGTGCATAGAACATAAAGTTGATCGCCGCCCCCCCAAACACTTAAGTACATCTTTTTGTAAGGTTTTTAAATAAAGGCAGATGAAGTCAAGTTTATCAGAACTTTGAAAGGAGCACTTGACGTTTTTAAGGACGCTTAAATTGGCTGGTGGGTGAGCACTGTGTGCGATATCTTCCTCCTCCCATGTGTGACCTTTATTTTTATGTCGCTTGGGGTTGGTGGAGACTTGATTAACGAGTGTTGTCTCTCGTTACTGTGGACACTTGAGCTTCAGGTCCTAGGGACCCTGTGAGCTCTGTCTTTGTGTTTCTTTGTGTCTGTTTCTGTTTCTTTCTTTTTTTTTTTTAATGGTGCTGGGGACGCTCAGCTCACCCCCACCCCTGTCTGTTGAATTTCTGAATGAAGGTACCCATGGATCCTGGAATCTTTTTCTCCCCCTTGGACTTTAATGTTGTCTAACCCCCAGAAGGAAAATACATGGATGGGGCTACAAAATGTCTTTGGAGTTTGATGCCAAGAACTTTCTGGGTGGGCCCTGAAGAGCATTCTAGAATCCAGCAAAACTCACATTCCCTGTTTGCCAATGAGGCCCAGGTGGACTCTGCTCGGATTTGCATATTGTTTCCTTTGCTTTCAATTGACTCAGGACCAATAGAAGAAAAAGAACTGTTTGTGGCCTGTAACATTGTTCATTCCATCGCTTCTAGAACATTCTTAGGCATAAGCCACCTTGAGATCTGAATTGTTTGTCCTGAAATTTTTTATTATTATGTGTCTTAGGTGCTTTTTGTCTGGGGCCCAGGGCATTGCTCTTTTAGCTTAGCTTCTGAGGTCAGAGACTAGAGGTGACACCCCTCTGCCAGCATTCTGTGGAAAGGAAGCTGGCTTTTGCAGGATGTGGCTGGGACGGCCATTGTCTCTGTCCAGTGAACCCTGGGGCCACTGAGTTCCAACTTCAGTTTGGTGGAGGCACCTGTCACCTCTCATGGCGGGCCCTAGTGGAGGGACCCAGCTGATACCAGCACTGGTGCCGCGTGTCTGTGAAGTTCTGTCTCTGGTCGCAAGTATCTGGAACACAGATTTGGGTCTTTCTGAGGATGTGTCTGAGAGAGTCCTCTGTTCGAGAGGTGACTGTATGGGACTCCCATTACCTGAAATTTCATTCCCTTCTGGAACCCATACTGGGGAAGTCTCTCCACAAACGACTTCTGTGTGAGACATTCCATTTGTACTGTTTAGATGCTGTAAACAAACCTATAGGTAACACGGGGTGCAAGTAGCTGGGGAGGGGCACATTGATGGCTAATGTCCTCTTTCCTTCCAAATGTCTGGCCATGTCACAGCAAAGGACTGCTTTGCAGATATTGGCTTAGGTGCAGTCTCCCTGGAAAGCCAAGCATCCGTGCTCTTGCCTTGATTCCTCTCGTGTGGTGGCCACTGAGATGCCCTAGTCAGGTCCTAGACAGTCAGCTCACTGAAGCTGAGGGTGCAGTCCCAGTATTCAAGAGGCAGAGGCAGGAGGATTGCTGCCATTTGGAGGCCAGCCTAGTCCAAGTAGTATATTCCAGGTCAGCCAAGGTTACATAGCAAGACCAGAAGCCAGGTGAAGTAGCACATGAGAGCCAGAGGCAGGCAGAGCTCAGAGTTTGAGGCCAGTCTGGTCTATATAGTGAGTTCCAGGCCAGTCAGAGCTACATACACATTTGAGACCTTGTCTCAAAACAATAACAACAACAACAACAAAAAAGTTAAAAAAAAAAAATCTGCACTATTTTTTCCAAATATAGGTTCTATAGCCAGTTTTATAGTTTGATGTGTGTGTGTGTGTGTGTGTGTGTGTGTGTGTGTGTGTGTGTATAAGATGCCTTCATTTTAATTTTGACATTTAATTATTATTATTATTTGAGACAGGGTCTCTTGTATATTAGGCTGGTCTTGAACTTGCTAAGTAACTGAGACCGGCCTTAAACTTCTGATCCTCCTGCCTTCACTTCCTGAGTACAGGATGACAGGTGTATGACAGCACACCCATTGTATGCAGTCCTTGGGGTGTTTGGGTACTTGGTGTGGAGCATGTTCTTTACCTGTTAAGAGAGCATTCTAGCATCCAGCCCCAAGATGCCTTCAATTCTGGATGGAAGGATGTACAAGTCAGAATAGAATGTTACTTGAAATTCTAATAGTAGTTCTTTTTTGTTTTTAAAACTTGAGATGGTGTTTGATGCATACATTTTACCTTGCTTAGATGTATTCTTTTGTTTGTTTGTTTGTTTTTTGAGACAGGGTCTCTCTGTGTAGCCTTTGGCTGTCCTGGACTCACTTTGTAGGCCAGGCTGGCCTTGAATTCACAGTGATCCACCTGCCTCTGCCTCCTGAGTGCTGGGATTAAAGGTGTGCACCACCACACCCAGCTTTCTTTTCTTTTCTTTCTTTCTTTCTTTCTTTCTTTCTTTCTTTCTTTCTTTCTTTCTTTCTTTCTTTCTTTCTTTCTTTTTTTGAGGCAGGGTCTCTACATAGCCCTGGCTGTCCTGGATCTCTCTATGTAGACCAGCTGGCCTCTAACTCACAGAGATCCACCTGCCTCTCAGTGCTGGGATTAAAGGCGTGCGCCACCACGCCCGGCTGATTTTTTTCTTTTTGTCTCTCCATTCTGTGGATGTGCAGTTTATCCTCCTCCCTTCCCCACCATCTCTCTTGTATGTGGAAAGATGTATTTTTGTACTTTATTTCATGCCTTATCTTTAGGGCTGTGTACAACTCCTCCTCAGCTGAAAAACATGATAAAGAAACATTTTGATGGCAGCTGCTGGGGATCTGTTATAATTAAGGGTCAGAGGCTGGCAATATGGTGCAGTTCCTGCCACCAAGCCTGAGTTTATTCCCCCCACCCTCATGGTGAAAGGAGACAGGCCACTTCCACAGATTTTCCTCTTGACCTCTGCACATGGGCCATGGCTTGCCACCCCTCCCCCACCAATAAATCCATATATAATGTTTTTAAATGAAAAGAAGATAGGGTTAGGATTTTAACTGTCTTAAGGTCAGTGTTAATTCCCCATGGGTTTTTTTTTCTCACATTAAGTACTTGCTTTACCAAGAATGGGATTGAGGCTGTATTGGCTGCCTCTGTAGTACTGGGTCCTTGTGAGCATATCAGGGTTGGTGATTTTTTTGGTGTTGGTCTTTTATTCTGAATATTTTATTATTATTATGTGTGTGTGTGTGTGTTTTGACTGCTTGTATGTCTGTGTACCACGTACGTGCCTGGTGCCTGCAGAGGTGAGAAGAGGGTGCCAGATCCCCTGGAATTAGATTTACAGAGAGTTGTCAGCTGCCATGTGGATGCTGTACATCAATCCCAGGTCCTCTGGAAGAACAGCCAGTGCTCTAACCACTAGGCAGTCTCTCCAGCACTCTTGTTCTGCTCTGTTTTGAGATGGGTTCCCTTGTAGCCCCAGCTGGTCTCAAACAGGCTATTTGGCTGAGAGTGACCTTGAACTCCTCCTGATCCTGCCTCCACTAGGATTAGAGATGAGTACCACCATACCTGTTTTGGTTTATGGAGACAGGGTTTCTCTGTGTAGCCTTGGCTGTCCTGGACTCTCTTTGTAGACCAGGCTGGCTCTGAGCTCACAGAGATCTGCCTGCCTCTGCTTCCCTGAGTGCTGGGATTACAGGCGGCATGTGCCACCAAGCCCGGCTAGCCACACCTGGTTTAAGTAGTGATAGGAATAGAACCTGGGCCTCCTACGTGCTGTATTAGCACTCTACCAAATTAGCCCAACCCCAGCCTCTGGACAGTGTTTATAGAGTGATCTCTTCCCTGTTCTAGTGTAGCACACAGGCACCTTTTACAGATACACTTTCCTTTGTAGCTAGCATCTCCCACCCTTTGGCACCTTTGTTGAGCCTTGGCTTCCTTTTTTCTGGCAATAAAGTGTGGAAAAGAATGTCCTCACTGCTGGCCTTATGAATCATAATGGGGTCTTCTGTTCATAAAAGTGGCCCAGGGACAAGCCTGAGAGCCATCGTGGAAGTGAGGCTCAGCAGGTCATGTGGGTTATGAGCAGAAATGGGGGCTGAGGATGGCCTTTGTGACTGTCAGGGAAGTGGCCAGGAGGGCAGGCCTTTCCTAGATACCTTGTGAGAACCTCCAACGGAAGCCTGTGGTTGGGAGCATGGCCTTGGCACACCCATGAGGGCCAGTGTGAATAGCTCTGCTTGGTCACGTGGTCCTGCCACTCTGGCCTGCTCACAGGTGGTTTGGAAATAGTATGAGAAGGAAGTCACATGTGGTTGTAGTCCCAGAACTCTGGAGATAGACAGGAAGGTGGTGAGTTCAAAGCCATCCTGGTCTACAAGGCAAGATCCTGCCTCAACAAACAAACCCAACTTGTTCAAGAGTCAGTACAACCTCTAAAGATGTAGGCTTTACAGTGTAGAGGTGACAGGGTCTCACTCTAGCCTAGGCTGGCCCAGGCTGCCCTTGAACTCACAGAGATCCACCTACTTCTGTCTCCCAAGTGCTGGGATTAAAAGTTGTGAACCACCACGCCCCGGCCTCCCAGCAGGTTTTGAATTGCCTGATTTAACCAAAAAGCCAGCGCTGGTGCACCTGTGGGGCACCTATAGCTACAAAGAATTTCCAGGGGCACCCTTCCCAGCCTTTTTTACTTTCAGGTCCTGGCCTAGTGAGCTCTGCCCCTAGCATGCAAGCTGCTTTTCAAAACAACCTGTGACTGTGACCATCCTACAGTGTTTTTTGTTTATGACCATTTAAGTACTTGGGCTTTGGGCCCCTTACCTGTGAATGAATACACACACACACACACACACACACACACACACACACACACACACACA
>OU015754.1:24100243-24135648 GCA_907169655.1 Acomys percivali | reverse complement strand
ACACACACACACACACACACACACACACACACACACACACACACACACACACACATTTATATTGCAGGTTTTAACCCATACCTTTATCACTAGACAATTGCTGCTGATATGCCCTGACAAACTTTGGCCACCTTCAGCCCATCACCCATCCTTCCATGTTTTGCCCTTTGGTGACATCCCTACATAGCTAGGACAGACACGGAGAACCTGTTCTTCTGTCCCGGTGGCACAAAAAAAGCACACTGTTTGCATTGTCACCCGGACAGCTGTGGCAGCTGAAGGCATGACTGACTCTCTGCCCCAGCGTCTCTGCAGATTTCAAGCTTTTGCTGTTGTGTCACTTTCCTGTCTGCATCTGTGATGAATCTCTGAGTCTCCTGTAATTAATTTCTTGTGGCGGTGATTGCTGTGCAGTTAAACCCCCGTGAGATAATTATTTCCCTGTCTTAGCTACAAATTCTATTCTTTTTTTTTTTTTTTTTAATAAACTGATAATGTCTTCACAATTGAGTTCGTGTTTTATGTCCTGGCTTAGAAATTTTATGTAGTATTTTGTTTGACAGACTAGAAAGCCATTCTGTGTGAACATAGTGTGGGGGTGTGCACACATGCATGTGCGCATACCTTAGGTGGAGAGCTGATTCTACGAATATCTTATATAGAAAAAGAGCATCAGGCTTAATTATTTTTTTGCAAAGTGATGATACATTCCTCTTATTTATTAATCACTGGGTTTGATGTTAGAAGTCTTTGTAGATTGACTAAAGAACTGGATTAAAACATTGTGAATATAATGACTTAATAAATGTTTACTGTAATTTTGTTGTTTGGACTCTTGCGTGAATTTCTTCACTTTGGTGAGGCACCTGTGGTAATCTCCCTAATTAGAGAGTCATTTTATTTTTATCTTGGGTGTACAACAGCTTGCCTGCATGAATATGTGTGTGCCTTGTGTGTCCCTAGTGCCCTTGGAGGTCAGAAGGTGGGGGAGGGTCAGAACCCCTGGAATTGGAGTTACAGATGCTGCCATATGCCATATGAGTGCTGGGAGGTGGATCAGATCATCTATAAGAGCAGCCAGTGCCATCTCTCCATCTTAAAATATTTATTTATTCTCATCTTCACATATTTATATATTTAATATTTTTTTATTTTATTTTTGAGATAGGAGCTGACTGTCCTGGAATGTACTATGTAGACCTAGCTGATCTTGAGCTCAAAGAGTCCCACCTGCCTCTGGCGGCTCCCCTACTCCACCCACACACAGAGTTCTTGGATTTAAGGTGTGCTTAACAACTCCAGGCTATTTTGAAATTATTCTTTTGGGGAATGGGGTTTGAGACAGGGTCTCTCTTTGTTAGCCATGGCTGTCCTGGACTCGCTTTGTAGACCAGGCTGGCCTCGAACTCACAGCAATCCGCCTGTCTCTGCCTCCCGAGTGCTGGGATTAAAGGCCTGCGCCACCACGCAGGGCCTTGAAATTGTTCTTAATTATGCATTTTTGTATTGTTGGTGGGGGATGGTCTGATGTATTTTGATGCTAATTACTGCTTGCTGTCTGTGTGACCCAACTTTTGCTTAATAAAAAGCCATCCCTCTGGGGCAGGGCAGGAGATAAGTGGGGCTAGGAGAGAAAGGAATTCTGAAAAGAAGAAAGACTGCCACATAAAAAGAAGAAAGGAGACCTAAATAGAGGAGAGGAAGGCCGCCATGGGTTAGCTGGAGGAGAACCACGTGGCCGGCAGCGTGGATGGAGAATTCAGTGCAGATGAAGATCATTAACAAGTATTTGGGATTATGGATGGGAGGTAGCTTGATAGACGTTATTAGAAGCAGATGGCATGGGGTTGAGACAGGAATCCCATGCCTGCCCCACTATGGGAGGTAGTTTAGAGGATTGATATCTGCCCTGCCCCAGGTTAACTAAGGCTATTTTAAAATATAACAAGTGTCAGTGTCTTAATTGATACTAGCCAGGCCTACAGATAATTTTTAAAAACAATAGATTTTTAGTTGCTTGCAGAATCCAGAAGAGGGAATCAGATCCCTTGGAGCTGGGGCTATGGGTGGTTGTGAGTCGCCTCAGACAGGTGCCGGGAACCAAACATGAGTCCTCTGGAAGAGAAATAAGTGCTCTTAACTGCGGAGCCATCTCTCTGGTCCAGTTTTTAAAGTTTTTAGTGTGTGTGTGTGTGTGTGTGTGTGTGTGTGTCTTGTATTGTTTTGTTTTGTTTTGAGATGGAGTTTCTCTGTATAGCCCAGGCTATACAGTCCTGGATTCCCTTGGTAGACTAGGCTAGCCTTGAACTACCTCTGCCTTCCGAGTGCTGGGATTCCCGGAGTGTGTTTGTGTGTGTGCGCGCGCACCTGCATGCACGTGTGGTTGCTCAAATGTGCAGACAGCTGCAATAGCAACACAAATACTATTGAAGGGTTGCAGAGAGAGGTCTGGGTAGAAGCTACAGGAGCAAAGATAAGGATCAGCTGGGAAGATACAAGGATTCCGGAAGCTATTAAGCATTAAGGGCCAAAACCTCAGGTTGGCTAGAAATCCTGGCATGGGATGGTGGGGTAGTGGCCCTGGTGGCTGGTGGAGGAAGCCAGAGCCTTGCCTGGCCTCTGCTAGTCTTTGGCTTCAGCTACTAGTGACAGCAGGCAGGTGGTGCCCTCTGGTGTCGCAGGGATCAGCTTCAGAACCCTTAACCCAACTGTGCTCCAAAGCTAGTGTGATGCTAGGCAGCTGAGCTTTTCCGGTCTTTGGGTGTACTGGCCTTGGACCTCTCAGGCCTGTCAGGTACAAAGATTGCGCAGCTTTTCTCAGCAGTCATCATTTCAGCTCTGCTGTGGGAAGTCGCAATTCCTTAGCTCTCAATGTCTGCCTCGGTCACAAGCTGCAGCCTTATAAGTTTAGACCCTGCGGCCACACCCTTGGCCCTGAAGGCTTGACCGCTCTCTGCAACATTTCCAGTAACCGGAGCCTACGATCTCTTCTTTTCTGCCTTCTTACCTCCTTATTTCCTTCAGTTACGTGAGACCCTGTCTTTAAAAGAAAATAAAGTAAAAATGGGGCCAGTGAGATGGCTCAATAGGTAAAGGTCCTGCCACCAAATTGATGACCTAATTTGAGCCCTAGGACCCACATTGTGGAAGGAGAACTGACTCCCCTAAGTTTGTCTTCTGACCTCCACAGGTGGACCATGGCACACATGTACCCCCCTACTTACCCATATGTACATGGAGAGTGACTATAATAAAAATAGATTATTAAGTTGGGCATGGAGCACTCTGGAGGCAGAGGTAGGTGGATCTCTGTGAGTTTAAGGCCAGCCTGATCTAGAAAGTGAGTCCAGGACAGCTAAGGCTACACAGAGAAATCCTGTCTCAAAAAAACCAAACAACAGCCGGGCGTGGTGGCGCACGCCTTTAATCCCAGCACTCGGGAGGCAGAGGCAGGCGGATCGCTGTGAGTTCGAGGCCAGCCTGGACTACAAAGTGAGTCCAGGACAGTCAAGGCTACACAGAGAAACCCTGTCTCGAAAAACCAAAAAAAAAAAACCAAACAACACACACACAATTATATATCTGTGCATGAAATTGTCAAAGAATAAAATATCAGGAGTGCTTATAAACAACTTACCATTAATAATAGTGGTTTTTATTTTTTATTTTATTTTATTTTTTTGAGACAGGGTTTCTCTGTGTAGCCTTGGCTGTCCTGGACTCCCTTTGTAGACCAGGCTGGCTTCAAACTCACAGCGATCCGCCTGCCTCTGCCTCCCGAGTGCTGGGGTAGTTTTTATTTTTTGGGACAAGATCTCACTATATAGCCTTGGCTGGCCTCAAACTCAGCGTCCTCACTATAATTAAAGGCATGCACCACCACCACAATGATGATTTTTTGTTTGTTTGTTTGTTTTTGTTTTTCAAGACAGGGTTTCTCTGTGTAACCTTAGCTGTCCTGGACTCACTTTGTAGACCAGGTTGGCCTCGAACTCACAGCAATCCAACTGCCTCTGCCTCCCAAGTGCTGGGATTAAAGGCATGCACCACCATGCCCAGCTTGTTTTTTGTTTTTTTTTGTGACAGGGTTTCTCTGTGTAGTCTTGGCTGTCCTGAACTCTTTGTAAACCAGGCTGGCCTCGAACTCACAGTGATTCACCCGCCTCTGCCTCCCAAGTGCTGGTATTAAAGGCGTGTACCACCATACCCAGCTCAATCATAATGATTTCAAGCAATTAACACCTGCCTAGGGACCAGGGAGAGATGGGTCCCTCTTATCTGTCTCAGACTCTGCACTGTAACACTTGTTGCTGTCAAGAATTAAGGATCTGGGGGCTGGAGGGATGGCTCAGAAGTTAAGAACACTGACTGATCTTCCAAAGGTCCGGAGTTCAATTCCCAGCAACCACATGGTTGCTCACAACCATCTATAATGTGATCTGGTGCCCTCTTCTGGCAGGCAGGTGTACATACAGATAATTATAAATAAATCTTTTTTTTTTTTTTTTTAAGTTTTAAAACAAGTTTATTGAAGAATATTCTTATGAAGGCAACCACTTCTGATTTGTCATTAAAAAAAAGTTACATTTCTTTATGCTGTGCACTAAAGGTCACATAAGAGAACAGAGTCACATGCTTCTCTCTGCGGGAAATAAATCTTTTTTCAAAAAAACGTTAAGGATCTCGGGCCTGAGAGATGCTCAGTGATTAAGAGCACTGGCTGCTCTTCCAGAGGACCCAGGTTCAATTCCCAGCTATCCACATAGCTCACAACTGTCTTTAACTCCAGTTCCAGGAGAATCTGACATTGTCACACCTATGAAACAAAATTAAATAAATTATTATTTTTACTTATTTATTTGTTTTTTTGTTTTTTTTTTTTGGTTTTTTTTTTTTTTGGTTTTTCGAGACTGGGCCTCTCTGTGTAGCCTTGGCTGTCCTAGACTCACTTTGTAGACCAGGCTGGCCTCGGACTCACAGCGATCCACCTGCCTCTGTCTCCTGAGTGCTGGGATTAAAGGCATGTGCTACCATGCCTTACTTAAATTATTATTTTTTAAGAGTTAAAAGATCTGACACTTGAGGCCCTTGAAAGCTTCTGAAACCCTGGAAAGACATCACCTCCTGCCATTGCTGCACACACACACACACACACACACACACACACACACACACACTGCTGCCAGTGCCTTTTGCTACCAGAAGAGGATGATGAAAGTCACCAACTAAAGCGCACAGTCACAGCTCTACCCTGTGACCTTCAGGCCTTCCATCTCTAACTTCCAAATGGTTTGCCTACTGTGAGTGGCCCAGCCCCTGAGCCTTGGGCACTCAAAGGAGGGGAAACCATCAGACCAGAAAAGAGATCTCACCATATTCTCCTGACTTCTGAGTGAGTGGTGCTAAAGGGTCCACTGCCTGAAATGAACCCCATTCATCTGACTCCCAGAACGTGAAAAAGCTGTTCACTCCCACGAGACTATCTGTACCTGTTTCAGAACCTAGGTATGTCTTCATCCTGTGATAGTCTATGATGACAAGAGTCAAACTATCCCCAAGGCCAGTCAGTCCTGGCTGGGCATGGGCCATGGTGCTGGAAACCCTTGCCTGGTGTGGATGGAACACTTCTAGTGTTCTTGCCTGCATGGGAAAGTGTGGGTAGGTGAAGGGAGAGATGCTAGAGTAATGGCTTTCCAGGAGGTCAGGCTGGCCACAAATGTGGTCACTCTGTGCTGCTCTGAGTGGTGGCGGCGGAGGGTCCCCTGTGCCTCCCTCAGCTCCCCCTTGGCTGATCCTTGTACAAGGCTCTATTAAGGAGAAAGCCCAGCCTCCTGGAGGTTGAGCTACAATGTCAGGAAATAGTGGCGGGTCCTCCTGGAATTGGCTGTCAGAGCACTGGCTCATTCACACCACCATCCGAGGGAGGACAAAACTCCACTCTTCCCAAAGTGTGGCGTTTGGGTTTTTTTTTTTTTTTTGTTGTTGTTGTTAGTTTTATCCGTTTATTTATTTATTTTTTTGATAAGGTCTCACTAAGTAACCAAAGCTGGCTTTGAACTCACTGTATGGAGGAGACTGACCCCAGTGGACATACTCTGTTTTAGCAATGAGTAAACACCATTGCAAGCCTTTCAGGTCTATTTTGTGTCAAACCAATACATTAGCTGGGATGCGAAGGGAGAAAGCCAGGGCCCTTGCCTTTTTTTTTCCCCCCCAAAGTGCCATTCATTTTCTTTTCTGGCCCTTGTGCACTGTCCCTCTGGACCTTTATGTAAAGCATTGGTCCCCTAGGGTCTCCAGGTTCCCCATCCATGGACCTGCCCCTATCTCAACTCAGCATGCAGAGCTGAGCATGCAGATGTCTAAAACCTTTCTGGTGTGGGGTTGCAGGTCAGTGTGTGCAGAGCTCACGGAGCATGGAGCATGCTGGAGGTGAGACATTCCTCCAACCCAACACATGGAAGGTAGAGGCATAAAGCGCAGGCCAGCCTCGGCTACATATCAAATTTCAGGCCAGCTTAGTTTGCAATGAGACCTTGTGTCTCAGAATAAATTTTAAAAATGAAAATAAGCATTTTGGTGGGGAGGGGAAGTATGATCAAAATATATTGTATGGGAAATTTTTTTCTTATATACAGCAGATTTGGAAAAACAGAAAAGTTCCTCAATTAAAAAAAACAAAAAAGCTAAATAAAAGCATTTTCCCAGAATCCCGGGCGTCCACCCACGGCTAAGCTCCAGGATTCCCAAGTTTCCGGACTCTCCCGACTATCAAGTTGTCAGGGTGACGACCCCGCCCAACCTCCCAGGCCTGTGGAGGCTCCGCCCCTCTGCCCAAGCCTTATTGGGCACGCCTTTGCTGTGATTCCCTTCCGGATTGGCTGAGAGGCGCAGCCCACGCACCAGAATGCTTTGTGATTGGCTGCCGTTCAGGCCGGCCCTTTGGGCCGCCGCGATCTGGGCTGATGTGGAGCCAGTCCTACACCAGCCAATCAACACGAGAGTTGCTTGTGGCGCGTGCTTATGCTCGGAATCCTTCCGCCGGGATGCGGCAGGGGCGTGGCTACCCGGGCTTGGAAAGAAGTACCTTGTAGCTGGTCCGCTGCCAATAGGGCTGCAGAATAGCTTTGTGGCAAAGTACCTAAATCGCTAGCGGAAAGCTCTGGGTACCCGCCCCGGTACTCCTAAATAAATATACAATTAAAGAATCGAGAGAGAGAGAGAGAGAGAGAGAGAGAGAGAGAGAGAGAGAGAGAGAGAGAGAGAGAGAAAGGAGGAGGGGGGAGGAGGAGGGAGGCAGGAGGATCAGAATTTCAAAGTTATCTAGGGCTACATTGCAAGTCAAGGCCAGCCTGGGCTACATGAGACTGTGTCTCAAAAACAAAATATACCTCAAGAGGATGCAAATAAGAGAGAGATGGAAGGAGCCTGGTATGGTGGCGCATGCCTGTAGTCTGAGAGGCAGAGACAGGCAGATCTGTGAGTTCGAGGCCAGCCTGGTCTACAAAGTGAGTCAAGGATGCCAAGGCTACACAGAGAAACCCTGTCCTTGAAAAGCCGTAAGAAAAGAAAGAAAATGAAAAAAAGGAAGAAAAAAAAAAAAAGGTAGTGGTATCACAGGCTTGTAATCCTATCTACTTGAGAGGCTGAGACAGGAAGTGCACACGTTCAAGGCTAGATTGGGCTGCAAAGCAAGTTCAAGGTTAGCCTGAGCAATTTAGGAAGAGCATTCCTCTTCATTCTCCTGCCTCTGCCTCTTCAGCAAGCACAACTGCAGCCATTGGCTGAACACAGCATGAAATGTGGGCCCCAGAGATGGCTCTGTAGGTAAAGGTGCTTGCTGCCAAGCCTGAGGACCAGGGTTCAATTCCTAGGACCCACAGGACGGAAGGCAAGAGCTGACTCTTGAAAGTTGTTCTCTGATCTCTGCTGTGGCACATGTCATGTACACCCCCAACACCCAAAATAAACGTGTGTGTCAGGGAGATGAATCAGTAGTTGCCTGAGACCGTGCTAGAGCAACACACACACATACACATTTTTGAAAGGCTCTGTGTATTGTTCAGTGCGCAAGTGCTTAGTGCTCAGGCATGAGGGCCTGCGTTCCCATCCCAGAATCCATGTAAAACACTGGGCATGGTGGTGGGTTGTCTATAATGCCAGCACTGGGAAGATGTGGGGACAGGAGGATTCCTGGGAACACTGGCCACCCAATTGGTGAGCTTCAGGTTCAGTGAAAGATTTTGCCTCAAAAAAAAAAAAAAAAAAAGAAAAAAAAAAAGAGTGGGGGCCGGGTGTGGTGGCGCACGCCTTTAATGCCAGCACTCGGGAGGCAGAGGCAGGTGGATCGCTGTGAGTTTGAGGCCAGCCTGGTCTACAAAGCAAGTCCAGGACAGCCAAGGCTACACAGAGAAACCCTATCTCAAAAAACAAAACAAACAAACAAACAAACAAACAAAAGTGAGAGGACCAGGAGTTGAGGTGCGTGCCCCAAATCCCCAGATTGTATAAATCGCGCACCTTGGCTCCTGCTCGCCTCCTGCCAGCTGAAGACACTGGGGACCTTTTCTCTGGAAGCTGCAGCGGGAGAGAACTTTGAACTTACGTAAGATGAGAAAAAAAGCCAAGTGAAGCCAGAGGGTGTGTGCTCACCCCATCTAGTCACCTTTCTCACTCTGAGCAAGTGAGGAGACTGGAGCAGAGCTTCAAGTGACCCGGCTGGCTGGCTGGCTGGCCCACTGGCCCAGTTTCAGGACAGCGGAGGAAGGAAGACCTATGCCTTGGCAGCCACAAGCGTGCTGCCTAGGCACAGTTTCCATGGTCTGTCACCTAGCTGTGGGCATTTCGAGAAGGAAGGGCTCCAGATGAGGGCTTAAAGAAATGCACTTCACCACCGCCGTGGCACAAGATGGTGCCGAAAAGGGCTAGGCGGGAGATAAGAGAGCGACATCTTAGACCCGGTGTAGCTGTTCTCATCTGTCATTACAGCACCCAGGAGGTGGAGGCAGGAGGATCGAGAGTTCACTGTCATCCCGGGTTAAGTTCACTGTCACCCTAGGTTATATAGTGTGTTTACATGAGAATCCAGTCTCAAAAATAAAATAAGAGGCCGGGCGTGGTGGCACATGCCTTTAATCCCAGCACTCGGGAGGCAGAGGCAGGTGGATCACTGTGAGTTCGAGGCCAACCTGGTCTACAAAGTGAGTCCAGGACAGCCAAGGCTACACAGAGAAACCCTGTCTCGAAAAACCAAAAAATAAAATAAAATAAAATAAGAGCAGGAGAGATGGGTCAATGGTTCAGAGTACATATAGCTCTTGCAGAGGGCCTGAGTTGGATGGCCAGCATCTGCAGCAGGTAGCTCACAACTGCCTGTAACTTCAGCTCCAGGCGATCTGACCCCCTCATATACAGACATACACATGTACACATGAATAATAGATATATATTTAAAGCAGGCAAGAGAACAGAGCCAGAGGGAAGGCACAGCGTGCAAACCTAATGACTTGAGTTCAGTCCTCGGAGCGCATGTAGAAGGAGAGAATTTACTCCTGAAAGCTTTCCTTTTTTTGTTTTTGTTTTTTGTTTTGAGACAGAGTTTCTCTGTGTAGCCTTGGCTGTCCTGGACTCTCTTTGTAGACCAGGCTGGCCTCAAACTCACAGCAATCTGCCTGCCTTTGCCTCCCAAGTGCTGGGATTACAGGCTTGCACCACCATGCCCGGCTTGATAGGGTTTCTCTGTATAACAGCCTTGGCTGTCCTAGAACTCTCTAGACCAGGCTGTCCTGGAATCCAGAGATGCACCTTCCGAGTGCTGGGGTTAGAGGGTTTCAAGACCACTGACTAGCTTGTTAGTGGACTTTTTGTCTATTTGGTGCACATGTGGGGGGGGCGTGCACATGTGGGGGGGGGCGTGCCCAGGGCGGGGGGGGGTGCCTGTGGGGGGGGCGCGTGCACATGCCAATGCACATATGTGGAGAGAGAAGACAACTTGTAGTTGTTTATTCTCTCCTTCCACATGGTTCCATCCCGGGAACTGAACTTGCTAGAAAGCACCTTTAACCTACTAAGCCATCTTGATGGCACCCCACCCCCTTCTAAAGGCCCCTTATTTTTAGTTTTCAATTTTTCCTTTTAGATTTATGTGCATGAACGAGCACTTTGCTTGCATATAATGTATATACACCATGCATGTGTGAGTAGGTGGTTGTGAGCCACCATGTGGGTCCTGGGAACCAAACCCAGATCTTCTATAGGAACAGAAAGTTCTTTTTTTTTTTTTTTTTTTTTTTTTTTTTTTTTTTTTTTTTTTTTTTTGGTTTTTCAAGACAGGGTTTCTCTGTGTAGCCTTGACTGTCCGGACTCCCTTTGTAGACCAGGCTGGCTTTGAACTCACAGCGATCCGCCTGCCTCTGCCTCCCGAGTGCTGGGATTAAAGGCGTGGGCCACCACCGCCCGGCTGAACAGAAAGTTCTTAACTGCCAAGCCATCCCTCTAGCCTCCAAGTGTGTGTGTATTTTCACTTAGTCATTTGATTTATTTTAAAAGTTCTGTATGTGTCTGCATGTGTAGAATTTATGAGCATCACACGTGTGCAGGTGCCCTTAGAGATACAGGTGGTTGTGAGCTACTTGATACGGGGTGCTGGGAACCGAACCTGGGTCCTTTGTGAGGAACAGTAAGTGCTTTGAGCGGCTGATCTATTTTTCCAGCTCCTCAAGTGTGTGTTTTTTAAGATGAAAGTTCTGGGGTTTGCTTGTACTGGGCCCTTCTGTAATGGAAACTCAGTGTATAGACCCTTCTCTATCTGGTGGCCCAGAGCTCAGCATCTGCCTCAGAATCATCTGGCCTGCCTACCTGTCCAGTGTCATTCATCCCTGCAGCTTTTCCCACTTGTGCCTGGGACCTTGTTCCTAATCCCTGAGTCCCTGCTTGGTTGCTGGGAAGGAAGTGGAGGCTTTGCGCTGAGGCCTTGGTCGCCTCTGGCTTGAAGGAGTTGGCACCTGCCCTGTTTCCACAGCCTGTGGGGTGTAGAGGGAGGGTGAATCCACCCACCTTGGTGGGCAGAAAAGAAAACCATCCCACAATGCACCTTGCTTTTTTTGTTTGTTTGTTTGTTTTGTTTTTTGAGACAGGGTTTCTCTGTGTAGCCTTGGCTGTCCTGGACTTGCTTTGTAGACCAGGCTGGTTTTAAACTCATAGAAATCCACCTGCCTCTGCCTCCCGAGTGCTGGGATTAAAGGCATGCAACACCACACCAAGCCACAAAGTGCTTTGCCTTCCTTATGGCCCTGGTCTGGAGGTCCTATCTCCTACCTCATTACCTCCTGTGTTGTGCCTCAAGGAAAGGAGGTTTTGAATCAGAGATTTGTTCGTGTCTAGTATGAGCTCTGTGTTTGTCCCAAAGCACAAGAGTTGGATCTGCCATCCAAAACAGCTTAGTATTAGCTCTTTAAGCCCTGCAATGCAGCCAGGTGCAGTGGCGCAGGCCTGTAATCCTAGTACTCTGTGAGTTCGAGGCCAGCCTGGTCTATAAAGCTAGTGTAGGACAGCCAGGGTTACACAGAGAAACTCTGTCTCAAAAAACCAAAATGAAGAAGAAGAAGAGGAGGAAGAGGAGGAGGAGGAGGAAGAAGCTGCAGGGTTGAGTTCTGTTTTTTACTTTCTTCTTTCCTTCATGCCCCAGGCTTTCTCTTGCCCTTTTGCCTCCCCCACAACCTGGGGAAAGCA
This sequence comes from Acomys percivali, assembly GCA_907169655.1. Classification (NCBI taxonomy): domain Eukaryota; kingdom Metazoa; phylum Chordata; class Mammalia; order Rodentia; family Muridae; genus Acomys; species Acomys percivali. Next base: position 24,123,918 of record OU015754.1, on the reverse strand, counting down.
GGAAGACCCACACCAGAGGAAGCATCTAGATTTTTGTTTACACCTCAGATCTGGACCCATAAGAAATGCCCCCTGGTTGGGTGGTGGTGGCTTATACCGCTAATTCTGCCACTCAGGAGAAAGAGGCAGGAGGATCTCTGAGTTCCAAGCCAGCCTGGTCTATAGAGTGTGTAGGTAGGCTAGGTAGGCTCATGTCTGCTGTACAAGCAAGAGGACCTGAATTTGATCCCAGGTGTGGTGGCACACATCTGCAATTCCAGTGTGGGAAAGAGGAGGTAGAGACAGGTGCATCCCTGGAGCTTGTTGGTCAGCCACCCTAGCCTATTTGGCGGGTCCTAGACTGGTGAGAGAGCCTGTCTTAAAAAACAAAGTAAGAGCCAGCGTGGTGGCACACACCTTTAATCCCAGCACTGGGGAGGCAGAGGCAGGAGGGTCGCTGTGAGTTCGAGGCCAGCCTGGTCTACAAAGTGAGTCTAGGACAGCCAAGGCTAGACAGAGAAACCCTGCCCTGAAAAACCAAAAAACAAAACAAAACAAAACAAAACAAACAAACACCCCCCCAAAGCCAAAAACAAAACAAAAAACCAAAGTGAGAAGCTGGGAAGATGGTTAAGAGCACTGGCTGCTCTTCCAGGAGACCTAGGTTTGATTTCTAACACCCCCATGGTAGCTCACAACCATCTATAACTGCAGTCTCAGGAAATCCAACACTCTTCTGGCCTCCATGGGCACCAGGAATGCACATGGTACACAAACATATATACAAGCAAAACAGCCACACACATCAAACAAACAAACAAACAACCCCTCCCTCCCAAACTGCCAGAAACCAAAACCAGGGTGGAAGCCTGATGTGATGGTGGCACACAGTTTTAATCCCAGCACTTGGAAGGCAGAGGCAGGCAGAGCTCTGTGAGTTCAAGGCCAGCCTGATTTACATAGTGAATTCCAGGCCAGCCAAAACTACATAGTGAGGACCTGTCTCAACAAAACAAAACAAAACAAAAAAACTCTGAACAAAAAGCAAAGTGGGTGCCAACTGTGGAATGAAAGTGATGATTGACTTTGGTCTCCACACACATGCACCAACCCCCAAGAACACCTACATACACATTATGGTCTCCACACACATGCACCAACCTCTAGGAACACGTGCACACACGTACTCACAAACACAGACAAAGAAAGAAAGAAAGAAAGAAAGAAAGAAAGAGAGGAAATGAACTTGTTTTCAGTTATTTTAGATACCTGATAGATAGCAAAACCACAAAATAGACCGACAAGATGATTAGCACCCAGAAGGCTCTCACTACAGTGGGATTTGAACACACCTTCCTTCTGCTGGAAAGTTTGGACCGTCTCATCTCACCCAGATTCAAAGGCAACATCTCGGATGCTCCCCAGGGCCAAAGTGAACTGCCACCATTTCCCTCACTGGCCTTGTCCTCTACCCCCTGAGCTATGGCACCAAAGACCTGGGCCATTTTAGAAAGCTGTCTGTGCATATCCCATAGGGCACAGCGTCCCTGTCTGGGGGCCTGGACACTGGCTGCTCCCTCTGTTTGGAAACCTTCTGCAAGATTTCCCAAAGCTCCCTCCTGCCACCTTCAAGCAACTAGAAGTCACACAGAGCCACATCCCCAGCCCTCTTTTTTTCTTTTAGTTGTGACACAGGGTTTTATTAAAATTGCTCAGATTGGTCTTGAACTCATTCCATAGCAAGGATAACCTTGCAACCCGGACCCTCCTGCTTCTGCCTCCCAAGTGCTGGGATTACAGGGGTTTGCCCTGGGGTCCAGGATGGAGTGGAACTTACCTTCATCCTCCTGCCTCAGTCTCCAGGGTGCTGGTTTTCAGGCTTGCACCAGAATGTCCTGTGCTTAACCCTTTTATTTTCGGTTCTGGGTCTCACTCAGTATCTTTTGTTACACCGTATGCCCCACGTACTCCTATTACAGAATCCCTGTGAGTGTATGTATGCACACTACACACGTTTCTAGAGGTCTTCCCTCTTCTGCACATCTGTCTGCGTGCGTTTTCTGCCTAAGACACCTCCGCAGCTAAGTGTAGGAGGTGTAACTTAATCCTTAATAAATGAATGGATGAATGAACTAACGAACGCAAGGAGGGCAACACCCGGGAGGTTCTGCAACAGGTGAGGGCGAGGACCACGCTCACCGCGCCTGCGCAGGCGAGCACTCTTTTTGGCAGCTAGCACATCATTTGCAGGCGCGGCGCGGCGGAGGGTTACAGCAGAGGGCGGGGCCTCAAGAGGCGTGGCTTTCTGTAGGCGTGGCGAAGCCTGCTTGGGGGTGTGACCTAGCCGGATGTCCCGCAAGCCGCGCCGGCGCTGGCTCAGTCTCGCGCCGTCGTTCGTCCGCGCCACGCTGAGTCGCTTTGCGCCTTACGCTCTCCGCTGTTCCCATAGACCCAGCCGGGCAGCCCCGGTCACGCAACTCCGCAGCTATGTCCAAGCTGGCGCGGCTCGGGCGTGAAGAGATCATGGAGTGCCAGGTGATGTGGGAGCCTGACAGCAAGAAGGACACGCAGATGGACCGCTTCCGGGCGGCCGTGGGTGCCGCCTGCGGCCTGGCGCTGGGTGAGTGTGGGGCACGCGGCTAGTACACCCCCGTCACGGGCCTTCCCGGAAGCAATTCCCTGCAGGGAGGCACGCCCTAAGAAGGTCCCGTCTAGCTGTTGGGATAAGACACGGATAGAGATGGATGGACCACCAGTGTCAGTGTCTTTAGGGTTGGAGAAGCCCCTTGGCTTGGGGTTGTTATCCGTTTGGGAGGTTCCTCCTTTTCCCCCTTCTTAATTGCTGGGATGGTCCTGGAGTTGGAGGAGCCCTCTTGTCTTGGGGTCCTCCTCTAGAGAGGAACCTCCTAGCTATTGACATGGGCCTCTGATGGATGGATGAATGGCCAGTGTCCCTGTCCTGGGGTTGGGGGAGTCCCCTGGCTCTATGCCGTCCTCTAGGAGGTGCTGGTCTTCTGATGGTGTACCCTTTACTGTTTTGGAGAGCATCACCACATATAGAGAGGCTTTTTGTTGCTTGCAGTACCGCCCTGCAGGTGAGGCTACCCCCTGAAAGTGATACACACACCCACAACCCCCACCCCCACCCCCGGCAGGCTTGGGAAGTGACACCTGGGGTCTTGACTTCCAGCCTTTGGGGGGACCAGTCTTCTGGTCTGATTTGCAGTTCTTTTTGAGTTCATAGGATTTATGTGATAGGTTCCCTCTACCTGCCTTTGCTAGGGACCAACTTGAACCATTGCACATCCCTGAAAAAGTGGGAATTCGCTTTTCCTCCTTCCTTTTTAAGGTTATGGTAGAGTCCTTTCTTATGCTTAAACTCCCAGCCCTAAACAGATCCTTCTCCTAGCTACCACGCTGGTCTATCTGGTTGTGGGTAGGGCAGAGGCCCTTCTTCTGGATGAGGCCCCTTTTCCATATGCCCTTCCCAGAGATCCATAGGGCATGGTTAGCCCTATGACCTGCTCTGCCGGCTCTCAGGTGTCTGCCTGGGGCTTTCAGCACACAGTGGCTTTCCTCTTCGTTTTTACCTCTCTCTCTCTCTCTTTTTCTTTTGTTTTTTCCAGACAGGGTCTCTCTGTGTAGCCTTGGCTGTCCTGGACTCGCTTTGTAGACCAGGCTGGCCTCAAACTCACAGCCATCCACCTGCCTCTGCCTCTCCCGAATGCTGGGATTAAAGAAAGACGTGCACTTCCCCGCGTGCCTCCCCCTCCCCCCCTTTTCTCTCTTAACCGCAAGGACCTCCTTTCCTGCTTCCTTCCCCTCTGCATGGTTCACCCTCCTTTCTGGCTGGGGTAATGCAAGTCTTTTACTGTTGCTGGGTTCCCAGGCTCTCTGCAGTCCCTTGTTGATCAGGGACCTGCAGACTGCTGCTGGAGAGCCTGGAGACGGAAGTCGAGCTTCCGCAGGGTCCCTTTCCTTCCCTCCTCCCCTCTCACCTGGAGACAGGTGTTGGCCTGGCCACTTGCAGGCCTTGCAGTCTGTGGGTGTTGGATAGGAGAACCTTAAGCTAACTGCATCACGATTGGGATTGCATCTGTTTCCTGTCCTCCATTCCCTGCCTGGACTTCGTCTGTCTCCTCGGCCAGGCAGTGATGGAGGAAGGAGCTGGTGCTTGTGTGGGCTTAACAGGCCGGACACTTCAGAACATCACTCCGCTGAGGGCCAAAGCTTTCTCCACAGCAAGAGCAACAGGGGAGAGAGCTGTAACCGGACACCCTGCGGGGACGTGGCCCTCACACTTCTTAGCAGTGTGACCAGGAACACATCCAGGAGCCTCAGGCCTTGGTTTCCTCATCTATAAAAATGAGCATAAAGGGAGGACCAGTGAGCCTCAGTGGAGAGATGGCAGGCCCAGCACAGAGCTTTGACCACTGTACTGGCTGGAGGCTTGCTGAGTAACCCCTTAGCCTTAATCTCCTCCCTCCTTCAAGTCTCTGGTGATTGGCTGGTCTTGGGGTTGACTATCTTGTGTTTAAAAGTTGGGAGGCACCAGGTGTGGTAGTGCACGCCTTTCATCCCAGCACACTGGAGAGGGATCACTGTGAGTTTGAGGCAAGCCTGGTCTACAAAGTGAGTCTAGGACAGCCTAGGCTACACAGAGAAATTCTGTCTTGAAAAGCCAAAAGAAAAAAAAAAAAGTTGGGAGGCTTGGGGCTGAAGAGATGGCTCAGTGATTAAGAGCACTGGCTGCTCTTCCAAAGGTCCTGATTTCAATTCTCAGCAACCATGTGGTGGCTCACAACCATGTAATGAGATCTGATGCCCTCTTCTGGCATGCAGTATACATGCAGATAAAACACTCATATACATTAAATAAGTACATCTTTAAAAAAAAAAAAAAAAAAGTTGGGAGGCTTGCCAGCCATCTTGGCTCACACTCAGGTGTTCAGGCAGGAGTGCTATGAGTTCAAGAGGGAGGCCCTGTGGCTGGGCGGTGGTGGTGCACGCCTTTAATCCCACCACTCGGGAGGCAAAGGCAGGCGGATCGCTGTGAGTTCGAGGCCAGCCTGGTCTACAAAGTGAGTCCAGGACAGCCAAGGCTAACACAGAGAAACCCTGTCTCGAAAAACCAAAAAAAAAAAAAAAAAAAAAAAAAAAAAGGGAGACCCTGTCTCAGAAACAAGGACAGCAAAATAAAGCTGAGAGGCTCGATAGGAAAACCCAGAGCCTGGATGCCACCTGCCATCTGTGCAGTCTTCTCACTGGCAGCCACAGATGGCTGTTGCGTGGCCATTTCCTTTACCCTTTCCTCCTTTCTCCTTCCCTTTCACCTGTGAGATTTGGGGCTCTTTAAGGTCTAAATCAAATGCTATCTTTCTTCTGTAGTCCTCCGTATTGTGTCCTTTCTCCACCACCATCCGTGTTCTTTTCTGTAGGGCTTTGCTCCTGCCTTGCTGGTTCATGTATGGTGAGCACTCTTTTCCCCCCCACCCCCCCTCTCTTGAGACAGGGTTTCTCTGTAGTCCTGGCTGTCTTTTACTTACTTTCTAGACCAGGCTGGTCTTGAACTCACAGTGATCCACCTGCCTCTGCCTCCCCAGTGCTGGGATCACAGGCGTGTGTCACCACCACTCAGCCCCGTGAGCATTCTTAGGTAGAGTTAGAGCCTCTCACAACAGCCCACTCCTAGCTCTCTGTTTGTTTGTTTTATTTTGAGACAGGGTCTCACTTTGTAATCCTGGCTAGCCTGGAACTCACTATATAGATCAGGCTGGCCTCAAGCTCTCAGAGATCCACTTGCCTCTGCCTCTGCAGTGCTGGGGTTAAAAATCAGCCATGTGCCGCCACACTTGAACTCAACGATCCTCCTGCCTCTTTGAGTGTTGAGATGACAGTCATGTACCACCGTACCCCTCTAGTCTCTTGCTTGAGCATTAAACACACTGAACCAAATGTGCCTGTGGTCACCTGAGTGACCTGGGTAACCGCAGCCCCTGAGTGGATTCCTGGCTCACCCCATGATGTGGCTGAGGTAGGAGATAACAGTGGAAAAGTCTCCACATAAAGTCCTAGAGATGCTAAGATGTCCTTATGACTATCAGTTCCCCAGGTTGAGGAGCTGGCCACACCCCTCAATGATGCTGTCGCTGGGTGTTCTTCTGTTCTCTTAAAGTCCTAGAGATTGAACCCAGGGTCTCCCACATGCTAGACAAGGCTCTGCCCGTGAGCCACACTTCAACCCTTTTGTTCTTTTTTGTTTTCTCTCTTTCTTTCTGTCTCTCTTTTTGTTTTGGTTTTTCAAGACAGGGTTTCTCTATGTAGCCTTGGCTGTCCTGGATTCACTTTGTAGACCAGGCTGGCCTCGAACTCACAGCAATCCGCCTACCGCTGCCTCCTGAGTGCTGGGAATTAAAGGCGTGCACCACCACTGCCTGTTTTTTTTTTTTTTTGATTTTCAAGACAGGGCTTTCCTCTGTAGCCCTGGCTTCCTGGAATTTACTCTTTAGACCAGGCTAGCCTAGAACTCACAGAGTTCTGCCTGCCTCTACCTCCTGAGAGCTGGGATTAAAGATGTGCTTAGCTAGTAGCTAGGCAGGGTCTTAAAGATTGTTCAGGCTGGCTTGGAACATGCTCTGTAGACCAGGCAGGTTTGGCTCTTTTGATCCTCCTGCCTCAGCTTCCCAAGTAGCAAGGATTACAGACCTGAGCCACTAGGCTCAGCCTAAATCCACTTTTGTGTCTGGGGAAAGATTTGTAGCATCTAGCTGGTCTCAGCAGCTTGGGAACCGTTGTTTTTTTGTTTTTGTTTTTTTTTGCATCCAGAGTCTGCTGTTTGTGAGGACTCAGGTAACTAAGCCTGAGGGAGGGAGAGGAGCCGAGGAGCCTGTTTGGCTGGTGTTAATTCCCACAGGTGCATAAAGCTGTCTCACCAGAGGTGCCAAAGCCTTGTGCTGCCCTCTGCCTGCTGCTAACTACTGCACATTAGCTCTTGTGTTGGCTGGCCTTGTGTGGATAGGCTCAGTATATAGGTGTGACACCAATGGCGGATGCCTTTGGGTGCCTTTATTCTGCAGGGAACTGATGATAACCCTAGGATAAGCACCATCAGCCTCCCCTTACATAGGAGGCTCATAGATCGTCAGTAATGTCCCAGGCCACTCAGAGTAATAGGTGTTGAATGCAGACAGTTGAACGTAGGAGTTTGTACTCTTTTTTTTTTTTTTTTTTTTTTTTTTGAGACAGGGTTTCTTTGTGTAGTCCTGGCTATCTGGGAGCTAGTTCTGCAGATCAAGCTGGCCTTGAACTTACAGAGATCCACCTGCTTCTGCCTGCCCAGTGCTGGGATTAAAGGAGTGCACCACCTCGCCCGGCTATATATTTTTTAAAATTATGTGTATTCATATGACTGTGTATGGTGATGTGCATGCAATTGCTTACAGAAATCAGAAGAGAGAGTCAGAAGTTCCCAAACTAGAGTCATATGCAGTTGTGAACTTTCTGACGTGGGTGCTGGTAACCAAACTTGGGTCCACTGTTGTTTTCAAAAAAATCTTAGTAGTTCTATTTTACCAATAAAGACTCAGGAGCCAGATGCTGGGGTGAAAGCCTGTTAGCTGAGAAAGGCAGAGAAAACACCCAGCTGATCTTCCTCGTCTCCTGCAGAGACAGGCTTTCTCTGTGTAACAGTATTGAATCCTGGAACTCTTTGTGGACAGGCTGGCCTTGAACTCACAGAGATCCACCTGCCTCTGCGTCTCGAGTGCTAGGATTAACAGTGTGAGCTACCACACTGTTTTGTTTTTGTTTTTGCATTTCAAGACAAGGTTTCTGTGTGTAGCCCTGGCTACCTTGGACTTGTATGCAGCCTTGGCTGTCCTGGACTCACTTTTGTAGATGAGGCTGGCCTCAAATTCACAAAGATCCGCCTGCCTCTGCCTCCCAAGGTCTGGGATTAAAAGTGTGCACCACCATGCCTGGCTGATTTTTTTTTTTCATAATAATCCTATATTCACTACCTGTCAACTGGTGGCTTGCTCTGCCTCTTGACCTATGGTTGACTGTATTCAATCCTATTTACAATATTTAAGCAGAAAGCTCTTGGTTGAAAAGTGTGTGCTAAGGCTGAGCCACACCACAACTAGAAACAGGTTACTCCAGCAGATAGCACAGTCTTGGGGTTCACCGTGTGATCTGTCTGAATTTTTACCTGCTGACCCTTCCAGCCTCCTTTATGGCTCTGAAGCAGTGTGTCCCATTAGTTTTCACAACAGCCATGGCACTACCCCCACTCTGCAGACAGGACTGCCTGGGCTAGGAGGTAGCACAGCTCACCCTGGGCCATTTGTTTGGAAGTGGTACAGTGGATGCTGCTCCAAGTCACCCAGCCTGACCTGGAGCCAGAGTGAATTCTGGTATGGTAGGATCTATAGCCGCTTCTCAACAGTTTGAAGTGGCCCATGGGGCAAACTATGCCCTGGAGAGACAGAGTGGCCTGTTTTGGGGTCTCCAGCAAAGTCATGAGGTCATCTGTGGCTCCACCTTTACAAGCTCACACTCTGCAGTTTCCTGAATGTGCCTTCTATCTATTGTATACCTCCTGGGTGCGGCTTGGGGTGGGTGGGGTGGGGGCGGGGTGGGGGCTGGAGATTGTGATCTTATTGCCGGGAGCCAGAAAGTCCCACATCTGGCCCTGCTGTGGCTTGCCCACCTGTGCAGCTCCAGACACTCAGCTCCCTTGCAGCATGTGTGCCCCTTCCCCCCTAACCCCCTGCAGCTGTGCGCTGTTGAGTACTAAATGCCTAAACCTCTGAACTGTCCGACCCAGCGCCCACACCCAGCTTTGAACTTAGCCTGGCAGGATCTGCAGAGGGGAACTCTGGAATGGCTTTGGATATCTTGTAGCCTGCTGCCTTCTCCCTCTGGCCCCCAGAGAGGCCAGAGTTGCAGGTGGTTTGGTTGGGTTTCTTCCACATACTTGGGTTGCCCTTGTCTTGTTTAGAAGTATTATGCATAGCTTGTTTCAGATCAGGACCCCCCTGCACGCACTGAGGCAGGAGTCTGAGGGAGTGAGTTCTAGGTTTCAGTGATGCTCCAGCCTCTTGAGGTCGCTTCTCCCTAGCCTTAGGGGACTGACCTGCATGTGGGTGGAGTATCATCAGTGAAGCTAGAAAATTCCAGGAGTGGCTAAACCAGGCTCCATTTGTGTTGAGCAGTCTCTCCTGCGGTGCTTACCTGTCTCAGCTCTGTGACTGAGGGGACTTTGCCATTTGATGATTTTTTTTTTCTTCTTTGTGATGCTGAGGATTGGAGCCAGGGCCTTGTGAATGCTACATAAGTCCTCTACCCCTGAGCTACGTCCTACATTCTCTTCTTATTTTGAGACAGGGTCTCAGTCAGGTTGCCCTGGCAGACTTGAAAGAATTCTATAGCCCATGCTGGCTTTGAACTTATAATCTCCCAGCCTCAGCTTCTGGGGTAGCTGGAATTCTTGCCACCAAACTAGGCCCCAGTGTCATTTTTTGATGGAACGTATGTCCTCCTAAGAAAACCTGGAGACAGCCTGGCATGGTGGCATGCATGTTTAATCGATGACTCAGTTGGGAGTCAGAGGCAGGCAGATCTCTATGAGGTCGAGGCCAGCCTGATCTATATAGTGAGTTCGCGGCCAGCCAGGGCTACATAGTGAGACTCTATATCTCAGAAAGAGACACAGAGATCAAGAAGCACACAAAGAATGGCCTTATGAAGTAGGAGCTGGAGAGATAGTTGGTAAGGGAGGGCCCTGCTGCTAGAGGAGAGAGCCTGTGGTCAATCCCTGGAATCCACATAGTGGAAGGAGAGAATAGGCTTCCGAAAGTTGACCTCTGACCTCTGACCTCAACACATGTGCTGTGGTGTGTATACTGGACCCCTCCCCCCATGTTAAGCAGGGAGACTGAGGAGATGACTCAGGTGTACACTCTGCAAGCATAAAGTGTGTACCTGGGAGCCACAAAGCTGGGTGTTCCTGTAGTCTTTGCTCTGGGGAGGTGGACACAGGTGAATGGCTGGAGTTCCATGGCTAGCCTAAGCTACTCAACTAGCTCCAGGTCCCATTAAGAGAGCCTGACTCAAAACGCAAGTCGAAGCTGGGCGTGGTGGCGCACGCCTTTAATCCCAGCACTTGGGAGGCAGAGGCAGACAGATGACTGTGAGTTCGAGGCCAGTCTGGTCAACAAAGTGAGTCCAGGACAACCAAAGCTACACAGAGAGACCCTGTCTTGAAAAAAGAGTTTGATGCCAGTCTGGGCTGTCGACACGCATGTGCGCGCGCACACACACACTCACACATATGCTTATGTCTATTTCTACCTATCTGTCTGTCTGTCTATCTATCTACCTATTACTGTTTTTTTTGGGGGATAGTGGATGAAGGGTTTGTGTCATGAGGTTTGTGTCATGAGGTTTGTGTCATGTCCTCCCAGTCATCAGGGGCATCAGTCACTGAGTCCCTGGCATGTGAGGTTCTTAGGCCTCAGGCTTCCCACCGAGACCCCCTCCCCTGACTTCCCACTGAGGCCCCCTCCCCTGACTTCCCCCTGAGGCCCCCTCCCCTGACTTCCCACCGAGGGCCCCCTCCCCTGATTTCCCACTGAGGCCCCCTCCCCTGACTTCCCACCGAGGGCCCCCTCCCCTGACTTCCCACCGAGGGCCCCCTCCCCTGACTTCCCCCTGAGGCCCCCTCCCCTGACTTCCCACCGAGGGCCCCCTCCCCTGATTTCCCACTGAGGCCCCCTCCCCTGACTTCCCACCGAGGGCCCCCTCCCCTGACTTCCCACCGAGGGCCCCCTCCCCTGACTTCCCACCGAGGGCCCCCTCCCCTGACTTCCCACCGAGGGCCCCCTCCCCTGACTTCCCACCGAGGGCCCCCCTTTCAGGCCTGGCTGAAGAGCATCTGTTTTGCTCGTTTTTTTTAGGGACTTATGATGACCTGTACCACTGGTCTGTCCGGTCTTATTCAGACTTTTGGGCTGAATTCTGGAAGTTCAGCGGAATAGTCTACTCACGAATGTATGATGAGGTAAGTGGGTCTTGCCACACTCTTGTCTCCTTTCATGGTTGTTTCTGAGCGAAGTATTGACGGGAGAATACTGACTCATGCCTGCTTTTAAAATCCCCTTTGTGGGCCAGCAACATGGCTGAGTGGGGAAAGGCGCTTGCTGCCAAGCCTGATGACCCGACTTTGATCCCCGGGACCCACGTGGCAGAAGGAGAACTGACTCTTGCAAGTTGCCTTCCTTGGACCTTCTTGCATGGGCTGTGGTACATGCAACACCCCTTACACATGCACATATTAAAAACATAAGGGGGCGGTGCCTGGAGAGGTGGCTCAGTGGTTCAAAGCATCAGCTGCTCTTCCAGAGGATCCTGGTTCGGTTCCCAGCACCCATGCAGCAGTTCACAATAGTCTGTAGTTCGAGTCACAAGAGATCCAACGTCCTCTTCTGGCTTCCACAGGCACCATACACTTGTGGTTCACAGACATTCATGTAGGCAGATACTATAAAATAAAATACTATATAAAAAATTAAAAAAAAATTAAAAGTAGCACACAGGAGACCAAAGCAGTAGGATGGTAAGCTTGGAGCCAGCCTGGGCTATATAGGAAGACCCCTATGTACTGCTACGGCTTCCCCTTCTTTTTGACAAGGGGTTCCATGCAGCCAAGGCTGGCCTGCAGCTCCTAATCCCCTTGCCTCCATCCCCCAGGTGCTGGGATGGCAGGCCTGAACTTCCCACTTACAGCCTCGGCAGTTTCTTTACTTCCTCTTTAGCAACTGTCTTAAATAGGTGCTTAGTAAACTCTGTTGTAAGAATTTCTGGGAGTGGAGGGTGGGGCGGCTTCCTTGGGTGCAGGGCTGTGCTATGGCCACAGGTCAGGGTTGGTGTATGGGTGACATCATAAGGCGCTGTGCTGGGGCTGGAGAGATGGCTCAGTGGTTAAGAGCACTGCCTACTCTTCCAAAGGACCCAGGTTCAATTCCCAGCACCCACATGGCAGCTCACAACTGTCTGTGATGCCAAGATCAGACACCCTCACACCAATGCACATAAGTTAAAATTAAATAAAATATTAAAAAAAAGAAGGCTCTGTGCTTAGGCCCTAGCTTCCTTCTGCTGTCCCTCTGCAGGTTGTGGACACATCCAAAGGAATCGCAGATGTCCCCGAGTGGTTCAGAGGCAGCCGCCTCAACTACGCAGAGAACCTCCTACGCCACAAGGAGAATGACAGAGTCGCCCTTTACGTGGCCCGTGAGTCCCATGGGTGTCCTGGGTGGTGAACGTGTGTGGCCCTGTGGGTGTGGAGGGGCTGTGGGGAGGGTTGCAACAGGGTGTCAGCATCCTCCAGACATAACGAGCACCTCTGCTAGGAGACAGTGAGGGCTGGTCACAGACTTTGGCTTGTTTCTGTCATTCTCCCTGCCTCCCCACCTGAAGACAAGGTTTCTCTGTATAACAGCCCTGGCTGCCCGGGAACTCACTCTGTAGACCAGGCTGACCTCGAACTCACAGAGACCCACCTGCCTCTGCCTCCCAAGTGCTGGGATTAAAAGGTGTGTGCCGCCACTACCTGGCTTATTTCGATCATTCTGTGTGTATGGTGCATGTGTGTGTGTGCACGTTCAGGAGTGTGCAGGTGCACTTGTGTGCATATTTGTGTGTGCAGGTGCATGTGTGTTTATGTAGAGACCAGAGGACACATCAGGCCCTTATGCTAGAGGTTGGTGTAGTACGTGGAAATGGGTGTTCCAGGTGGGTGCAAGCTCCCCTTTGAGTAATAACACCTTCCTCTCCTGCCCCCCCCCTTTTTTTCCCAGACAAGGTTTCTTTGTGTAGCCTTGGTTCTGGGATTAAAGGCGTGTGCCACCACACTGGCTACACCTGTGGTTCATCCCACTGTAGGAAGTGGGGCTTAGTGGAGTGGGTGGAGCTTCCTGGAGCCATTAGCTTTTTGTAACTCAAGGTTCTGTGTTTTGGACAGTGCTAACTAACATCTTTACTACCAGTGAGAGCCACCGGCATATGTCAGATGCTTAGCCCTAATGCTTCTGAAAAGGACCCACTATGCTCTTTGGTGTCACAGTATCTGTCGGTCCCAGTCTGACGGTGATCAGTTTTCTGGTGTCTCTAAGCTTCCTTTAATCTTTATCAAGTTCTTTTTTTTTTTTTTTTTTTTTTTTTGGTTTTTCAAGACAGGATTTCCCTGGTTGCCTTGGCTGTCCTAGACTTATAGACCAGGCTGGCCTCCAACTCACAGCAATCCACCTGCCTCTGCCTCCCAAGTGCTGGGATTAAAGGCGTGCGCCACCACGCCTAGTGGCTCTCTATCAAATTCTTTTACTTAGAAGTATTGCAATGGGGGGGGGAATTAGATCGCTGAGTTTGGTGGAGGGCTAAATGAGCTTGAGTGAGGATTTCAGTTCAAGGCCCAGCTTCATGATGTTGCTGTGTGACTTTGGGTAAGTTGCTCAGCCTCTCTGGCTGTCTCTCTACTGCCAAGTTGGACAGATGATAGCACCTACTTCTGGGTTGTTGGATTTGAGCTGGGCACCTCTCTCTCTCTCTCTCTCTCTCTCTCTCTCTCTCTCTGTGTGTGTGTGTATGTGTGTCTGTGTGTGTCTCAGAATAGCCCTTGGCACAGAGGAAATAAGTGGGCTCCTCCGTCAAGGTTCTATGTTATAAATCTATGCAGCTCTCATCATGGTGCCTGTCACAGAGCATCTCTGGTGGGCCTCAGCCTGAGGTCTCAGAGCCACAGTCACTTCTGACACACGTACTCAGCACAGGGCTCGTGCCGGGTTTGGGTGTTGAATGCCTTTTGCTTCTTCCTCCCCTGGGTTCCTAGCCCCGTGGTGCAGATCAGGCGGAGGCATCAGCTTGGGTGCCCACCAGCCTTTCCCCTGCTCTTAGCGGGCGTCTCCATCGGGCCCTCGTGCACTTGTTCCTCAGACCCAGGCAAGTTCTGGGAACTGCAGCTTTGAGTGGTACAGGCAGGCTTTCTGCCCTGCAGGGGGCAGGGGCAGGTGTCCCTTAGTGCTGGGAAGAACATATAAAATAACCTAAGAGAAAGGAACTGGTGGGCTGAGGGGGACTGGCTTTAGTCGGAGGCCAGGGCAAGGAGAGGGTCTGCTTTCTGTTCTCTGTTTGTGAACTAGCTCACTCGCTGTCCTGGAATCACGCTGCGTGGCCTCTTGCACTCCGCATTAGCTTTTCTTTTTCCGGCTGCGGGTGGTGGTGGTGGTGGTGGTGGTGGGGTGTTTCCTCTCTACAGAGTTTCTCTGTATAGCCCTGGCTGTCCGTCCTGGACTTGCCTTTTAGACAAGGCTGGCCTTGAACTCACAGAGATCCTCCTGCTTCTGCCTCCTGAATGCTGGTATTAAAGGTATGCACCACCATGTCCAGCTAGCATTAGCTAGCTGTCTGTCCTATTGTCCCCGCCAGTGTTTCCTTCCTAGACACCCATAAGGCCCCATTGCCTGCGTCTCTAAGTCTGTGTGTGCATCGGAGGCTTGAGAAGGCCAGGGCTCTGGTGTGACATCACTTTACCTTCCTCTCTGGATCCATAGAAATGCATTTGTTTTACTCTGATGCTTAATGAGTACTCCGTTTCTCCCACTGCAAAATGGGAGCAGTCACGAGTCTTACACCCCAAACCACAATGGCATCCCTGATGCAGTCATCCATCCAGGTGTGTAGTGAACCAAGGGTGATTCCCTCCATCCCTGTCTCTCTGTCCCCTCTCTCACAGGAGTAGAGGTCAGCTGAGCTGGCATTTCTGTAAGCTTTGCCCTGAGTGGGCAGGAGGAGGAGGCCACTTCTGACTCACTGTCCCCTGTGCCTTCCCGTTAAAGTTGGAGCTTTGCTGAGCCAGCTTCCACCGCCCCCCCCCCCATTCCCGCCCTTCATGTCTTCAGAGTGACAGGTGCCCTTAAGCCGGGGGCTCTCTGAGCTTGCACCGGCCTGAGCTTGTACTCCTCCCTGGCCCACAGTTGGCCTTCCCAAGGCTGCCCTACGAGCAGTGTGGAGGCTTGAAGATCATTGGGTTTCAGTTTCTGCTGCTTTTAGAACGTGTGTGTCATTCTGCCCCCCCCCCCACTACCCCCACAGATGTCACCTGTCACCTGGCTGTGCCCTGCTCACCCAGGCATCCACTGCAGTACTTAGGCTTCCTTTGATAAAGCTGCAGGTGCTTCAGCCTTCATGCTCCAGTGAGCGGCCAGCAGCCCTCCGGCCCTGTAAAGGCTTTGTCAGCACAGCCGGCTGCACAGCACACTTTGTCTCCGAGTACTGTGGCCCGGGATAAAAATGTTCTGGGTTGTAGACACAGGAGCAGCTGCATGGCCAGCATTGGAGAGTGCTGGTGGGCTTCTGTCCATCCTGGGTACACAGAGGACACCTGTTTTGTGCCTTGGGATGAGATGAACTCACACCCTGCCTCAAAGCTGATGGTCGCAGGGCTAGTGTCTTTCCAAGGCCATTGTTTCTCCTTCAGGGAGAGCTCCAGTTCCTCCACAGCCCACTCCAGTTGCTGTGCAGGGTGACAGGTCACATGACAGGCCATCTTGGACTGATTGCCACCCCAGTCCTTGTGACATAGCTGGCTGACAGGGGCTGCCCCAAGGCTTCATCCCTTACAATGAGGGCTCCCCCAAGGGCCTCAGAGCAGGCAGCTGGCTCCCCATGGCGGGCCACAGGGGAGATGCTGGATCTTGTTATTGTACTGGGATAGGTGTGTTCTCTGGCAGAGTTGTGTCTGCAGCTTCATTTTACAGCTACTTAGAGCAGTGGTTCTCAACCTGTGGGTTGAGACCCACTATGGGGCTTTAGGGACTTGAGCAACCCTTTCATAAGGATGACACGTCAGATATTCTGCATATCAGATATTTACATTACGATTCATAGAAGTAGCAATGAAAATAATTTTGTGGTGGTGGGGTCACCACAACGTGAGGAACTGTATTAAGGAGTCCTAGCATTAGGAAGGCTGAGAACCACTGACTTAGAGACAGTGTCATTCACCAAGTGGCCCTGGCCAGCCTAGACCATGTGATTCTCCAGCCCTGGCCTCCTGAGGAGCTGGGATGATGGGCTTGAGGCACTGGATCCAACTGTTGCCATGACTTTTATGACCAAGGCTCAGTGGTCACTCTGTGGCCCCCACAATGATCCACTGGTCACCAGGGCCAGGCCTGGGAAGCTGGGAGAGGGGCTGTGTGAGGCACCTAGTCCACTGCCATTTGTTTATTTGATTGTTTTGCTTTTCGAGACAGGGTTTCTCTGTGTAGCCTCGGCTATCCTAGATTCATACTGTAGACCAGGCTGGCCTTGAACTCACAGAGATCTGCCTGCCTCTGCCTCCCCTGTGCTGGGATTATAGGTGTGCACCACCATGCCTGGCTCTACTGCCATTTTTAGTACCTATTGATTAAATAGGTAAAAATTGGCCTTGGTGTTTTGACCTAATTTCTTTGCTAAGGACTCCTGCAAGCCTTGGAGTAGCTCTCACAGTGAGGCCACTGTGGGCAACAGTGGTCATTTAATATTCTTTGTGTTTGTGTGGCTTAATAAGACCTCACTTTGTAGCCCTGGCTGGCCTAGAACTCCCTATGTAGACCAGGTCAGCTTCAAACTCAGAAGTCAGTTTGCCTCTGCTTCCTGAGTGCTGGGAGTTAATGCTTGGGCCCCCACACCCAGCTCACATAATTTAAAAATTCATACTATTTAATTTTTGCATTAGATGTCAGTAAAACAATAACCATCAAAGCCTGGCCAAACGTGGGCAGCTACTCCGCTGAAAACAGGATAGATGAGGCCTGAGTGTGCTGCACTGAGGGGAGGCCCAAGGGTAGTCTCAAGGGTGGCAGCTGCACTGGTCTGGCCATAGAAACTGTTAATCCCAAAGATGGGAGGAGAAAGATTACCAGCCTAAATAATCTTGGCTAAATGAATTAAAGCAAGCAATTACTTTTTTTTTTTTTTTTTTTTAAAGACAGGGTTTCTCTGTATAGCGTTGGCTTTCCTGGACTCACTCTGTAGATCAGGATGGCCTCGAACTCACAGTGATCCCACCTGCCTTTGCTTCCTGAGTGCCTTTTTTTTTTTTTTTTTAAGATTTACTTATTTATTATGTATACAGTGTTCTGCCAGCTTATATTCCTGCATACGAGAAGAGGACACTAGCTCTCACTGTAGATGGTTGTGAGCTACCATGTGGTTGCTGGGAATTGAACTTAGGACCTCTGGAAGAGCAGCCAGTGCTCTTAGCCCTCTCTCCAGGCCAGTGAGCAGTTACTTAACGCAAGCGTAGTTTATTTGTGTACATAGGCTGCCTCCCCCAAAGGCGAGGTTTCAGAGGTCAGCATTGGATGTGAGAAAGACAAGGCTTTTATAGCTCAGGGGTAGGGGGCTTCCAGTTGGGGGATTTGGTGGGCAAAATAGGCCAGGTTATGCAGAACAAGTTAGTCATAATGACCTTCTAAACAAAGACATGATTGCAAGGGGTGGTAACAAGGTAGTCATAACAGCCCTTTGACATGGTTGCCGTTTCTTGGAACAGGCAGTACAGAGCCCTTTGTAGTTAAGGCTACATGTGGAACATAGCCCAGTCCTTGAGAAACAGGCTTAATTATAAACGAGAATGAACCTAGTTTGTCTTTACTATAAGAGGCTTTTAAGCCTAAGATGGAGGTAGGCTGATTCATCAGAACAGCTTTCATCACTCAGATTGTGCTGATGGACAGTAGATTGTGCAACAGCCGGGGTCAGAGGTGACCATGAGGCTCATGTGAACAAAGAATGGGTCTGTGGTGATGGATGTGTGGTGGTGGCAGTGCCAGGGAAGTGCTGCTACAGGTGACAACTGTGCACATGCTGTCTCCATATTAGTTTCCCGGTCTCTACGTTGCACCCTCTTTCTGCATAACATAACCTCCAGGTCTGTGGGGTCATCCCACCATCCCACCAGTCTGGCTATTTTCATCAACATTGTTAGCATACTGCCCCAGTCTGCCCAGAAACCTGTGACATTATTACCTACCTGCCACTAGGATTATAAAAGGACAAACCCACCTTGTCTCTCTCTCTTGTTTCTCTTGTACCTATCTCTTTTTCTCTGTCTCTGTCTCTCTCTGGGGCACTCCCCCTTCCTTCTCCCCCCATGCTCATATAATAAACTTTTCCATATCATTCATATCTGTTTGTGTGGCACATATTTCATATTTCCTATCTTCTTTTTCATATATAAAACATCTCCTCCTGGGGATCCTGCCTTGGGGATCTGAAATGGCTTCCATGCTGCCTGGCTCTCCTGTGGAGTGGCACCACCCTGGGCCTTGTTCTGCATTCTCCCGTGTCCAGGTCCCCTTCTCCTGGGCACAGGCTGACCCCCCCCCCCCCATCTTGACCTGGCTGACTGGGGTCCCTTCCTGCGTGGCCTGTGCTTGAGCTGTTCTTGTTCTTTCCTCAGGGGAAGGCAGAGAGGAGATTGTGAAGGTGACTTTCGAAGAGCTGAGGCAGCAGGTGGCTCTGTTCGCAGCCGCCATGAGGAAGATGGGCGTGAAGAAAGGAGATCGAGTGGTCGGTAAGGAAGGGCTTTCTCTTTCTTTCATCTCTCTCTGTCTCTTTCCTTTTTTCCTTTTCTCCCCTTCCCTTCCCTTCTTTCCTTGGTAAATGCCTTCTAGTGCTATGGTGGTTCAGTCCCTAGAACCAAAAACTCAAGCCAAATCGAACCAAACCAACAACAACAATGGCCCAGAAGGTGAAGAGATTTGAAAAAAAGTTTAGCTGGGTGAGGAACACCCCTGTGTGGTTCCAGTCATGCGGACGAGTCCGAGCTGACACAGGGTGAATGGCACAGAGTCCTGGATGCTTCGGTGTCCCCATCATTTCCAGATATTTGGGAGGCTGAGGCAGGAGGCTTGTAAATTTGAGACCAGCTCAGGTTTCACAGGGAGATCTTGTCTCAAAACAAAACCAATTAACAACATAGAACAACAAGACAAAGAAGGCTAAAGCCAGAGTCCTCTCTCCTGTTGTTCTGTGAGGACCAGGAATTCTCCTCACTGTGTTTCTAGAGCAGAAAGAGACAAGGATGTGCAGGAGCGATCTGTGCAGTTGGTGGATTAACAGAGATGCCTGTAGGAGTTAGCGCTGCCCTGAGGCAGTGTGCAGGAGGAAATGGAGCCGGCTGCATGCATAGCCCGTGTGAAGGCCCAGCGGCTGTTGAGAACAGGGTGTCTGTAGGAGCGAGGGCATGGTGACAGATGCCCAGCACTGATCTGTCATGGCTTTTTCTACCTCTCCCTACCTGCTCCCCTCAAAATGATGCTCCTCACTGCCTCCCCACTTCACTTTTGAGCACAGGGCGGGGAAAGCGCAAAACCTTAAGGCCGAGGGAGCCTCTGAAACCTTGCTGTAGACTGTTGAGTCTGTAGGCCTCCAGCCTGTATGTCCCCTCCTGAGCAACCCCCAGCATCCCATAGTTCCCTCGGGTGGCATCCCGTGTCCTAAGATCTCAGTAACCTTCCAGTTCTCCTTTCACTCTGATTTCCAAGCAGCAGGAAGGCCTGTGGGGAGCTGCCCTTCACCCAGTAACTTTGCTTAGTTAGTAGCGGGAAGGGTGTGCCTGGGGCAAGCCACTCTTCAGGGCAGCTTGGGACACATCCCTGACCCTCAGTCGGACAAGGCCATGGGCCAGGGTGATGATCTGAATAGTTACGTGTCATTTCTGGCAGTGTATGCCTCTCCTGGAGCGGACTGACTGACAAGGCGCCAGCTTGTGTTTGCAGAGGGTCAGGGTGCTGTCACATCACAGGGACCAGGTGCAGGGCTGGCCCCAGAGCCCTGCAGCTCCTTAGACAGTGGGCACGGCATGGGGTGAGCACAGCCTGTGCTGGTTGGCAGGAAAGGCATGTGCCAGCTTACCCACTCTGTCGCCTGTGTTCTGTGTTTCCCCACTGCATCTGGCACATCAAGGTAAACAGACACCACCTCACTAGGGACTACCTCTGATGTCATCTTTATGTTGTTTGTCTGCCCTGCAGTCCCCCACCCCCACCCCCAGGGACCGGCTCTGTGTCTGTCCCTGAAGACAGGCTCTGTTTCCGTTCCTGGTCTGATACATGCTGTGGAAGGCCAGGCACACAGATGGCATCTAATAAATAGCTGCTGGGTGCATGTGTGTGAGGACTGGGCCAGCACTCAGTCTGGTCAGGTTTTTATTTGTATTTTCAGACAGGCTCTTGTTATGTGGCCCAGGCTGGCCTGGAACTTTGGTCCTTCCTTATTGCTGCATGCAGCTAGCACAGGCTTTAGAGGCTGAAACCTCACTTTTCTTGTGTCCTTCTTATCCCTTTTTAAGTTGTTTTTTTTTTTTTAATTTAAATGTTTTAAAAAATAAATAACATTTAAAATAAATTAAAAAATTACAAAATAACATTTTATCTAGTCATATATTTTATGTGTATGAGTTCTCTGTCTTTCATGCACACCAGAAGAGGGCATCGGATCCCATTACAGGTGGTGGTGAGCCACCGTCTGGTTGCTGGGAATTGAACTCAGGACCCCTGGAAGTGCAGTCAAGTGCTCTTAATCACTGAGCCATCATCTTCAGCCACCCTTGCTGTCACTTTAAAAAATCGAGTCAAGCAGTGCTGAAGTCTCTTCTCCATTTTGTTTTTCTTCCTCCAGTTTGTTTTGCGCTGCTGGATTGGAACTCCAGGCCGATGCTTGGCCTGGCTCCACCACCGAGGCCAAGAGGCAGCTCTTATTTGCAGTTTTTCTTTCTTTTTCTTTTTTTTTTTTTTAAAGATTTATTTATTTATTATTATTATGAATACAGTGCTCTGCTTGCATGTACTCCTGCAAGCCAGAAGAGGGCACCATATCACATTACAGATGGTCATGCGCCATCATGTGGTTGCTGGGAATTGAACTCAGGACCTTTGGAAGAGCAGGCGGCGCTCTTAACCACTGAGCCATCTCTCCAGCCCCTTATTTGCAGTTTTTCAAATCTGTCTGCAGCAGGCCTTTCTGAGAGAAGGGAGCAAAGAGCCAGGGTTGCCTGGGGGACATTTCAGGCCCTTCCTGGGACTGGGCTGTCCAGTCAGGCTGGCTCTTGGTCTTCTGTGGCTCTCAGATGGACCCCTCCCATCCCAAACTGTAGGTCCACATAAAGAGTCACTAAGTATCAAGTGGCACAGGTCCCTGCAGGGGTGAGGCTATGTACCAAACTGTTGACAGCTGTTTTTTTTCAAGACAGGGTTTCTCTGTGTAATCGTCCTAGCTGTCCCAGAACTCTTTTTGTAGACCAGGCTGGCCTTGAACTCACAAAGATCCACCTGCCTCTGCCTCCTAAGTGCTGGGATTAAAGGCATGCACCACCACTGTCCAGCTCTGGATGTGGCCCCCAAGGGAGGCCCAATGGCCTAGGAGGAGGGCAGGCTGCTTCTCAGGTAGTCTGGATTGTGCACTCTTGGGTGACCTCGGGTGACAACAATGGGTAAACGAGGCTCTTCAGGTCTGCTCACAGGCAAGTGAGCACTTCTGCAGCAGCCTTGCCACCTGCGAGCCACCAGTGGACTCTTGTGGGGTTGAGGCAGGGAGGGCGCTTGAGTGCCTGCCTGTGAGCTAGCAGGGACACACACGCACGCACACACTTAGCGAGGCACAGTACAAACCGCTGTGTCTTTCTGGAAAAGGTCATGAGGGAGCCCCAGGTAGACACTTGTCCATGGCCCCTTTCCCAACGCCTGTGTTGACCTTTCCCTCAGAGCAGTGGCACTGTCTGGTTGGTGGTGACCCCCTGACCATAGCCATTCCCTGACTCCCTGTCATGATGCCAGCCTCCCTGGTGCCACCACCAAGCTTTCCTGTGTGTGTGTACACGCCTGTCCGCTCTTGTTCCCCGCACCCATATGCTAGCCATCACATTTCTTGGGGCAGTGGTTTCGACCCCTTGTGGGGTGGGAGGGGTCATCAAATGACTCTTGCACAGAGGTCACCTAAGACCATTTGAAAGCACAGATATTTACACTGCGATTCATAACTGTAGGAAAATTACAGTTATGTAGTTGCAATGAAAATACCTTTAGACGGGCTGGAGAGATGGCTCGGTGGTTAAGAGCACAGCACTGGTTGCTCTTCTAGTTCAATTCCCAGCCCCGACATGGCAGCTCACAACTGTCTGTAACTCTCTTACCAAGGGATCAGACACCCTCATACAGATATATATGCAGTCAGACACTACTGTCTTTAAATTAAAAGTAAATAAAAAAAATTAATTTTATCGTTGGGGGGGTCACCATAACCTGAGTAACTGTATTAAAGGAGTGCAGTGTTAGGAAGTGGAGAACCACTGTCTTAGGGTATCTGGGGCACGCTGAAAGGCATTCAGCAAAGCAAAGCTGAAGACTGTGGAAGTCCTAGCCCTTACCTGAGAACTCCCTGTTAAATATGTGGTGCACACATGGTTAGGCTGCTATGGGACTCCCAGCAAAGGGGAAGTGACTAGCTTAAGGAAGGCCTCCCCAAGGAAGTGCCATGTGATGTCAGAGCTGAAGGACAGGTGTGTACTGAGTGTGGGTTTAGGTGTGCTTAAGTACCACAGCTTGTGCAAAGGCCCTGGGGCAGGAGAAAAACACTTGAGGAAGTGAGTGAAGTGAGCAGAGAGAGGGGGAAGAGCCAGGAAGGAGAGAGTTGCTTATGGAGGCCATATGGGGTCATTCTGGTTCAGGTGGGGGAAACGCACAATGGATGGACAGGCTGCCATTTCTGTTTCTTAGATACATTAGGCCTCCCAGGGAAACTTGTAGAAGTCTGTTGCTTTGCTTCCCTCAACCCAAGGCTTTCTCCTCTCCCTCCCACAGGTTATCTGCCCAACAGTGCGCATGCAGTGGAGGCCATGCTGGCTGCTGCCAGCATTGGAGCCATCTGGAGTTCAACATCGCCAGATTTTGGTGTGAATGTGAGTTGGGGTCCTGTTGGAGGGGTGCCATGGGGTCAAAGAGTGTCCCCAGTAGGATGGGACTCCCCACCTACTTGGAGCTGGTGGCGCATGTGGATGTCTGAACTGAGCTGCCAGTGTCTCCCTGGGCAGCCATAAGTGGGAGGGGAAGGCTGCATGGAGTCGGATCTGCCCTTGATTCTGGGAATTGAACAATTGAGCACAGGGCCTCATTAAATCTATAGTGTAAACAGGGCATCAAGTTTTGATTGAATTTTTTTTCTTTTTGTAGACAAAAGTCATACTCTGTAGTTCAGATCGCCCTTGAGTTTGAGGCAATCCTCCTGCCTTTTTTTTTTTTTTTGAGACAGGGTTTCTCTGTGTAGCCCTGGCTGTCCTGACCTGACTCACTTTGTAGACCAGGCTGGTCTCAAACTCACAGTGATCCACCTGCCTCTGCGGCCCGTTCCCCCACTCCCCTTACACCCCCACCCCCCAGTGCTGGGTTTACAGGTGTGCTCCACGACACCGCACACCACATCCGCCTTGCCTTAGGCTTTTTAGTTCTAGGGTTACAGGCACAAGCCACCTCACCTGACTTGGATCTTGTTTTTGAGTTTACAGACTGGATCTTGTTTCCTTCCTCAAAGTCCTGCCCACTGGTTCTTGCTTCTCAGTTTACCAGGTGGTGTGTGCAGTTAGCTGTGGTGTT
>OU015754.1:24069318-24090846 GCA_907169655.1 Acomys percivali | reverse complement strand
TCTCTCTCTCTCTCTCTCTCTCTCTCTCTCTCTCTCTCTCTCTCTCTGTGTGTGTGTGTGTGTGTGTGTGTGTGTGTGTGTGTGTGTGTTGTCTCTGAAAGCCAGTCCTTGAACCAGGAAATTCCAGTGCCTAATCTTCATCTTCAGTGACTTTTCCTTTAGCCATCTCAAGTTTGGGAGAGCAGCTTTTCCCTTCCTCAGGCATAGGGTGTCCACACCCATTCAGCATCCCTGGGTACCAGGCGAGCCTGCACTCCAGGCTCTTATGGTAGATCTGTGGAGGGGTCTTGGGCTGTATCTAGCTGTGGGCAGATCAGCAGAGCTCTTCTGGCATTCTGGAGTATTCACTGTTGCTTTCTCATGGTCCTGCCTACAGCATGTTCCTGGATGACTTCCTGGCAAGCGGGACAGGCGCGCAGGCACCGCAGCTCGAGTTTGAACAGCTGCCCTTCAGCCACCCTCTGTTTATCATGTTCTCCTCTGGCACGACAGGAGCGCCCAAGTGCATGGTGCACTCCGCTGGGGTAGGCGTCTTGCCCTCATTGATCTAACAGTCATCAGACAAGTCCCTTCTGCAGCGTCCCCAGGGTGATGCTTTTCTCTGAGTGACATGCCATGCCTAGAGGATACCCCGAGCTGGCCCAGGGCAATGGAACACTGCAGTCCTGGGGCGGTAGGTTGGGGGTTCTGGGGAGCACACTGGAGCCTGGGCAGGAGGCACTCGGTGAGCTGGACACTTTGACACTGCAGGTTGTGGGACCCGTGGGGGATCGTAAGCTCCGGGTGGGCTGCCGGTGTTCTCAAAAGGCAAGCAGGAAAGAGGATGGACTGTGCCAGTACATCAGGTTTGCAAAGGGATGTGGCTTCGGGGAACAGTCTAGAGTGTGCTGTGTGTGTGTGGAGTCGAGCAGGAGCTGGGCGGCCTTTGGAGCTTATATGGAACTGTAGATTGTGATCAGAAACACTTGAAAGCCACTAGGTTATGCTGAAGGTATAGTTCACTGAGAGCTTCCTGTGCTGTGAGGCTAGAGGCTCACATGAGGGACACCTGCTTTCTGGGGGGTGGGAAATAAAGGCTGAGTGTCAGCAGGGTCTGCAGCTCCCACGGCCTCAATCCTTGCCTGGTCAGTAGCCTCCTTCATGTGCCCTCAAGTAGCCTCTCATGAGACACCTGGGCCTTAACCTGTTTATTTGTTTTTTTTTTTTTTGTTGTTTTAGTTTTCCTATAACTGAATGCTTCAGACAAGGGAGGGTCTGGTGAGGGCCCATGGGCCCCCGTTGTTCCTGCATTTAAGAACGGATAGAAGGGGGTCATGTTTTCTCTGTCCTCACCCTGCCCTTGCATCTCCAACTAAGCCTCTTGCCTGGTTTTGAGAGCCCCAACCCCATATTTGTTATTGTTGTTGTTATTTGAGACAGGGTCTGACTGTGTGGTCCAAATTGGCCTTAAACGTGGCAATCCTCCTGCCTCAGCTTCCCAAACACTGGGATCACAGTGGTGAGCTCATTGCCTTGAAGATAGGTGAACATAGATCGGAGGAGAAGTGTGTGTTGCCCTGGTGTGTGGACTCAGAGGTCATTCCTGCCTTGTTGCTTGGGTTACTGTGTTCATGGGAGGGTCTTAGAAAGCAGTGTTCCAGGCCAAGCATGGTGGTGCGTGTCTTTAATCCCAGCACTCGGGAGGCAGAGGCAGGTGGATTGTTGTGAGTTTGAGGCTAGCCTGGTCTACAAAGTGAGCCCAGGCTAGCCAAGGCTACATAGAGAGACCCTGTCTCAGAAAAACAAAAACAAAAACAAAGAGAGAGAGAGAGAGAGAGAGAGAGAGAGAGAGAAAACAGTGTACCATTGTACCATTCCTTCCTTTAACTTACTCAGGACCAGGCCTGTGGCTCAGTGGCATGGCATCTGCCCAACACATGCACACCCTTGCTTCCATACCCAGCACTGAAAGAAAAAAATGACGCTCTTGTTTGAGACCCAGGGAGTCACCTCCCCCAGGGAAGGCGGTCAGCATGGGTGTTTAACAATCAAAGGATAAGTGTGGGTATGGATGCTCTGTCGTGAGCATCGAACCTGAGGGTGAAAAGCCAGTGCATGGCTGTGTAGCCCTTGGCAAGAGTCTCACTCGTGTTGCAGATCCATCATGAGTGGAAAGAGAACAGCCCCCTCTATAGGGTGGTTTCTACTGACCTCTGTGTTTGTTGTTTCTCTGTGCCTGTAGTAAAATACCCCAACGAAAGCAGCTTAGAGGAGAAAAGGGCTTATCCGGGCTTATGGGTCCTGTTAGGGTGTGGAAAGCGGGGTGACAGAAACTTGAAGCCACTTGGTAGTCAGGAAGTAGAGAACAGGAAGTGTGGCCAGACTTTAAAA
Source organism: Acomys percivali (assembly GCA_907169655.1). Taxonomy (NCBI): domain Eukaryota; kingdom Metazoa; phylum Chordata; class Mammalia; order Rodentia; family Muridae; genus Acomys; species Acomys percivali. The sequence goes on along the minus strand of OU015754.1, from coordinate 24,088,476 downwards.
CCTGACAGACAGACATACTTCTTCCTGGGGCAGGCTCCATCACCTGATGGTTCCATAGCTTCCCAAACAGCGCCACCTGCTGGAGGCCATGTGTTCATTCAAATTACAGCAGCCTTGTGTGGAGGGCCCCCTTCGGTTGGCTTGGCTTGTCCTTTGTCTTGAGTGTGAGTGTGTGACATGTGGGGTCTTGTGCCAGCCCCATAGCTTTTCTGTAGCCTGTGAGCCTGCCCATGAACCTGTTGCTCGCACCTGTGGACCGGGCCCAGGCAGTGAGGGTGACATCCCCAACCTGTCCTCAGGATCTCCTAGAGGACCCAGAATAGAAACTGGAAACCCAAGGTTGAGAGTGAAGTCATGGGCAGTGGGCACTTACTATATTAGCTGGACTCATCTCTGAGAAGGAAGATCCTCACTCCCTCACCACCCCTCCCTGTCCCCCTGCCCCTTCCCTCCTCAGCCTCCAGCCAGAGCCTCTGGGACTGCACATGTACAGGGTAGGGGGGTTGCTGAGCTGCCTTGGGGAAGCGGAGGAACTGTGCGCAGGGCTGGGGGAGGAGGGCGTTTCCTAGGATGTGCATTGTAGATTTGGAGCCTGGGACTATATTGCCTGCTACATACAAAGCAGAGGGTGGGTGGGAGGTGTCCCATGTGGTCCCCTCTGCCACGGGGTCCCTGAGCTCTGTGTTGAAGATGCCTTCTCTCAGGAGGAGCCCAATGGGGACAAACCTGCTGTTGGCCATTGAGCTTTCTCTCCCATCTCAGTGAAGGTCACCTCTCTTTCTTCCTGAAGTTAGTGTGTCCCTGGTGGTGTTCCTGATAGGATGGGCCCTGAGAGCTCATAGGCTGGTGGGGTGTCCTGGGATTTCCTGACTGATGTTCGGGCGTCAGATGGCAGAGAAACACTGAAGCTGGCCCTTAGCTGGAGCCAGAGAGCTCCAGCTGGCTTTCTCAGAGGGGGCGGGGGGATGGATGCTGTGTCTTACGCATGTCTCACCCTCCCTCCTGCAGGGCACCCTCATCCAGCACCTGAAGGAGCACGTGCTCCATGGCAACATGACAAGCAGTGACATCCTGCTCTACTACACCACGGTGTGTCCTGTGGCCCTTGGCCGCCTGTCCTGGGGCTGGGTGGTACGAGGGACAGCAGATGGGTATGGTCTCTACCCGCCCCATGGCCTAGAGCATCGTAGGGTGCTGCCACTAACCCAGAGCTTGTGGACTTGAGATGTTCCTGTCCAGTCTGGAGAGGCTCTAGTAGGATCTAGCAGTATTTCTTAGATGGCATGGCTGTACTGGTTCTTGTTTTTGTTTTTGTTTTTGTTTTTGTAGTGCCTAGGATTGAACCCAGGTCCTCAAGCATGCTAGTGAAGTGCTCTACCACTGAACCACATCCTTAGTCCTTCATATTTTTCATTTTGAGTTATCATCTACCTGAGTTGCCCAGGCTATAGGGAGTTTAACTTGGTAGCCCAGGCTAGCCTTGAACTCCTGACCTCTTGCCTCAGCCTCCCCAATCCTGGGTTTACAGGCATGAACCACCACTCCCTGCCCTCAGGGAACTTCCTCACCAGTTGTATGTCCCCATCTCCCAATATTGATTGACCCTAGGGTGCTGGGTAACACTCCCCAACAAGTCTGCCCAGGCCTCCCAGACGGTTGTGGCCTCGTCCCTCTGGCCCATGTAGGGGAGCTTGGGTGCCCCTTATGCCCTCCAGGAGATCCCTGCCGCCGGTACCTGCCTACCCTATTCCCTCCTGTTGTGTTTGCCCCAGATCTTCCCAGATTTTCCCTATGTAGATGGAGGAGTAATCAGTGGGCCTGAACACGTCATTTCCTTTGAAAACATTTTTTGTTTCTTTCTTTTAGGCTGCGTTTCACAATGTAGTTAAGGCTGGGCCCAAACTTGAAGTCTTTCAGCCTCTCCCCACTGTCCCCAGTGCTAGGATTTCAGGCCTGCACCTCTGCTTGGCTTACCTGGTCTCCCTGTTTGCGGCAGGTCGGCTGGATGATGTGGAACTGGATGGTATCAGCTCTGGCCACTGGAGCATCCTTGGTCCTGTATGATGGCTCCCCGCTGGTCCCGACGCCCAATGTGCTGTGGGACCTTGTGGACAGGATAGGGTAGGTGCGCTGGGTCCTGCTCAGCCAACAGGACGTCAAACTGTTATTACTGTTGGCTTGCTGGGGAAGGCTCAGCGTCAGACAGAGCTGCCATCTTTCTTCTGTCCCAGAGCGCTCTGTCTTTCTGCTTGAGAGCACGGAGGGGACGGAGGACAAGGTGGGCCCCACCCTCAGCACCATTGCCTGTGGAGTGAGGACTGGTCCTCAGGCTGGGAGGGGACTTTGAGAGGTCAAAGGAGCAGGATGAGCTCTTGGATTTTTCTCTAGTGGGCCTGGAAGGCAGGCCCTCACGTGTGAGACAAGCACTCTGACCCTGAGCTACAGCCTCCAGTGTCTGCCTTTCTTCTCCCCCCATCCCTCCTCTCCTCCATCCCCCCAGTCCTTACTATTTCAACATGTGTTGAAGGAGTTTGGGTGATGTGTCAATTGACCATGTGTGGTGAAGCGGCAACTGCTGTCAATCAATTGATGTCACACCTCGGCTTTGAGTGGTGACTGTATTTTTCTGTGTACACCGTAGAGCCACTGACCTTAGGACCCATGTGGCATCATGAACAAGGTGTAGAGCTTACTCCCAAGCCCGTGAGATTCTTGGAAATCTCGGATCAAGCAGGGCTGAGGGTGTGGGCTGCTGTTTGATGGGGTGTCCCTGGGCTCAAGTGAACTGGAGAAGAAGGCTGGTGCATGCAGGAAGGTACAGATGTCAGGGGTGAGGCCAATAGCTTAGGGAGACTTCACTTCCTTACCCAGGACAGCTTAGCCTGTTCTTAGTGGTCCCTCGGGACAGGTGAAGTGGCCAGCTGTCTGTTGTAGTCTTCCTTGGGGAAATCAGAGCTATACCACAGGTGCTTTGTGGCCTCTGATGGGGCTTGGCTAACCTTCCTATGGCCTTGCCCACTTCTATCCCTTTGGTGGATGCCAGCAGGAGCCCTAAAGTACAGAGGCCATGGCTAGGCAGGACACAGCATTGGATACCTCCTGGTGGCTGGGGATTATGAAAATGTCAACCATAGAGTCTCCTAGACTCATGTGTTGCCAGCACTCGGTGTAGATGAACCCACTGCCAGTGATGAGGGCTCAGCACTTCTGGCGCCAGCAGGACTGCTGTGCCATGCTCAGTCAGTAGCTGGGACACCATGGTAGAGGCAGAAGGAGAGAGCCTTTATTTAAATGTTTCAAAACTTGTGTGCACCATGTGCATGCCCTGGTGTGCAGGTGAAGGCTAGAGGACAAATTGTTAGAGTTAGTTTTTCTCCTTTTACCATGTAAGTCCTGGGGGTTGAACTCAGGTTGTCAGACGTTTGGTGGCAAGCACCTTTACCCACTAGGCTGGCCCACCACTAGTGTTTTTAAATCTTGGCCATAAACATTTTACATAAAACTGGGTGATGCTATTACAATCCTAACGCGTGAGAGAGACTGTGGCTGGCCCCTGGTACCTGCTGCTAGGCTTCAGGAAATTAGTTGGTTTTGGTGTCGGGTGAGTATAGTGGGGGAAACTACCAGGATGGAGAGGGAAGTGGATGCCGTTGGGGCTTCGAGCTCCAGTGTAGTGTGTGATGCAGATGTGTGAGTTTGTTTATATGTGCAAAAGTGCACGAGATTGCATATGCATGTGTGTACACACGAGTGTGAGCTGCAGTTGTGTGCATGCACACGTGCAAAGCCAGTGTGCTCATAGATCTGTGGGCTAGCTTCATGCAGGGTGTACTCACTGAGTCTATGCCCCACTGCTAAGGCTTGGTCTTCCACCTGCGCTCTGCCAGAGTGCACCTCCCTCTCACCCAACAGGGCAGCTGTAGCTTGGTCCTTAGGTAGGATCTGCAGCCCCCAGGTCCCTGCTCAGCTGTCAGCGGCAGTGAGAAGCACAGGTGCAGAGTCGGTGGGTAGTGGGTAGGATGCCCCATTCCACCCAGACCTGAGACAGGATGAGGTTAAGCACGCTCACAAAAACCTTGATGTGGGGTCAGCAAGGTGTCTTTTGTTTGCTTGTTTGTTTGTTTTGTTTTTTGGCGGTTTTTTTTTTTTTTTTTTTTTGAGATGGGGTTTCTCTGTGTATCCTTGGCTATCCTAGACTTGCTTTGTACACCAGGCTGGCCTCGAATTTATGGAGATCTGCTTGCCTCTGCCTCCCAGAGTGCTGCAATTATAGGCGTGCGCCAATGTGCCTGGCTCAGCAAAATGTCTTCGTGGTTGCTGGGTGGTGGTGGTGGTGGTGGTGGCGGTGGCGGCGGTGGCGGCAGCAGATCCTAGCAGAGGCAGGCAGATCTCTATGAGTTCTAGGCCAATCTGGTCTACAGAGAGAGTTCTAGGACAGCCAGGGCTACACAGAGAAACCTGTCTCAAAAATACAACAGTCCCCCCAAATCTGTGCCCCCCCCAAAAGAAGAAACCCATTGTCTTGTAGCCAGAGGCACTGGCCAGGATCAGCAGCCTGGCAGCATCCTTAAGACCTCAAGACCTTTAGGTTGTGGTATCAGCTCCTAATTGGCAGCATAGCCTATCCCCAGCTCTAACACCCAGGCTCAGACCAGACTCTCTAAGGCTGGTTTTGCCTACTGAGGTGAGCTATGGAGAGAAGATTCTGGTGAAGGATGGGGCCAGAGTTCTGCCGTCTCTAGCTTGGGACATACGGCAGTCGCCCATCTGCAGTGCTGTGTGGCAGTAAGACAGCCCAGCATGAGAGTCCTCTCCATGAGTGGCCTTTCTTCCCCTGAAGGGTGTTGGTCACTTCTCACTGTCATGGGCCTCTTTGTGTGCCAGGCACCTGTTTCAGGTGGATCTCTGCTGGACCTGGTGCCAGGCTGGTTACAGGACCGAGCTGTCCGGGAGCTGAATGGGAAGGGAGGAGGTGGGAGGTTCTGTGAAGTCTGTTACTGCTGGCAGGAAGCTGTGGGGACCTGAAGGTGCTCTCTCTCCCACCTCTGTCATAGCATTACCATCCTGGGAACAGGAGCCAAGTGGCTGTCAGTGCTGGAGGAGAAGGACATGAAGCCAGGTGAGTGGCCCCTCGGGTCCATGTTCCTAGAACTAGAACCGCCCCTTCAGGAACTGACACCTGTTCTGGATGTGTGCTGGAACCAGTGGGCGTGGCTTAATCAGTGGGAGTGGCTTAATCAGAGGGCTTTTTTTTTTAAACTCTCAGTGGAAACTCACAACCTCCACACGCTTCACACGATCCTGTCCACCGGCTCGCCATTGAAAGCCCAGAGCTATGAATATGTGTACAGATACATCAAGAGCAGCGTGCTCCTCGGCTCCATCTCAGGTAGGACCAAAGATGGTTACTGCAGGAGGAATGGGGAAGTGGGAAGAGAAGTGTGGGGCGGCCACACCTTGGAAGCCATGGTTTTGGGGGGCATCTGGATACCTAGTATGAGGAGCAGGGTGCCTCCATGGCTGAGTGTCCACAGCCCCACTTTGCTCCCACTGAGTTTGCTGTGTGCCTCCATGTAAGGTGTGGGGTGTGTGGGGTGTGTGAGGCTTGTTAGTTATCTGTCGTAAGTCTTGGACTTCCATGTGACCAGCCGAGAGCATGTGACTATGAGACCAGCACCAAGTCCTTAGGCAGGGAGGTTCAGTCCTCAGACACAGGGACAGATAGTGAGCTGGGTCCAGTCTCTGTCACTGACACCTCTCTCTGTAAGGAAGCCCTCCCTGTCAGACAGGACCAGCCAGTGGGAGGGCTGCTGCATGTCCAGGCAGCTCTGTCTCTTGCTGTCAGGGAACCCAGAAGGTTGGCTGCCCCCCAAGGGTCACCTTGTTCTGAGGGCCACCTATCCTCTATTGCTCGCAGGTGGCACTGACATCATCTCCTGTTTCATGGGACAGAACTCATCTATCCCTGTGTACAAGGGTGAGATCCAAGCCCGGAACCTTGGCATGGCTGTGGAAGCCTGGGACGAGGAAGGTGAATGACTCCCTGACTCTTCTGGGCTGTGAGGAGGGAGAAACACATGCGCAGATGTGTCCCTTGCTTGTGATAATTCTCCAGCCCCCTAAGAGGGGAATGACCACTCTCCCACGAGGAACAGTGTCCTTTCCCATGGGTGGGTTTTGCACTCAGGCTCCCTGATGCCAACCTTGGGCATGCCATGAGACCTGAGTGGGTATCGGGTTGTATGAGGGTTTGCCCGGGCAGTGCATAGTGAGTGTAGGTCACCCTTACCTGCACACAGCAAGGTTGTGTCCCAAGTGGGAGCGTAGGGAAGGGAGTGAGTGTGTGCCAGGCTCCATCTTCTCCCATCTGCCAGGGAAGGCCGTCTGGGGAGAGAGTGGCGAGCTGGTGTGCACCAAACCCATCCCCTGCCAGCCCACGCACTTCTGGAACGACGAGAATGGCAGCAAGTACCGGAAGGCTTACTTCTCCAAGTTCCCGGGTAGGTGGGAGCATGCTGGCGCCACGCCCTGCCTGCCTGGGGCTTGGCGTCTCCACTCACGGGTGCTTCTCCAGCTCCGCATCTCTGTATCTCCCCAACGGGTCTCCATGGCTCATCAGGGTCAGCTTGAAAACATCCCAAGATCTGTAACTAGGTTCAGTTGCCCCTAACCCACCTTTGCACTCACAGCCTCTAGCCACCTGCACTGTGCTGAGAGCCACGTGAGCCGCCGGGCAGAGGACTAGGGGCTGCCTGCCCTCTGGTCAGGGCTTGTCTACTTGTTCAGTGGAAGTAGCAGTGGATGGGGGACAGTAGAAGGTGACTGACACTCAAGCAGCAGACTGACTCATGCTAGGCGCGCCACCCATATACATTAACCTGTAGCCCACTCTGTCAGGCTCCCCCTGTGGAGGACCCTCCTTCTCTGTGGCCCTGATTCCTCATGCCTTGATTGGAACAAGCACCCTCACTTTGGACAGAGGCTTCTTACACCCTCGGTCGCCACAGGCCTTGTTGGCTCTGTGTAAACTACGTGTGTGCAATCACATGTGCTAAGGTTACAGGCGTGTGTCACCATACCTGACCCATGCTTGCCTCACCCTTCCTGGCCTCAGCGCTCAGCCACACACTGCCTGCCTATTCCTAGTAGACTTAGGAAACCTGTGGCCTCCCTTCTGTCCCTGTCTCAGGTATCTGTCCAGGTGTATCCCAGCCCTCCCCTTAGTGTGACCAGTCTGTTCTACCTTTCTTGAAGGTGTCTGGGCACATGGTGACTACTGCAGGATCAACCCCAAGACAGGAGGCATAGTCATGCTGGGCCGGAGGTGAGGTGTCCCCTCCTCCTGCCATTCCCTCTGGAGGCATGGGCCAAGTCCTGTTCAGTGGGTGAGGTGAAGGCAGCAGGTGGCAGTTGAGTGCTGGGGAGGAGCCTGCCAAGAGGGATGGGGCTCTGCCATATGCTTTAGCCACATGCCTCTTGTGTCCACAGTGATGGGACCCTCAACCCCAATGGAGTACGCTTCGGCAGCTCGGAGATCTACAACATCGGTTTGTGCATCTCTCCCCTGCATCTCTCACTCGGGCCCAGGGTGGTACCACAGGCACCAGGACCCAAGGTTTTCAAAGAGCTGGGTGAGGGTGGACTTCCATGTAGCAGTGTGAGGGCTGGCCTCCATGCACACATCCTCTTTTCCAGAAGATGCCTAGCCACACTGTGGCGCCTCCTCAGACCTCAGAAAGGGTTAAGATCACTTGGGTTTGGCTTTCCTCAGGTTCCGTCTTCACAGCAAGCTTATAGCATTGGCTAATATGATCTCTGCTTCTAGACAAGGATACAGAGGCACAGAGAGGGTGTGTGAAGGCTGAAGGTCACAGAGCACAATGTAGGACACCATATGCACACCTGCGAGGGACTCTCAAAGCTGGCCTATGGACTTAGTCCTGAGCTAGGCCTAAATCCACCTTTCTTAGGAGGTGGCCTCCTTTGTCCTGCTGAGAGCCCTAGGTAGTGCCAGGTCAGTGTAGCCAGGGGAGACTTGAACTTAATTCCTGACCTGAATTTCATTCCTCCTGTGCCTGGTCCCTTTCTCCCTGTCAATGGCATCTTAGTGGGCACCCCCAGCCCAAGTGCAACTGTAGTATTGCCCAGTTGGCCTGGTGTCCTTCCTTTCTGACAGGTGACAGTAGCATGGTGGCCTGTGGAGAGCTTGGTGCGAGGCTATTTCCTTTCTGTTTCTATAGTGGAAGCCTTCGATGAAGTGGAGGACAGCCTGTGTGTCCCCCAGTACAACAGGGATGGCGAGGAACGCGTGGTCCTGTTTCTGAAGATGGCATCTGGGCACACCTTCCAGCCTGACCTTGTGAAGTGCATCCGTGAGGCCATCCGCCTTGGCCTGTCTGCTCGCCATGTACCCAGCCTCATCCTGGAGACCCGAGGCATTCCAGTACGTGTCTCACCTGGGCCTATGAGAGCCTGGGTGGCTGCAGCTTGCTCTTGCTTCTATATGGGTACCATGTTGCCTAGCAACCACCTTCTCCCTCATGACAGCATTTCCAGCAGCTTCTGTGGGATGCCATATTGGGGCTGATGGCCTGGGTATGCCCTGCAGGGTGCTGTGGGAATGCAAACTCTGAAGGGATCTGCAAGTGTGTTTGTGTTGGGGTTTTGTGGGGCCTGGGGAAGGGGCTCCTGAAGGCACCCCATCCTGGCTCAGTCACATTTGGAGTTGGGGAGTGGTGGCATGCATGCGCAGTTATCCCCACTTGCTCTGAGGCTGCCTGCAGGCTGCTGCTCTGGAGATGATGGATGGGAACACTGGGCTTCTGGCTTGGGGGCTCCCTGTGAGGGGGAGCAAGCATGTGCAGGCCTGGAGTTGGAGATGGACTGGGCTGAGCTGGGTGAGAGTTCCTGGAACAAAGCTGAAAGTAGCCAAGCCACGGACCTTGAGTACCGGGAACAACCTGGGTGGCCTGTGCTGGCTGGGAAAAACTTAACCGTGTCTTCATAGCCACCTAGGGATGGGAGGCAGAGAGCCCGAGGTGCACACTTTGTGTGAGTGCATGTGTGAGTGTGTGTGTGTGTATGTGAGTGCATGAGTGAGTGTGTGAGTGTGTGTAAGTGCATGAGTGAGTGTTTGTGTGAGGAAGTACATGAGTGTGTGAGTTCATGAGTGAGTGTGTATGTGAGTGAATGAGTATGAGTGAGTATGTGTGAGTGAATGAGTGTGTGTGAGTGAGTATGTGTGAATATATGGGTGAGTGAGTGCATGGGTGAGTGTATGGGTGTGTGTGATTGTGTGGTGTGTCAGTGAGTGTGTATAAATGAGTGTGAGTGAGTGCATGTGTGTGTGAGTGAGTGCATGTGTAAGTGCATGTGTGAATAAGTGTAAGTGCATGAATGAGTGCATGAGTGAGTGTGTGTGTAAGTGCATGAGTGAGTGTGTGAGGAAGTACATGAGTTTGTGTGAGTTCATGAGTGAGTGTGTGAGTGCATGTGTGAGTATATGTGAGTGAATGAGTATGTATGAGTGAGTGCATGAGTGAGTGCAATGGGTGAGTGTGTGTGAGTATGTGTGTGAGTGTGCATGTGTCAGTGAGTGTGTGTAAGTGAGTGCATGGGTGAGTGTGTGTGTGTGAGTGAGAATATGTGTGAGTGCATGTGTGAGTGAGTGAGCCTGGCCCTCCTAGTACCCTTCTGGGCAGGGACAGGTCTCTTTATACAACTGTTTCACATCCAAAGAAAGCAGATGGATAGGAGAGATCTGTCAGGGAGAGTTGGCACCTGAGGCAGATGTGGTATCACTCTGGGTAAGGGCCATGTGGCACCTGGTGTGCCCACTCCAGGGTGCCTATGGGTCTGGTGCAGTGCACAGCATGGGAGACACCCACATGCTCCTGTGATTTTGACACAGGCATGGGGTCACATGTCAGGTTCCATGGACAGTGTCAGCACTGCTGCTGGTGTCCTTTCCAACAGATGTCTGCAGGTGCAGGAGCACGCGTGTGAGGCCACTGCTTACCTGGTTTTATGTAGACACATAAGAGAACGTGGGGAGAAACCCGGTGAGGCCATGCCGTGCCATCTCTGGTTTAAACACTCCTTTCTGTTTGTCTCCTGCATTTCCCACAGTACACACTCAATGGCAAGAAAGTGGAGGTGGCAGTGAAGCAGGTGATGGCTGGGAGGACTGTGGAGCATCGGGGGGCCTTCTCCAACCCGGAAACCCTGGACCTGTACCGGGACATCCCTGAACTGCAGGACTTTTGAGCCAACAGCTCGTGCGCCATCCAGTGATGCGTGTGATGGAACTCAGGGGCACTTTAGCCGCTGCTCCAGACGGCCCTGGCCACTGTGCACCCTGTGGTCTCGGAAACAGCATTCCTGTTTTGGAGTCATTGGTGGGGACCATGTCTCCCGTGCTCCAGGCTGTGCCCTGGCCTTTCAGAGACCAAAAGGACACATTGAGGCTTGACTGCTTGAGTCCTGCTGCTGTAGGTCAGCAGGTGCGGGGCTGGTGACATTTGGTGACACCACACTGGAGAAGCAACGTGGCCACTGTTCCATGTTGCTCTATGAAGGTGAAGTCTTACATATACTTCCTGTCCTTCACTGGCCTTGCTCCCTCAGCCATACTGTTCTCTCAGGAGCTGTCTAAAGCCAGGGCATCTGGCCCTGCATGCCTGTCACCTCACAGCTGGCTGCTGGGACCCCTGGCCTGACGGCTCATGTACTGTCTGACACAGCCAGAACACCATTCAACGGAATTGTGAGTTACACTTTAGCCAGCCAAGTGTATGGCAAGCCCCTTCTGCTGGCGAGTGCCCGCGATTGTCTCTGGGTTTTGACAGCAGTGTGTGAGGAGAGCAGATGTTTTAATGTTAATTGAGGACCTGGGTCCTGGGGGCACTGGAATCCCTGGGTGTCTTCCCTGTGCCACCACTTAGGTGTGTGCCAAGCAGTGAGATCCTGGAGTGTGCTTCTGGGATGCAGCTGCCCGGCCTCAGGGGGAAAGGCCCAGTGCTCCCTCCTGATGGTTCCCGGGCTCTTTCTGTTGTGGCTGTCCTCCCTGCGTTCCTAAGTGGAGTCTCAGGCTTTGGTCGCCAGGACTCGGCAGTGCTTCGCGCCTACCACGTGGAGTATATAACAAATCCTGGTGATCGTGTTTTGTATTTTTTTTTAAAAACTGAGCACAACATAAAACCTTTTGAAAATATACTGGATTTTAAGTCTATAAGGGAAAAGTGCTATGAAGAATTTTATGGAATAAATTTGTGCCATGCACACCTGTACATGCGCAGTATGCTTGTGTTCCTCTGAGGCTATTAGATCTTGTGTGGTCAGCTATGCCAGCGTTAGCTCACTCCTGCGCCATCTAGTTGTGTGGCCTGGCACAAGTTATACAGTGGTATTTTCTGGGTTCCTGGTGTTTAGCATCGCCCTTGTTTCTGTTAGGTCAGTGTCTCAGGACTCCTCGCATCCTGAGCCTCCCTGTCACCTGGGGCCAGGTGTCTGGATGACAACGCAGCTGTAGCACCAGAGTCTCCCAAGATTTCTCCAGCTAGCCACAGACCCCAGTTCAACCCCCTGCCCCCCTTCTGCCATCCCCCAGAGGGCGAGTGGCAGCCCGGATCTCCAGGATACAGGAACAGCCAGCCCTGCTGTGTGCTGTGCTCCGCCATTTCTGGCATGGCTGTCTTACATGCTGCTCACTGGTATCCTCTAGCTTGGGCCTGGCCTCAAGTGCTTCTGTCAGCAGAGTGATGGCTTTCCTGGAACTGGCTGTGCTACAGGGGAGCTTGGGGACCTGAGCACCAAGGGAACCTTTTGCAGTTTCCCATGAGTTTAAAGTCTTGGTGGGCCCCCTCCCCCGTTTGTTGCATTTTGGACCCTGGCCATTCCTGTGGCTACTGGTTCTCTCCCTTTTGGCATTTCTAGTAAGCATTGGTTGCCCAGCCCCTCCTGTCACCCGTCTACACAGCTTCCCAGAGGAGCTTAGGCATCGGGGTACTCTGAATCAGTCTCCCTGTATGAGTTCTAGGGAGATATACAGTTTCATGTTTCTACCACGAGGATGTATCTGTGGCTCTTTCTTTTTGTTCCCCTTTTCTGTTTAATTAATTAATTAATATTTTTGTTTTTTGAGGCAGGGTTTCTTTGTGTAGCCTTGACTGTCCTGGACTCGCTTTGTAGACCAGGCTGGCCTCAGAGCAATCCACCTACCTCTGCCTCCCAAGTGCTGGGATTAAAGGTGTGTGCTACCTCCGCCCAGCCTAATTGATTTATTTTGATGGTCTAAGGGATGGAACTTGGGATCTCATGTGCTAGGTCAGTGCTATATCAGTGAGTTATATGCCAGCCCATTTAAAAAAGACTTTACTTTTTTCAAGACAGGGTTTCTCTCCCTGGCTGTCCTGTACTCACTTTGTAGACTAGGTTGGCCTCAAATTCACAAAGATCCGCCTGCCTCTGCCTCGCGAGTGCTGGCATTAAAGGCGTACACCACCATGCCCAGCTTAAGAGACTTATTTTTATTTTACATGTATGAATGTTTTACTGCATATGTGTCTGCATCACATGCATGCAGTGCCCACGAAGGCCAGAAGAGGGTATCAGTTCCTTTGGTACCAGAGTTCAGTACAATGTGAGTATGGATAAAGCAGCGAATGTCCTTAATTGCTGAGCCAAATAACCCAGGTGTGCCACTCTCACCTCTGTGAGAACCCAGGTTCTTACAAAGTCTGTATCCCTTAATTCATTGCTTTCCTGTTCTGACTCAGCAGGCACTCAGGGTGTGACAGTTCTATTAGGTCTGCTCTCCTGCGTGGTTGACCTTGCAAGTTGAATTTGGGGGTCAGCACCTCTGCCTGGCTGATTTCATGGCACTAATCTGGGGACTGATGAGGTGCTGGGGTGCCACGGGCATGGGAGTTATGGGTTGGGCTTTCTGGCTAGGCAGCTACTTGCATCTTGTCCAAATTGCCTGTCCCTTTCCATTCTGGTGTCCCAGCTCCCCACATGGAAGGCGGAGGTCTGTGATGGATGGCTGCTGTTCATGGTGGCTTTGCCAGCCACTCTGTCAAAGGGACAGTGTCATGTCAGATGTTCCATCTTAAGACCCCAGGTTTATTTTTAGCCAGCCTTCTCCGAGGTGGAGCCACACAAGGGTTCTGGGCTTGGTTCTCATCCTACAGACTGGGGTGGACCAACCAGTACAGTCAGAAATCTCAGATCCCTGCTAGGGTGACGTCCTGTCATACCCCTCCGCTAGTCAGAAGAAACTATCATGAATTTTGGCTGCCTGGACGCAGAAGCATTGAAGGGGTCAGGCCGTGGTTAGCTGTGTTTGAGATGGGGGTCTCAGGCAGCTCAGGGTGACCTCTATGTAGCCGTGAACTTCTGATCCTCCTGCCTCCACACTTAGTTTTATGCACCGCTGGGGACAGGATTCAGGGTCTGTGCAAGCTAGGACTGGATAGCTATCTGCCTGAGCCACCTGGCCTTCCCGGGATTGCAAGACAGCTGCCGTGGTTCTAGTCATGGGAGCCATGTTTAAAACAAGAAGAGGTGACAGAGCCAGGCATCTGCACTCTTGGGAGGGGCAGGGGTCCTCCAGATAGTCTCTGGTCCCTGAAATAGATCTGCGGGGGAGTCTGGGGAGATCAGCATTTAGCTTTCCCACCCTGGATGAAGGAGGAGGGCTCTGGAAAGGTATGCAAGGCTGAACTTAGCTGTGCATAGATGACTGCTTTGGGCTGGCTGAGGATGCCTGGGGAGGTGGGGTTCTGACTCCTTTGTGACATGCACACGGCTGGCTGAGCCACTTCCGGCCCTGCCTGGGTGGCTGCCACCTTCACTTTGGAGGTGGGCGACATTAAAAATCGGAAGCTAGTCTTTATGCAAATGCACGCCCCACTTTGTCTTAAGATTTTAATTTTTCTATGAATTAATTCCACTCTCCTTTATCCCCTCCCCCCTTTCCCTGTGGAAAGAATCAGAACACCCAGCAGCCGATGAAAGAAATTTTCCAACCATCCTGTTTTGTTGAGCATCTTCCCAGGCCAGGGCCCCTCTAGGACCAGGAAATAGCTGGCAGGACAGTTCCTGTGATGTGTAATTTACACATGAAGCTAACAAGCCATTTATCCATGAGGCATACCACATAGAAGGGATACAGGAGATAGAGACACGGCTAGGTGGGAAGGCGCCAGCCACATGTGATCTGAAGGAAGGGTACTTTAGGCAGAGGGGACAGTTGGTGTAAAGGGTGTAGGGGCCTCTTATGCTTGGAGGCCTTCATGGTTGGAGAAGTGGGTGCCATTTCTCACTGACCATCCATTGGGCTGCATCTTGACCCGGAGGCTCTTCGGTCCCATTGTCCCCTCCGTCCTCCAAGCCATCAGTAGGCGCTGTCCTTTGGCTCTGAGGCCTTCACACTTTTGGAGCTAGTGTCTCAGTATCTCAAACCTCCATCTATCCCAGCCTTTCAAGCACTGGAATTCCAGATGTAAGCTGGGGCACCCAGGAAAGCCCAGAGTTTTCTCAGGGGTCACTGGAGCAGTGGCTTTCCTGGTTTTCACCTGGGCCTATGAGGCCCCATTCCATCCTGCTAGAGTCCTGAGGGGGAGGGGGGAAGGAGCGTGTGGGTACCAGTGAGTGTCCCCAGGCATCCCTCTCTCCCCCTGCAGCCCTGTTAGTCACAGTGGATCTCCGATTCTGGGAGCAGTTCTCTTCTGCCCAGTGTCTGCAGAGCCTCTGTCTTGGCTGTGCAGTTCACTGGACCTCTTTAACGTTGGCACAGCCCTACCCCAGGGTCTTTGCACACTCTGCCTCTGCCCTGAGCCTGTTAGGCCTCCTCCCTTGCTTTCCCCGCCCCCTCTCTCTTAAGACTCACTATATTGTTCCCATTTCAGCTCCTCCTGCTTAAGCCACCCCCTTCCACTCTAAAATGCACCCCCCTTTACTCATGACTTCTCGAACTCATTTTCTTCTTACAGCTTCCTCAACCATGTGGCCACCTGTCTCCTGTTCAGGGTGCGGACCTTGCATGCCTGAGGACTGGGCGGGTCCCTGGGGTAGGACAAGTGTGGGACCAGGGAGTGAATGAAGGAGTGTTTAGGGACGGCCACCTTGCGCTGAGCCTCTTGGCTTTTTCGAAACCTCAGCTGCGGTTATGTAACTGGCTGTCTGCAGCACTGTCTGCCACGGCTCCTCAAGTGGTTATACTTGGTGTTTACAGCCTCTCTTTCCTCTCCTGTGAGTTCGCTTGAGAGCTCAGGGCTCTGGGGTTTGGCGTCTGCAGGGAGACGGGTCTCCTGCTGTGGACCAAGAGGCCCTGGGGACCAGGAGACACTAGTCTTGGCTGCAGCCCAGTAGCTGGGGCCTAGGAGCTGCCCAGATTGGTGTGGGAGGTGAGGTTTATCCTGTA
Source organism: Acomys percivali (assembly GCA_907169655.1). Taxonomy (NCBI): domain Eukaryota; kingdom Metazoa; phylum Chordata; class Mammalia; order Rodentia; family Muridae; genus Acomys; species Acomys percivali. Next base: position 24,073,052 of record OU015754.1, on the reverse strand, counting down.
ATCACAAGGGGGCGGGGAGAAGCAAGAGCCAAAGTGGAAAAGAGCGGAATACTCCGTGCCTAGCTGTGTTATCTCCACCCACTCGTTTGACCCCTCTGAACCTCATCAGCCTTGTTTGTAGAGCTGGGATGGACCAAACACCCCTTTGGGGAAGCCTCTCAGTGGAGGCATTTCTGGTACACAAGGCTGAATTTCAGAGGTCGCAGGAAAAGCATGGCGAGAACTGCCCTGTATTTCTTGCGGAGTGTGAGTGCCGTTCCTGCGCTACCCTGCGCTAGCTCACACAACAGCAACTCTCTTTCTGCCCAGCCTGCTCTCAGTGGCTTTCCTCTATACCTGCTTATAGAAACATCTCAATTAGTGTATTCTGCAAGTAGAGAGGGATGTCAGGGTAGCCCGTGTCACTGGCCTTGGCGACAAAAATGGGTGTTCTCTCCAAATCTCTTTTGTTCTGTGTTGTTGTTGTTGTTGTTGTTGTTGTTATTATTATTATTATTATTATTATTATTATTATTATTATTATTATTGTTAATTTTGGTTTTCCTTTCTTCTTTTTTTTTTTTTTAAATTAAAAACTTATTTACTTATTATGTGTACAATGCTCTATTTGCTTGTACACTTGCAGGCCAGAAGAGGGCATCAGATCACATTATAGATGGCTGTGAGCCACCATGTGGTTGCTGAGACTTGAACTCAGGACCTTTGGAAGAACAGCCAGTGCTCTTAACCTCTGAGCTATCTCTCCAGCCCTAATTTTGGTTTTTCTAAACAGGGTTTCTCTATGTAGCCTTGGCTGTCCTGGAATTCACTCTGTAGACCAGGCTGGCCTCGAACTCACAGACATCTGCTTGCCTCTGCCTCCCAAGTGCTGGGATTAAAGGCCACCATTGCCCAGATACTTAATTCCAACTGGCCATTCAGAATAAAGACTCGTGGAGTCTAGTAAGATGGCCCAGCAGGAAAAGGTGCTTGCTGACAAGGATGAAGACCTAGGTTCGGACCTCAGGACCTACATCTAGCAGGAGGAAGGTGACTTCAGCGAGTTGTCCTCTGACCATTTATTTGTGCAGTGGCAAGCACGCACACGCACACATGCACATGCAATACACGCAGCTTAAAAAGTGAAAAGGAATGAAAATACTTTTGGCTGAAAACAGCTGTGGTGGTGGCTGAGAGTGTGGCAGCTCTCCTGCCTTAGCACGTGGAGACCCATGGCCTGTAAGTCCTGGCCACAATCAAGATCAAGTCTGCTTCCCTGTGCCTCCTATCGTTGGCCTGGACTCCACACCCTCACATGCTTCCCTTTTTACTCCCTCCAGCCTCCTTTGTTTCTGCTGTCACCTCTGTTCCTCCTTGTATCTACCCCAGATCCTTCCAGGAACTCTTCAGCTCCCCTCCTGCTACTGCTGCTGGTGTGGCCACCACCACCTCAGCCGCTTGTGACCATTACATAGACATGTCCACCTTCTCCTCTTTGTGTGACTGCCTCAGCCAGTTCTACTCATGATAAATGTTAAAAGAGGGCCAAGGACTGGCTGGAAAGATGGCTCAGCAGTTACGAGCTCACGCTGCTCTTACAGAAGACTGGCTTGGTTCCCAGCACCCATGTCAGATGGATTGGAACTGCTTGGAACTCCAGCTCCAGGGGCTCTGATGTCCCCTTCTGGTCTCTATGGTTATTGCACTCTTGTGTGTGTGTGTGTGTGTGTATGCATTGCACACACACACACACACACACACACACACCCCACCACCACCACCACCACCACATAAATAAAAATCCTAAAAAACCCCCAAAAAAACAACCTTGGGTCTAAACTTTTTTTTTTTTTTTTTTGCTTTTTTGAGACAGAGTTTCTCAGTGTAGACTTTGCTGTTCTGGACTCCCTCTGTAGACCAGGCTGGCCTTGAGTTTACTGCAATACTCCTCCTGTCTCTGCCTCCTGAGTACTGGGATTAAAGGTATGTGCCACCATGCCCAGCTCCAGGGAAGATTTAATTAGGGAATATAATCTCCCCAGACCTCAACATCTTAGGCTATTTTAAGGAAAAATAAACACTAAAGTGGCACTTGCAATAAGGGTTTATCAACACTCAGAGTGATTTATTTATGTTCAGTAGGTCTGCTCTTAGCCAGAGGCCTTCAAGGGCCACTTTATCATCATGGTGACCTTACTTCTTGCTAATATTTCCTGCTCTTCCACTGCTGAGAAGAACCTTCACGTGAACCTTGAAGATTCAGAGTCATGGCACCAGCCAGACCCAAAGCCACATACTCTGCAAGCCTTGATTCCCTACTTAGGGGTTTGTCACTATGAAAATGACATAGCTGAGCCCTGTGGTTCAGGGAAACTCCCAGCTCCCTGTAGTGATGAGCCGGTTGCTTACAGCTGGATTTGCTCAGACGATCACGTGGGGCCACAGGTATTCCCTCCACAGACATCCCCCACAGTCACCCTACCCTGCTCTGGACTAAAGGAGTGCTTCCCTCATCACCATCGGGCCGTGGGCTCCTCACACTGTAGAAGCTAATTAGCACGGATCCTGGTGTGACACTAAACATTTTTCCCACAGGAAGCGCTCTTGAGCAAAGAAGAGAGAATAAATAGAATTTATGAGGGATAAAAATGATTTAAAATGCTCTTAGGCAGATGTGGTCAAGAGAAAGGGTGGGCAGGTATGAAGGCTGTGGTGTCCTGAGGGTCCAGCCTCACTTGCAGACAGCAAGATGACGGATTTCTTCAAAGAATCTGGATTCAAATACTAAGAGAAAGCCTGGCTCAGGGGCTCAGGGGTAGATTAGAAGCTAGTGCATTCCAGGTTGTGGGTAGACTTCCAACACACACACAAACACACACACACACACACACACACACACACACACACACACACACACACAACAAAAAACAAAACAAGCAAGCAAACAAAACCCTCAAAAACCAAACAACAGTAACAACAAAAATCACAGCAGCAGCTGTAGTGGCAGGAGAGATGACTCAGAGGTTAAGAGCCTTATAACAGTCTGTGACCTAAGGTCCAGGAGACTTGATGCCCCTTTCTGGCCTTTATGGGTACTGCACACATGTGGTGCACATACATACAGGCAGTCATATACTCACATACGTAAAAGAAAAAAGAAAAAAAAAAAGGATGACACTGCAGGTGGCAGTTATCTCCAAAAACATGCACAATTCATTGTAAACATCTCAATATTTACAGATATGGAGTGGGTAAGGAGCTAATACTGTTGGAAGATTTGATTTATTGAATGAATGAAATGACATGTTCAAACTGAACCAGGGAAGTGAAGTGAAGAGGCCTGAGCTGTAACTCCATTGTTAAAAGCTAAGTAAGGCTCATAACCAAAACTTCGAGGAAGCAGAGAAGCCTGGGTCTGGGGTTGTGAAGTAGCTATGAGGGCCACTGGCCACCGCTACTAATGGGTGGGGCTTTGAATGTGAGCAAGCGTCTATGGGGAGGCTTGTATTGGATAATCCCTGCTGCCATCCCACTGTGTGGATTTAAGGGTGCGCTCTGAAGAATCGCCACCCCCAGATACATCCTGAGGATTGACCGTGCAGAAATAAAACAGCTTAGACAGACTTTCTTCCCCCCCTTACCCCCCCCCCCGCCCCGGTTTTCTGCCTCCTGTGTCTTTCTTCCTTTCTCCTTTTGTGTAAGTGTGTGCTCTCCTGTTTTCTGCACACGTAGAGGCTGAAGCAGGCTGAAGCAAT
>OU015754.1:24057016-24069308 GCA_907169655.1 Acomys percivali | reverse complement strand
AATAATAATAATAATAATAATAATAATAATAATAATAATAATAACAACAACAACACTAATAACAATAACAATAATAATAACCATGCAATGCAATGGCTCAAGGCAGAGGCAGGTGGATCTCTGTGAGTTTGGGGTCATTCTAGTCTACTTAGTGAGTTCCAGGCCAGTTAGGACTACATAGTTGAGAGCCTGTTTCAATTTTTAAAAAGCTATTGTTGTGTGGCTACACATGGGGTGGTGCTGGTAGCTTGTATGTATCATAGCACACATGTGGCAGTCAGTTCTCCCTTTCCAGTGAGGACCCCAGGGACTGAAGTCAGGCATGTGGGGGCCAGTGTCGTTTCTGATGAGCCAGCTTGCTTTGCTTCCTTCTGGTCTCAATTCACAGGCTTACGGGGACTTCTGACACCTCGCTAACCTGCAACTCAACCCTGAGTTTCCTCCCTCCCTGGCTTGGATAGCCACTAGGGGTTCCTTACGTCAGGCCTGGTGCACTGTCTAGCAAGGACCCAGCTATTGAGGATAGGCAGAAGGTGGCATTCTTGGGGAGAGAAAGCCAGAATGGTACTAACTGCTCTGTAGAATAAAACTAGGAAGGAGGCTAGGGATGTGCCTCAGTGGGTAGATGCTGACCTAGCACGCACAGAGCCCTGTGCCCGATCCCCAGCACCACAGACACTTGTTGGGGCAAGGCTGTGACCCAGCACTCCGGAGGTGGAGGGGCTCGGGTAGGAGGAGCTTGAACACCTCAGAAAAAGGAAAGAAAGCTCCCACTCTTTATCAGAGGCCCACTGATCTTGAAATACCCGACTCTTAGCGGACTCTTGATTTCTCTTATTTAAGTTAGATGGACTTTTATTTTGTGAGTCCTGCTTTTCTAGTTCCTCCGCCTTAGGGCCTGAGCAGCCTCGGTATGCACTTCCAGTTGTAGCCACAAGATGGCAATGTTGCTCTTTGTCCGCAGCCCAGAGGTACCTGGGCAGAGCTTTAGAGTCCAGATCTGGGAGGGTCAGGAGGTGACAGCCACCTGCTAGAGAGGGATGGCTCTCTCTCTACACATCAAGGACAGACTAGATCTCCCTCCCTGCACTACAGAACCAGCGGGGATGGTCATTTCTGGCCTCAGCTTCTTTATGTGTGCACTGAACCTTGAGGGTGTTGCCTGGTGCTCCCAGACCATCAGTTTGGAGACGAGACTTAGGGTGAAAAGATGAATTTGCTGAGGGAGCTAAGGGCTCTTCTGGTTATACTGTCAGCTCCTTAGCCTTTCCTGGCCCTTCAAATTGTGGTAGGCTCCCCCCCCCCCGGTTGAATTTCCATAAACACCATCTGAAACACAGGTTTGGTTAACATGCAGGTATCCTTTACCCATTGAAGGCACAGGCCAAAGCACGGAGCTCAGAAAAGGGCTAGGAGTTTATACAAAGTCCTAGCTCTTGATGATCTGGTCAAATATACCCTGGTGCCCTTCTGGCTCCGACTGTAACCTAGGGTACCTGTGTCACGGGGCTGTTGTTTACCCCCTGTATTCCTCAAGGGTGGCAGGCCTACTGTGTTTACTTCCTGAGACACCGCCTTGCACACAGTAGGTGCTCAGCTCAGCGCTACTCAGGAGTCAATGAAGGGGAGACCGAAGAGGTGGCTGGAGCAGCACACAGAAGATCCTGAGGCTGGGCAGCACCCTTCACAACCAGTCACTGAGAAGGAACAGATAAAGCCTCCAACCCCAAGAGAAGCCCAGAACCCACTGTCCAGCCATGGACGGCCTTTTCAGGAGCACGGCAAGGACGGGAGTTCCCTGAGAAGGAGGGCTGCAGGCAGAACCAAATTTGTTCTTGGTAACTAACCTGGCCTAGGACCAGACACTTGCTCCTTGCTATTTCTTCTGCCTGGGCTAATGAGCCCCTACTAATGAAGCAAGTCCACCAGCCTCCTCACCAGCTGGGAAGGCTCAAGTGTTCTGATGCCCGCCCATGGAGGAAAATCAGACATCCAGTGATGCCGCCCCCCCCCCCCTGCAGTGAGCAAGGGTGTTGTCCTCAGCGGATCAGGTCAGCAGCTTCCTGGGCATGACCAGGGACACCAGCTGGAGGCTGCCATGACTACATGTTTCAGGTTGGGAAACTGAGGTTCTTTCTGGGAGGCTTATGAGTTTTACCCGCCATGGGTTGCCCGCCTAGGAAGAGCTTGGTTCTCAGCTAAGGATGCAGGACCCCAATTGACCCATTTGAGGTTTGACCCATTTTTTTTTCCACACCAAGCCGCGACACCAGAAGCCAGTGACAGGTTGGACAGACCCTGGACTCTACCTCAGGTCGGGAGACACCTCAGTCTCTGGCCTTGCAGCCGGGTGGGGGGAACTTCCAGGGCCTCTCAGGACTGAACAGAGAAGTCCTTCCGGGCTTCCCTGCTTCAACCTGTGCTCTGGACTAGGCTGGGGCTGTGCATTGAGAGGGACTGTAGTTTCTTAGTCTCTGTGATCTGAGACTCTCTACCCAGGCTGGCTGAAGCCTAATCCACCTTGTGGAAGAATCCGACGACCTGCCCTGGGGCGAGAGTCGTGGGTAGCCCCGGCTTAGCACCCCGCAGACAGTAGCACCCGAGAAGAGTGCTCTGGTCTGCCCGTTGCTGGCTGACACACTCCTGCGGGGCCTTTAGGCTGCACCACATCCATCACGTGCCCTGGTCTGGGTCCACCTCGCAATCTGTTCCTCGAACACTGCCTCCTCTGCAGGCCTTCCTTCTCGACCTCGGGGACGGCTCGTTGCGCTCCCAACACACCCTGAGAACTCGGTCTGCACTCTACAAGGCCTTTCTGTTCCGGCCAGAGTACCTATTCGGGTCTCCCCAGGCCTCAGCAGCCCTGCGCCCTCCCCTGGGAGTGAGTGACACATCCTGCAGCTTAACCGCTGGGTGGCCGCCTGGTGTCTCGGCCCTGGCGGAGGGGGAGAGGAAAATGCACCTCCCTGCCTCCCCTTTCTCTATCCTTTTCCATGCCCGGGCGTGTTCCTCCTCCCTCTTCCTCTAGACCCCATCCCTCTTCTTCCTCTCTTCCCACCCTCCTCTTTTCTCCTCCTCCCCTCCCCAACTCTATCCTCCTCCCTCTTCTTCTATCCCCATTCCTCCTCCTCCCTTCCCCATCTCCCTCCTCCTCCTTTCCTGTCCTCCTCCCTCCTCCTCCCTCCTCCCTCCCCTCCTCCCAGCTCGGCTCGCTCACTCTCGCGCTGGCTGGAGGGGCGGCCGGCAGCTGGCGCTGGCCGAGGCGGCGGCGGCGGGATGGGACGCGCGCTGGGGCGCAGGAGCCGCGGCGCCGGCGGGGGCCGCGCAACTCGGGCCAAGTGCAGGGCGGGCGCGCGCTGAGCCCGGGCGCTGTCTGCAGCCGGCGGCCGAGCGCGGAGCCGAGAGGTGCGGGAGGCGGCGGCGCAGGAGCGAGCGGAGCCCGGCGCCGGCTCCCGGGAGGACCATGCGGGCCCCGGCCGCGTCGCTTGGGCTGCTGCTGGCGCTGAGCGCGCTCCGCTGCGCAGGTAACGCGGCCGCGTCCCCTCCCCGACCCCGCGCGCAAAGTTGTTGCCTGGGTCCCAAGTCCCGGGCGGCCGCCGCCTCCTGCTCTTGGCGGGCCTGGGGAGCCCCGGGCGGCCCAAACCCCGCGCGCGTCTCCTTTGCCTCCTCTCTAGTCCCAGCTGCCCTTCGCATCCTTTTAGGGTTCCAGGAGCCACAGGCAGGGCACCCGGAATCCTTCTCCTCACTCTGCCCTGCACCCGGGCCCTAGGGTCTGTGGAAGATGTAGTGGCCCAGTGTCCGTGGACTGCTGTCCTCTTGTCTGGACACCTGCGGGTCCTGGAGGGCGTCTCGGCTGGAGATGTCTGGTTTGGCCGCAGTCCCTCCCACTTCTGGTTGCCCTCTTGGCCTCCCAAAGCCACCCACTCCCCAAGTGGCTCTTGCAGGCAGCTAGGTGATCTTGCTGCTCACCCTTTGGAAGCGCGGGTAGCCCCAGCTCCCTGACCCGAACACAGGCTGGCAGGATCCAGGAGCGTGGTCCGGCAGCCCGGCTCGGGCAGGCACTGCACCTTGTGATGTCTAAGATTGAGGTGTTCAGAACCCTTGCCCCGGGATCGGGGAGTCTGGCTCCAGGCTGGCACCCGCGCAGCTGTCGCCCAAACCCCGCGAGTAGGACATCAGAATAGCCAGGTATACGCTGTTTGCAGCCTGGGCAGGAGTTGGCTAGGTTTGGCCACCTCGGTGTTGCTACGTGTTGGTTGTAGAGGAAGCTTATCCTAAAATGACAGTGCCCCCCTCCCCCACCCCAGGCAAGTGGAGACAATCCGAAAGGCTGGGAAGAAGCGACAGTCACGAGCCATGTTCATGTGCGTGCGAGGGCTGTGTTCTCCAGACCTTTAAAACCTATGTTTTGGGAGCAGGTAGCTTTAGACTGAGAACATCTTTTCCCGTTCCTTAAAATCAACCCAACCACACAGATACCCAGAACGCAGAAGGAAAAACGCAACCTCAACTTTGCGGTTCCGTCTGCCTGGGTGAGGTCGCATTGAGGAGCAAGCTTACATGCCAACTTGTTTTGAAGGATGACTGTGCATGGGAAAAAGTAAACATTGCTTTCCTCCCCGATGCCCTCAAGTGACCCTAAATATTTACTAAGACTTTCCCCGTAGAGAGACAGTGGTCAGCCCTGGGCTTTGGCTGAATCTCGGTAGAACCGCTCTGATCTTCAAGTGGAGGGCTCTTCCTTGGCGTGTTTAATGAGCATCAGCGAGCTATTTAGCTCTTGGCATTCCTCTGCGGCCTGGAGAGGGGCGCTGACGGGGTCTGGACCGTTTCCTCAGAGCGGAAGCCCTGAGGCGCGTTTGCCAAAGTGCACAGTCCCTCGGACTTGAAAATTGCAGTGTTGTGGCTATTTTCTCTCTCCACGGGGGTCAGCGTTCGCCTGGCTGTGTTCAAGAGTGGTTCTGGGCAACCTTGGAGGAGGACGCTGCCTTTCTCTTGCCTTGTGCCAGAATGAGTTCCCTCACCATGTCCAGCCCCACCCAGCGACAGAAGAGCCTGTGCAATGGCTCTGGGAGGCTTGTGGTGGGAGAATTGATGTGCTACTCCTGAGAACTCATTCCTGGCCTTCCGAGGAGTGTGTCAGTGCAGCCGCCAGGCAGAGCTTAACATGCTTGGGGGTCCTCGGTTGCTCGTGTCTTCCACCGGTTCCCACCAAAGACCATAAAGAGAAACACAGTTTGCTAAGTCTATATTTAGCTCCAAAACAAGGGTGATGTTCCTGAAAGAGCTGCCTACACTCGGTTGGTTGGGAGTTAACCAGCTTCGTCTAGAACTGGCTGCATTTTTCTAGATCTTTTCTGGACCAATCTTGGACTGGCTGAGGCCCTAGGAGGGGGGCTTGGGAGAGTTCAGCTGGGAGGAGGTGCTCCCATCGCACACGCTCTGTTGCCTGTGCCCCCTTCCTGCGTGGGCAGCTACCCCGGGAAGGAGAGTGGTGGGCGGACTTCTTGGAGCTTCGGAGGGTTGAAGCCTACGGAATTGTACTTGGTTGAAGTCAGCACAAATCCTCCGGCTTAGCGACCAAGGGGGCCCCATCATTCAAACGGTATTCGTCCATGCTGTGGCTTTGGAAGTTAGTGATGCAGTAACAAACCACGTCCCCGGAGGAAATCGACAAGCCTTGCTTTGTTAACCCTTGATACCTTTTTTTTTTTGAGGGAGTGTTTGTAGAATGGGGTGGGTGGGGCATCCCCCCTCCCCAGAGCCTTGCTAGTGACAAGTTTCCAATTGTGGGGACGGCGCTGTTGGCTTGCAAGTCACAGGGTTTTAGCCCTGCCTGGCCCCGTGCAGCGACGAGTGGTCTATTTGTTCCTCATTACATCGTGTCTTGGGAAGGGGTATCCCTGTGGTGTGTGTGTGGGGGGGGGGGGAAGTGAGAGGTGGGGAAAATGCTAATTCTGTCGCAGCCTCCAGTGATTTAATGGCACTGGGGACCTTCCCAGAGTAAATCATCTGGCACCCCTCCTCCTGTCAGTGGCAGGAACCGGGAGGCGTGGGGCTTCCTCAGGAGCTCCGCTGCGGTGACTGGATCCAACAAAGGGCGCAGCGGTTGCCATGATCTGAAAGACAAAAAGGGGCCCCTCATTTGCTGGCTCAGGAGTCTGGGAGGGTGGTCTCAGGCAGCAAAGTTCCTAAGGGCTTCCTTCCCAGAGAGCCCCGAATTCTGGGTAAGCCTTTTCTCTTCTGGGTCTCAGTTTGAAGGGGCAATGGAGAGAGTCCATTTTCCTCTGGGCCCTTGATGATGATGAGGGGCTTAGGTACCGCTTGCAGCTCTTGGGAGGGAGGAAGTGGTCTAGAGCAGGAAGGCGCCTCTGAGCGCAGCCCCGCTGCAGGGTCTCACTATGTATGTAGCTGCGGCCATCCTGGAATTCACTCAGTAGACTAGGCTGGCCCCAAACTCACTTCTGTAGACCAGAGATTCGCCTGCCTCTGCTTCACCAGTGCTGGCATTAAAGGCATGCGCTAGCACAGCCTGGCTTGTCCCGGGTTTTCTAACCTCACATTTGGGCCTTGGCTGGCTAAGAGGTTCTCCACTCAAGGAGTCTCAGACGATGATGACAGCGACAGCCTTTTGACGTGGCCCAAGTAGTGATCTGAAAGATAAGGGTTGAAGTCAGAAGAGTGCTGGTGCTGATGGGAATGGGGCCTCTGGGACTGTGGTCTGTGTGGCAGCTTCTATGAGCTTTTTCTGCTGGGAACCCCAGAGACTATGCTCCTTTGCAGGTGGGGGAGGGTTTCTATTTTTACGGGTTCGGATGTTCACAGGGACGAAGCAAACTAACTTCCATGGCACGTGCATCCTCCCAAATGATACTATTTTTCCCCAGCAAGATATCGGCAGGCCAATACATGCATCTCTACCCTCTGCCTCTTTGTCCTTTGTGGTCTCATGTTCTCTGCTGCACCCCCCCCCCCGCTGTCCATTTTATGCGTATGCATATGGAGGTCAGATGTCAGTATCAGGTGTCTTCCTCACACTTTACCTTGCTCTTTGAGGCTCATCATTTAGTCTAGGCTGTCTGGCCAGTGACCCCGAGGGCTCTTCCTGTCTCTGCCTTTCCAGTGGTATTTTCAGGTTACAGAGCTCTCTGCTGGGCTTGGCTTTTTAGGTGGGTGCCGGGGTTTGAACTCAGGTCTTCATGCTTGCCTGTAAGCACTTTACTGACAGCCACCTTCACAGCCTCTGGTTCTTCCTCTCTCAAAGGCGTCCAAGACTCAGTAGGCTGACTCTGCTGGTGGGCTATCCAGGGCCTTTTCTAGATTGTGGATTCACTAATTGGCAACGATTGCCACATTTTGCAGATGAGGAAACTGAGGCTAGAGAGGTACGGGGTTGTACAGCCACCATAGCTTTGCACAGCGGCGTTTGCATCTCAGAGTTTCTCTCAGCTACTACTGTGAACATTAATTTCAGGATGATTTATTAATTTGTAACTGATGACCTGTGTGTGGGTGGCCTCGGCCACCAGGGTGCCTATGCGAAGGTGAGAGGACAGTTTGCCAGAGTCGGTTCCTTCCTCCCACTTTTGTGTGAGTTTTGGAAATTGAACTCAGGTCCCTCAGTTTGTGCAGCAAGCACCTTTACCTGCTGAGACGTCTTGCCAGTCCAGATTTTTTTTGGGGGGGGGGGTGGGCTTTGATGCTGATTTGGACCCAGGAACTTAGGGTTGTGTCTCTTCCTGAGGGGAAAGCTGTGTTTCTCTCTTGAGCTATTCTGCTTGGGAGAAATTTTGTCTTTTCTCATGTCTACTCAGTGCAAGCTCCTGTTGCTTGCTCACAGAGGTGCCTGATATTTGAGAAGACAGAGCAAGTGAGGAAGAGAAAGGCCCACCTGTGGAGGTGCTGGACACCAGTGGGACATCTGGCACGGCTCTCTCTCTCTCTCTTTCTCTCTCTCTCTCTTTCTCTCTTCTTGCTTTTGTGGAAAGAAAAAAAAATCACAGTAAGAGAAGTAAGTCAGCCTCAGAGACAGAAATATCACATATTTTCTCTCACGTGTAGATCCTAGATTTTATTTAGGTATATAGAGTCTTACATGCACAGGGGATCTGAAAATAGAAGTGATTCTGTGGGAGAAGAAGTGAGAATGAAGGGAGGAGAGGTCAGGGTCAGTGAATGTGGCCAAAGTGCAGACGTCCTTATTTGAGGATATCTGTGAGAGCCGATACTAGGTTTAATGAGTATATGCTACTTAAAAAAAAAAAAATTAAAACACAAAATTGGTGATGGGCATGGTGGTGTACACCTTTAATCCCAGCACTCAGGAGATGGAGACATGAGGATCTCTGTGAATTCTAGGTCAGTGTCATCTACATAGTGGGTTCTGGGTTAGGCAGGGGTACACAGTAAGACCCTGACTCAAACAACAAACTCCGCCAAAACTGAAGGGCTGGACAGAAGGCTAAATTGGTTAAGTTCTTGACTTTTAAGTATGAGGCCTGAGTGAGTTCTAGGACCCACATAAAAAATCCAGGTGCAGGGGCCTGGAGAGATGGCTCAGAGGTTAAGAACACTGGCTGCTATTCCAGAGGTCCTGAGTTCAATTCCCAGCAACCACATGGTGGCTCACAACCATCTATAATGTGATCTGATGCCCTCTTCTGGCCTGCAGATGTACATGCAGGCAGAGCACTGTATACATAATAATAAATACATCTTTTTAAAAAAAAATCCAGGCGTAGTTGTGCATACTTGTATCCCAGCATTCGGGACAGGAGCATCCATGGGGCTCAATGGCTGGCATGGATTCCATGCCAACAAGACATCTCTCAGAAAACAAATAAAAATCCCAAGGTAGATGGCACCTGAGAAATGGCACCCACAAGTCACCCTCTGGTTTCCACTTGCACATGCAAACACATATAAACACGCGTGCACGCGCGCGCACACACACACACACACGCACACACCCCTCCCCGCATGCAACTGGTGCCCTCAGTGTCTCCGTTCAGGTTTGGGATTTTTCCCAGTGTTGGGTTAGCTACTTGGCCTCTCCAAAACTCCTTTTCCCCATCTGGAAAGTTGGCTATGACCTCCTTCTTTAAAGATCTCATTATGGGACTGGGGAGCCCAGCAAACACAAGGCTGGGAAAAAGTATACAGGAGTGGAGTTGTCCCCACAGGCAGAGCTGCAGAGAGAAAAGCCACAAGCCACAAGCCTTCCACCAAGCAGATTAAACAGGCCATGTCTTTGGGCTGGAGAGATGGCTTAGCCTTTAAAAGTGCATTTTCTGCCCTTCTAGAGGACCCCGGTTCAGTTCCCAGCACCGATGTTGGCTGACTCGCAACTTCCTGTTACTCTAGCTCCAGGGAATCCAACGCCTTTTTCTGATTTCCTCTGACACCTGTGGCATACCCATGTGCTGTCACACATACACGCACACATAAATAAAAATAAAATCTTAAAAGAAAATACTGGATATTGCATCTGGCCGAGGTTGGGTTTGAACTTGAGAGCTAGGGTTACAGACTTGTGCCACCACTCGCTTGCTCCCTGCCCTCTTGCTCCTCATCCACCAATCACATATTCATCATCACTGGGCACTTGGGACACCAACAGGGCACAAAGGGGCCACTTCAATCTCATAAGAGGGACTGTCAGTCTCAGAACCAGACAGCGACATGAAGGAAAGATAAATACTTGCTTAGTGGCAGAGGCAGAGGCAAGGTTAGGGCCAATGTTTGAGTCTGCATCGCCCACACAGGTGGTAAATGCTTGCCTGGAGAAAGAGAGAAAAGCCCTATCCTTTCCACTTAATTCTATTGCATTCTCTTTGCCCAGCCACCTGGTTCTGCGATTGGGATGCTTGAACGGAACACCTGCCCGGATGCCAGGCTCTTTGGATGATGGATGCCCTGTTTCCCCACGCTCTAGGCCCAAAATAGTTACATAAGAAATTGATAGGGTCTAGTGGGGCTCACCAAGGCTTATGACTGAGGGTGATGGAGTGCAAGCTTCGCTCTGGGCCTCGAGTCTCATAGCTTTAGCTTAATTAACTCACTGGGGACTCACTCTGGTGGCTGCTGGCCCAGTCTCCGGAACTGGGGAAAGATGGCTTATGAGCATCGCTCCCCAGGGTCAGCTCTGGGCTCCTGTCGTCCATCTGGGGGTCCTTGTATGCCATGCCATCCTCTGCAGGTGCTCCTGGGGTTGCTAAGGAGCCAGGTTGCTGGGGGACGTGGGGATGTCCGGTTTCTGCTGGCCACCTATGAGTGGCTGTCTGACCTGTACATCTTTCCTCTCAGATGCTGCCATTTAAAAATCATGTGCTGTCAACCAAGTTTGGGGGTTCTCACAAGAAACAGATCTGAAAGTCTAGCATGATGGCTCACAGTTTAATCACGCAAACACACACACACATACGCACTTGCATGCACACATGCACACACACACACACTTGCATGCACACATGCACACACACACTTGCATGCACACATGCACACACACACACACATACATGATTGGGAAGTATGGGCAGTGTTCACCTAACCCCCTGGCTACACTGATACTCAGTTTCCCGGTCTGTAAAGTGTGCCCTGACCTCTGGCTCTGGCCAACCGTCATCCTCACAACCTTCCTCTGATCTGCCTTTCCCTTTATGCACATTCCTATGAGTTCTGATACATTTTTATTGTACTTTCCTGAGACTAGTGACACTGGTGGCAGGGCAGGCTGAAGTCCCTGACCTAGGCTGTGGCACGAAGGCAGCTGACGTTCAGACATCGGTGACTGGGAGAATGACATCCTCATAGGAGGCTCTGCAGGAGACATTGCAAACACGGGTGCCAGCAAAGGATGGCTTGTCATCGTCAGTGGCTTCCAACAGTGGCATTTGAGCCAAGGCCTAAAGAGGTGACCGGAGAGACTGGGGTAAGGGACATGGAAAAGGAACAGCAGGGACAAAGCCCCAAGGTGGGAATGTGTTTTGTAGGGACAAAGAGAGAAAGGAAGCCAGCGAGGTTTGTCTAAGTGAGGAAAGGACAAGAGTGGGGTGAGGACTATTGGGGTGGCTTAGTAGGGAAGGGGGCTTGCTGCCAAGCTGGTCATCTGTGTTTGAGCTTTAGAACCCACATGACTGGAGGAAAGAACAGAGTCCCGCAAAGTGTCCTCTGACCTCCACAAATGCACCATGGCACACCTGTGCCTCCCAATATATATATATGTGTGTGTATGTATACACATATACACACATATATGTTTACACACACACACACACACACACACACACACACACACACGGTGTATGATTTCAGTCCCAGTACTCCAGAGGCAGAGACAGGTAGATCTCTGAGTTTGAGGCTAGCATGTCCTAGGACAGCCAGGACTACACAGAGAAGCCCTGTCTTGAAAAGCAGAATAAAAGGTTAAAAAAAGAAAGAAGAGTGGGAAATGTGACCAACAGGGTGATAGGGCTCCAAGCCTCCAAAGGTCTTTGGTGATGAAGGATGTGGGCAGGTGTGAGAAGGATGGAGCCAGGAGACCCTGAGTGGCTACTGCAACAGTCCAGGCAAATGACTTGGCTTGGAGCTGCAGCTGTGGAGACCTCGGTGCCTTTTGAGACTTGCTGATTAGCTTTCTTCAATAAATATTTCCCAGGGTGGGCTGGGAGAGGGCTCAGTCGGCAAAGCCTCTCCTCTTGCAAACTTGAGGACCCGAGTCTGGTCCCTAGGATTCATGGTAAAACAAACTGGCGTAGTGATGTGCACTTGGAATCCCAGCCCTGGGGAGGTAGATTGAGAGGATGGCATATCAATTAGTGAGTTCCAGGCCAGTGTGAGAACTTGTCCTCCAAATGGAGGTAGATGGTGCCAGAGGAATGACACCTGAGGTTGACCTCTGGCCTCTCTACAGGCAAGTGTACTGTATGTGCATACACACACCTGGGCAGACATGTTTCCTGGGTTCTGACTGTGTGGGTTTGTCAATGTGGGTGCAACTGAGGCCACAACGATGTTTGTGAAATGACAGACTCAGGCGAGAATGTCACCTGTGAGTCGGGCTCTTGCTTTTTTTTATTTTTTGTTTTTTTTAAAAGATTTATTTATTATTATGTATACAGTGTTGTCTGTTTGTACACCTGCAAGCCAGAAGAGCGCATCAGGTTACATCGTAGATGGTTGTGAGCCACCATGTGGTTGCTGGGAATTGAACTCAGGACCTTTGGAAGAGCAGGCAGTGCTCTTAACTACTGAGCCGTCTCTCCAGCCTTTTTTTTTTTTTTTTTTTTTTTTT
>OU015754.1:24033808-24056916 GCA_907169655.1 Acomys percivali | reverse complement strand
TCTCCTTTTTTTAGGGGGGGGGGTTGGTTTTCTTTTTCTTTTCTTTTTTTTTTTTTTTTTTTTTTTTTTCAAGACAGAGTTTCTCTGTGTTAGCCTTGGCTGTCCTGGACTCACTTTGTAGACCAGGCTGGCTTCAAACTCACAGCGATCCGCCTGCCTCTGCCTCCTAAGTGCTGGGATTAAAAGAGTGCGCCACCACACATGGCTGGGCTCTTGCTTTTTTTTTAGAACCACCCCCAGAGCCATGTAGAGAAGATTGTGTGTGAAGCCAAGCCAGGGGCTGGAGAGACGGCTCAGCGGTTAAGAGCAATTATTGGTTTTGCAGAGGACCTGGATTTGACTCCTAGCATTCAAGTCTTATGGCTGTTAACTGCCTGCAACTTTAGCTCCAGGGTTACTGACACCCTCTTCTGGCCTCCACTGGCACCTGCACTCACATGATGTGCACATGCGTGCGGGGGCTCACACACACACACAGACATACACCCATAGACACACACACAAACACACATTAAAAAATAACCAAAAAACTAAGTTAGGTGTGGTGATGCACGCCTGCAATCCCAGCACTCTGGAGGTGGAGGCAGAAGGTTCAGGAGTTCAAGGTTATCCTTAGTTACATAGTAAGTTCCAGGCTAACCTGGGCTACATGAGACCTAGACTTAAAAAAAGCAAGATAACAAACAGCAAGTAAAATCAACCATCAAGTATAGACCCGCAAGGAGAGTAAAGTCAAGCTGATTCATGAGCCAGGCTACACATAGTGTTGGCTCTCAATAAATGGGAGCAACTATTGACAACAGCATTATGACAGTTGAGGGGATCCAGGCTTGGCTACTCTCTTACCCCCCAAAAGCAAACAGTTTGGCTCTTAACTGGCATCTGGCAGATTCTACCTGCGTTGAGAGTGATTATTTTGGCATCTCGAGGAGGTCTAGCTGATAACGGGTTCTCAGGCCATTTAGTAGCTACATAGGTAAAAGTTGTCATGCCAATCAAATTCCATTTCCCTCCCAGAAATTTCCACGACACTCTAGAGATGTGTAGGTCCAACCACCCAACCCTCTTGGCTCTTTACATATTGCTCATTATTTCCTGTACTCTTTAAACCAGGCATCTGGGCTGGTGACATGGCTCAGCAGGGGGGGGGGGCTGTGCTTGCCTTCCAAGCCTGATACCTTGAGTTCAACCCTCAGAGCCCACATGGTGGAAGGAGAGAATTGACTCCCAAAAGTTGTTTTCTGACCTCTACCTAGCCTGGAACTCACATCCAGCAAATAAATGATCAAAACAAAACAAAACAAAACAAACAAAGAAAAAAACAAACGGGCACTAGTAGCACACAGAGGTCTCCTGGATTGCTTTTGGCCCTCCACTTGCTGTGTGTAAATAAAGTTTTATTGGGACTCGGTCCTCCCTGTTTGCTTACATAAGGCTGTTTCAGCACCATGGGAGTCAAGCAGTTGTGATATGGGTAGTATACGTGGCCTCTCAGGAAACCACCTACTCTCTGTCCTCTTTTTAGAGATGCAGTTTGCCTTACATAGTCAAGCAGGGGCATTCTTTGTGCTTTCAGGGGCACTTCCACTGTGAAGAACAAGGGACCCTTTCTAATGTCAAAGAAATTATCCAGCTCAGGAGTGAGGACAATGCCTGCTTTGGAGTCTCTTGGTTGAAAAAGAACAACATATTGATCGAAAGTGGCTGTCAATTCAGCAGCAGGCCTGGTAATTACAGTAGCATTTATGTAACATTTTAAAAATAGTAGCACATGTGTAGGCTAGCTATTTTTCACTCTGCAGGCACAGCCTGATGGCTCAGAACTCAGAAGACCCCCTCAGAGGGCTGCCACTGCCGCTGGTGCTGCAGGAGCCCTGGTCACAGTGATTCCCATTCACACTTCTGTTTTTTTAAATTTTTTTTTTTTACATCATGTTTGTTTGTTTCTTATGGGATTATCTTAAAGATATGTGTGCCTATAATATTTGAAAATTTCAATGCTGAGATTTTGGTATACTCCTGGATGGAGATGGCACACCGAATGCAGAAGCATGTCACCACTCCTGTCTAGACCCTACAAAAACCGCCACGTCTGGTCCCTGGACTTGGAAAGCACGTGGCAGGAGTGGTTCAGACGCAGCTGGATCCAGGTGCTTGACATTTTTCTAATCGCTGCTTTCTCCTTCTTCCTTTGCTTTTTAGTTCTCTTTTCATCTTTGCCAACTTAATTCAAACCTAGGCTTGCTCTCATTGATGACAGAGTGGGCCACAGTCACCTCTGGCCGGCCCCGGGACCAATAAGAGGTCAGATGTCTCTTTCTGATCCCGCTCAGCATGAAAACCGGGGCTGATTTGATCTAGACTAAAGGCCCTCTTCTGGTCCCCATGTCAGGGACTGTGCCCAGGGTGTGGAGTGCTGTGTCTAATCAGCCAGAAGCTTATCTCTGAATCTGGCGTTGGAAGATGGGTACTTCCCCAGGAAGCAATGGGCAGCAGCCTGAAGCTGGGGCTGGCCGGGGGAAGGAGGAAGGGCTGATCTCATGCCGTTGCTGTCTCTGGGGCCATTACCCATGAGGAGGAATCCACTCTCGGACCCTGGCTGCCCTACTAGACAGGCTATTGCACTGTGAGGCACTCCCCCCCCGGCCCCCCAGTGTTTGCACATTGGTCTTGGCTACTTTGTATAGTACATAGAAAGTTTGGAAAATGATGCTGGAGAGTTCAGTGGTTAAGAGTTCTTGCACCAAGCCAGGCGTGGTGGTGCACGCCTTTAATCCCAGCACTCTGGAGGCTGAAGCAAGCAGATCACTGTGAGTTCAAGGCCAGCCTGGTCTACAAAGTGAATCTAGGACAGCCAAGGCTACACAGAGAAACCCTATTTCAAAAAACCAAAAACCAAAAACCAAAAAAAAAAAAAAAAAGAGTCTTGCTGCGTTCCAGAGTTTGGTTTCGAGCACAACCACTTGTAACTCCAACTCCAGGTGTTCTCGTACCCTTCTGACCTTCTGGGCACCTGCACACACCTGTATAAACACACACACACACACACACACACACACACACACACACACAACTGGCCCTTGGCCTCTGCTTTCTTAGCCATCTCACCAGCCCCGTGTTTTGCTTGATTCGCTTTGAACTGTGTTTCCATTGCAGCCTGGAGGTCCTGACAAGCTTCTCACTAAAGCGACTCAGATGGCCTTGCCTCAAAGTGGCCTTGGCCTCTCTCCTCCTGCCCCCAGTTGTGACTCTTACGTGCTCCACTGAGAGCTAGTCTAGCTAATGTGCCCAACCTGTCCTGAGTTCACAGAGGGCTATATTGTGTGTGGGTTTTTATCTATCCTGTTGCCTATTCCCCATCCTTGAAGATGGTCAGGTGAAGTAGATGCCATCTGCCAGTGATAACTGATGTAAGATTCTCCTCCATGCCCCTTCCCTCCCCGTGCCAATCAAAAGTGCTAAGAACTGCTCTGTCTCCTGCACCTGTTTGTAGCTGGAACTCTAAATGTCAAAGATGAAAATGTTATTGACGTTCTTACTTCAAGGCTCAAGGGAAGCTCAGCATTTATCCTATCTATCTATCTATCTATCTATCTATCTATCTATCTATCTATCATCTATTGACAGGGCCTTACTGTGTATCCCAGGCTGGCTTTGAACTTGAGATCCCTCCTGCTTCAGGGTGGCTGGTGCTGGGACATCTGGCATTATTTGTGTGCATCCTCCCCTCCCCCCCACCAGACAGGGTTTCTTTGTGTAACCCTGGCTGCCCTGAAACTCACCCTGCAGACCAGGCTGGCTTTGATCTCAGAGATCTATCTGCCTCCCTCTGCATCTCAGGTGTTGGGATTTTTTAAAAGAGTTATTTATTCATTATGTATACAGTGCTCTGCCTGCATGTAACACCTTCAGGCTAGAAGAGGGCACCAGATTTCATTATAGATGGTTGTGAGCCATCATGTAGTTGCTGGGAATTGAACTCAGGACCTTTAGAAGAGCAGGCAGTCCTCTTAACCTCTGAGCCATCTCTCCAGCCCAGGTGCTGGGATTAAAGGCATGTGGATCTTTAAAAAATAAAAATAAAAACAAATTTAAAAGCTACTCCAGGGTCTCTAAGAATCTCTAGGTTCCATCCTTTCTTATGTTAAAAAAACTTAGTTTATTTTAAATGTATGGGTGTTTTGCTTGCCTGTGTGTGTGTGTGTTCATCATGTGAGTGTAGTGCCCATGGAGGCCAGAAGAGGGCACTAGAGCCTCTAGAACTGGAGTTACAGATGGTTGTGAGCTATCATGTATGTGCTGGGAATTGAACCCATGTCCACTGGCAGAACACCCGGTACTCTTAACTGCTGAGCCATCTCTCCAGGCCCCGATTCTCTCATTTTGGATTTGAGTATCTGTTCCTGGTCCTCTGCAAACGCAATGCTAACTCCAGCATGTTCATTTTCTTTTCTTTTCTTTTCTTTTTTTCTTTCGCATGTTCATTTTCAACTATAGGATTTTGTAGTCTTTTTTTTTTTTTTTTTAAGGGTCAGTAGACCATCCTTGCAGGATTTATGTTGCCTGTTGGTGTAGATATGTACAAAACAGCGTGTTTCCTCCATGAGCCATTAATGTGTGCTGTACAGTTTCTGCCTGCTTTGTACCGGTGTTTCTTGTCTGCCAACAGATACTGGGTTTGCACCACCAGACTGAAGTCAATGACAAGGTTTTGGTTACTAGTAAGTAAAGAAAACCTGCTTGGCCTGGTGGCATAGGCCTGACACCCGGCTACTCAGGAGGTGAGTCAGGAAGATTGCAAGTTCAGGTCTAGCCTAGGCAACTCATGGAGATCCATGACTCAAGGTTAAAAAATAAAGAAAGGCCTGGGGTTGTGGCTCAGCGGCAGAGAGCTTGCCTAGTGTGTAGGAGGTCCTGGGTTCTATCCCCAGTCCTGGAAAATAATGAATGAAGGGAATTTGAGGACTCAATGACAAAGTGCTGCCCCCTCTAAGAGTGGAGTGGAGCCGTCAGGGCGATGGCTTCGTTGAGCTGCTCTCCCCAGAGGAAGACTTTGGGGGTGGGTATCTCATTTCGCCTCTTCAGCAATTACAATTCAACCTGCAAGAGAGAACAGGCTTACAGGGGGTGTGGCTCAGAGAGGGTGTGGCTAAGAGAGGGCGGTGCTTAGAGAAGGCGTGGCTGCGGAAAAGTGTGGGTCTGGGAGGTTAGTCTGGTAGGCTGTGAGATGGCGAGGACTCTGGACCTCTTTCTGTGTCCGTGAGAAGTCTCTGTGGCCTTAGCCTTGATCCACCTTCCCATACAGAAGGAAGGGATGGGAGTGTATTGGCAGACGAACGGATCTGGGGCGTTGGGCAGCCTGGAAGTGATTTTGGCTTGCGGCGCGCGCGTGTGAGACTGTGGGGAGAGAACCCAAGGTCCCCTCAGCACAGCAGCCCCGCCCTGACTTTACTTTCTAAGCCATCTGGGAAGATGCTGCTGGGCGGTGCCTCGGTGAATCCCCTAAATCGCATCTGCGGACTGTCCTCTGATCCAGAAGGGTGGATTTAAAGGAAGAATTTCTTGGCTCCTGGAGTTGCGGGGAAGGCTGTGAGATAGGGCATGGAGGCGGGACCGCTCCTGGCCCATCACAGCCCTGCTTCCGTTTCCTACTGGAACGAGGGGCCCCTGGTCCTCCTTGACAGGACAGGTGTCCCTTACAGCCTCTAGGCTGACCTGTGGAAGCAGGCCGTGCGGGGCTTTTCGTCTCCGGTCGCATGCTTCCAGAGCTCAGCCAGTCTGGGGGGAGCCACCAGCTTCGGCTTCAGCGATCTTGTGTTTTTGGTTCCCAGACAAACTCTCCTTTCTTTCCCCAGTCACGCTTGCTCCCCAGGGCTTCATTCTGAGCTGTTAGCATTCCAAGGTGGCAGCGGCAGTCTTTATCAATGCGAGAAACTTGAATTAGAATATGAATTTCACCTGGGGCCTGGGCTCATTGTTTCTGAGCCGAGCGCACACTTAACTGCAGGAGGCGAGGCTGGCTCTGTCTAGTCTCTGTCTGGCGGCCACCTGGGGGAGGCTAGGAGGTTCTGAGGTCCCAGCTGCCTGCCTGCTTCTCACTGGATGTCCTAAGTCCCCGAGGCGGTGCGGTGTAGGGAGGACCTTTTGCCACCTGTCTTTTTCGGCGCTGGGAAGTGGTATCTCAGGTTCAGCATAGCCCAGGGGCATCAGGCGGCTGGCCAGCTTTAATCATCTCTGAGCCAAGATTTAATGTGAAAATCTAGAATCTCTGATGTTCTCTCAAGAGGAGCAGGCCAGCAGCAAGCATTTGAGTTCATCCCAGAATGGCTGCCGTCTGTGGGACTGGAGGTCGCCCCTCCAGATGCACTCTCTGTTTCTCACACTGGGCATGCACACCCATGTATGCACACATATATATGCACTCCCCCCCCCCCAATCATTGTGTGCGGTTAGCTTTAGTTGTTAACTTGCTTTAACCTAGATCGCCTGGGAAGACAGTCTCAGGGAGGGATTCTCTAGATCAACAGGTTGGCGTGTGTGTGTGTGTGTGTGTGTGTGTGTGTGTGTGTGTGTGTGTGGTGTATGGATGTCTTAATTGATCCAGTCCACTGTGGGCTGCACTATTTGCTAGGAAGTATAAGAGAAGATAGCTAGCTAAAAGTAAGGGAGTGTGTGGTTTTTTTTTCCCTCTGCTCCTGACTGTGGTGTGATGTGAAGCTCCTGCCTCGACTTCCCTAAAATGATGGAGTGTGATCCAGAGTCTAAGCCGCCGAGTGACCTCTTTCCTGCCCACAGTTGCTTTATGGTCAGCAACAGAACTGGAGCCAGGACACAGACTCTCCATTGGTTGCCCAGCTCGGCCTTGAACTCACTCTGCTTCCACAGGGCTGCGGAAGGGGACTCCAGTGCTACATTAAGTAGCAATCTGTGTGACACAACACTAAGTGTAAAATGCTGGCTGGCCTCACGCAGTGTAAGCTGATGCCAGGGTCTCCTCCCCTTTAAAGGTGTCAGGGTCTCCCTTTTCAGGGCTGAATTGTATTCCACCATCTTTTAGGGACTTGGATGTTATGATGCTGTGAAGCCCTTGGGAGCTCCTCACTTTGAGGTGACATTGAGGTAGTGTTGGGGTGGGGAACAGAAGAGGGCACCAGATCTCATTATAGATGGCCATGAGATCTCCCATGTGGTTGCTGGGAATTGACCTCAGTTGGGAACAGGTGGAGGCATGGGGTGTGTGGCCTCAGGCTGTGATCCTGGCCTTTCTCAGCTGGAGGTACCTGTGCCACTGCACCTTGCAGAAGCTGTCAGGATACCCCAGGATACCTCGTCGCTGTGATGATGTGGAACGGGGCTGGCTTTTATAAGGAAGAATTCTCACTGGACTGTAGTTAGCAGCATAGGATGCTGGATCATCTCCAACAAGGTCATGGTACAGATGTGGATGTCAAAGCTGGACCATCAAACAACATATTCCAGGTACTTGGAGTTCAGGGACGAGGTAGGCAGAGGAACAGTTACCAGCAAGCTTCAAACCCTGGTCAGAGGGATCTGGAGTTCAGCAGGGGGCTGGCTGGCCACCCAACTCTCCGAGCCTCAGTTTCTCTATTTAAAAAATGGGGTGTCAACTGGGCAGTGGGAAAGCAGAGATAGGTGGATCCCTGCATTGGAGGCCAGCTTGGTTTCCAGGACAGTTGGGGCTACAGAGGAAAAAAAAATGGAGTGTCAGTATTTAAGTTTTGAGCCTTTCTGAGCTCTGGAACCTGCTGGAAACGACCCCCTTAGAGCTGTTGCTGGGGGTGGGGTGGGGCAGGGTAGGTGCTTCCCTCATGTGCACGAGGCTCTGGCTCTGTCCCCAGGCTTTCCTCTTCATTTTAGTTTCCCTTTCTTTCTATGTCACACTCCTGGACAAATGGCTATCAAAATCAGCTCCTAGAACCCAGCATCATCCTACTGAGACAGCCTCATCCTTGGTGGGCGCCATAGCAGTGACTGTCCTGAGAGCAAAGGTCTGTGGCCAGCCTATCCTGCTTAGATAGTGATGATAGCAGCCACAGAGAACAATGAAACAGGCACATACCCATGTTCAAGGGCTCTTGGGGTCTCCCGTGAGGCTGACAATGGCAGCTTTCCTCCCGGGAAAGGGCAAAGGCAAGGGGTGACTTAACTATATCCCTGTACTTAAAAAAAAAAAAATCCCTGTGCTCTGTGCATTTGTTATTTATACATTTTTTTGGAGGTGGGGTGAGGGGTGGGGAGGTGGAGGACAGAGCCTTACTCTGCAGGCCTGGCTGTTCTGGAACTCACTGTGTGGATCAAGTTGACCTCAAACTCACAGAGACCTGCCTATGCCTCCATAGTGCTGGGATTAAAGGCTCCTGCCACCATGCCCGGCACATTTGTTATTTAAAATAACCGAAAAAAATACTTTAAAAAGGCACCTTTTCAGTCTCCTCCACAGCAAGAGAGGAAAAAAGACCTATTTAAGTGTTTTGCATAGATCCTGCCACTTGGTCCTTCCACGGGGGCTTTTTAGAACCATTTCCCTTCTGGGGGACCCATGGCATTTGCTAAATGGTATCTCAGTTTCTCGTGCAGAAGTGAAATCTAAAAATCTTAAACGCCCACGGCCTGGCATTCCGTTGTGGAGGGGCATGCGGGGGGCGGGGGGCGAGAGGGAGGTGTCATCAGGCCCGTTTTCCTCACTGTCAGCTGTGATTCAAGTTTGGTCTTGGACTGAGGCTGTGACTATAAAATCATAGAAAGGTCCGTGTGAGCTGTTCCAGCTGGGCCACCCAGGACTGTTGGTGAAGCTTGAGGAATCCATATGTTTCCTAATCTGCACCCAAGAGAGGATCAGAGTGGGGTGCTGTTGCATCTTGCAAAGCTGGCATTTAAAAATTTTTTTTAGAATTTTAGAATTAGCCAGTAACGCCATGCCTAGGTTTACAATGCAAGGAATTATAAACACATACCCAAACAGAAACCTATCCACAAATATGTGCAGCAGCTCTGTTTACAGTAGCCAAAAGATGGGGCACCTGCCGACAAGTGGATCAACAGAATGTGGTTTGCTACATGATGGAATACAATATAGCTTTGAAAAGGAATAGTGCTGGTAGGTTACACTGGATGGATGACTCCGTAGAATACGCTGCTGGGGGCGGGGCTGGAGAGATGGCTCAGAGTATTAAGAATACTGGCTGCTCTTCCAAAGGTCCTGAGTTCAATTCCCAGCAACCACATGGTGGCTCACAACCTAATGAGAGCTGATGCCTTCTTCTGGCCTGCAGGCAGAATACTGTATAAGTAATAAGTAAATACAGTCTTTCAAGAAAAGGAATATGCTGCTGGGCTTATGCTGCTGGGCTGAGTGGGAGGAGCCAAAACACAGGCGTGGAAGCCACTCCATTGAGAATCCTATGAAGATGGCCCTTGGGACAGCAGCATTAGGCAGACCAAAGGGCTGTCGAGAATCCAGGCTGAGGTATCTAGGGGCGTTAGTCAGTTGTGTATTACTGTCATGTGGGCAACTTAAGGAAGAATAAACTGCAGAGGTTTCTGTCCATATTGGGAGGGCCGGGTGGGGCAATCACACCGGAAATGTATTTGCAATTGACTGACAGTTCAGTTCTGGGTATCCTGGCCGCTAAAGTGACTAAGGAAATAAACCCGGGTTTTTCATAGAGTCAGGACCCCCTTGCCCCCATTACAACATAGGGATTCTGTGCAATCTGAATATTACTGTAATTGCTTCTGGGACATTGCCTGCCACTCAAAAATATCACAACACAAAAACCTAAGTGAGCTGCGCGCAGTGGCGCACGCCTGTAATCCCAGCACTCGAGGAGGCAGAGGTAGGTGGATCTCTATGAGTTCGAAGCCAGCCTCTTGTACAAAGCGAGTCTAGGACAGCCAGGGCTATACGGAGAAACCCTGTCTTGAAAAACCAAAGCCAAACCCAACCCAAAACAAAACACAAAAATAAACAAACAGAAACCTTGTAGGTGAACTGACAGTTTCTGTTGGTTCCTGCTTAACATTCTCAGCCTGGCGGGGGGAGGCGGGGGTCTGGGGTCAGCACAGCTGTTCAGGGCTGGACAACCACGGTCACAGCTGGCTTGTCACTGTAGGGTGCCTCTGTCTGCTAGACGTCTACAGCAGTACTGTCCCCCCTCGCCCGCCCCCAGGATAATAGAAACATTGGCAAGCTCCTTGTGTGAATCCTCTGGTCAAGGACAGAAGGCAGCATCTGCCCCCCACCCTTCCATATTATCAATTGTCCACCCCTGTCTGAAGGACCTGGCAGGAACTACAGATTCAACGGAGCTGCAAACCCAGTGCAGCCCAGAAAGCGAGATGCTGAGTGTGGTGAGAAACGGAGGGTGGCAGGAAGGGATTGTTGACGACGAATGACTGGAACCACAGCAACCCCGTAATGCAGGAAGAGGTGTCCAGGGTCGGAGCAGTTAGCACTTGGAAGGGTGGGAAATCGACCTGCTGCCCACTTAATGGATGGTCTAAAATAGAAATGATGTGAGTGTTGGAGGATTCTCTGTGACCTTGGGAAGAAGACTGATGACGCTTTAAGATAGTTAAGTGAAAATCCGCGCCCTGCCAGTCATCTTACGAAAGTCCAAGGAGGAGGTCTGGATGTTGCACCCTGGTGGAAGAGATGTTGCTGATGCAATTAAGCGATGCCCCTGGATGTTAGACTCTTTCAGCAGTTTCAGGAAATTTCAGATTGTGGGAACGCCCCTGCATTGCTGTGTTGATCCCTATACTTAGGAAAAGCCTGGGTCTGGGGGAGTAATTCCTTTGTCTCTTTGGCTGCAAGGATGCTCAGAACTAAACTTATAGTAAGTTTCTTACCATGTATTTCTGGTTGTGGCTCGCCGTACACTGCACTAATTCCTCACCTCTCCCTCATTTTCTTCCTGGTCTATGTGTTTTAGTCATATTAGATAATGAGATGTTACTGGGGGCTCCCAACTAAGATAGCAGGAGCAGGGGCCCCACGGTGACCTCAACATCAGTGACTGACCTCCAGAGAGCAAGTGGCCCGCAAACCCTCTCCCTGTCCCTTGGTCTCCGAGCCTCAGAAGGCGGGGTGCAAAACTTTGCTGGGGTTGGGCTTTCTTGGCCTCAGATCTCCGGTCTGCTGTCTTCATTAGCACTTTGGGGCCCGGGGACCACGTGTGTAAGTGGTTGCTGATGCTTCTTGCCTGCCTGTGAAGCCACCAGGGCCTATCAGAAATGACGGAGAATGCTGAAGCAGATGACAGGCTTTGGAGGAGCACTTCTGTGGTCTGCATATGGGTGGGCTGGAAGTGAACCAACTAGGGCTGCCCAGCTGAACTGTCTGTCATACACATACCTGTTTCTTCTCTTTTTTTTCATTTGTCAATCAGGTATGTATGTACGTATGTGTGTATGTATGTATGTATGTATGTATGTATGTATGTATGTATGTATGTATGTATGATATCTATCTATCTATATCTATCTATCTATCTATCTATCTATCTATCTATCTATCTAGTAGATGTCTAGCTTATAGATATATATCATCAATCACTTACTTATTTAAACGTTTATGCCTGCATGTATGCCTGTGTACCATGTGCACACAGTATCCACAGAGGCCAGAAGAGGGCATCAGATCTCCAGGAACTGGAGTTGTAGATGGTTGTGAGCTGGGTGGTGGGAATCAAAGCCAGGTTCTCTAGGAGAGCAGCCAGTGCTCTAACCGTTGAGCAATTTCTCTAGGTCTGTTACTTTCTGTCTTTTTTTTTTTTTTAAGGTTTATTTATTACATATATAATGTTCTGCCTGCATGTACACCTGCACATCAGACGATGACACCAGATCTCATTAGGATCTTTGGAAGAGCAGCCAGTGCTCTCAACCGCTGAGCCCCTACTTTCTGTTTTGAATGGCTCATCTTAGAAGTTTCTTTAAAGAAATCTTACCTGTGAGTCAGAAGGCAAGGCGGAAGGAAGTGGCCTTTCCCATGATATCCAGGAGGCTCAGTTTGTCCATGTGGCTGAGGTCAAGACTGATACAGAACTGGGCTCCCTCACTTCAGCATTGGCACTAAGACCTGAGAGACTGCCTGGCTTTCTCAGACTTGCTTGACTGGAGACTGCCACATTGAGGAGCTGGGACCTGCTATCATCTGTTTTGTTTTTAAGACAACACTTCCTAACTGACCTAGGCTGGCCTGGAATCTTGCTGAAATCCAGGCTGGTCTTGAACTTGCTACTCTCCTGCCTCATCCTTAGTGCTGGAATTGTCAGCCTGTGTTACCCTGCCTGGCTTAGAAATTGCTTTCGGCTTGCTCATGGCATAATTGATATTCTCTCTCCCCCTCCCCCCAACCCATCCCCATATATTTTGTGTGTGTGTAAGTTTTCTGTGGCTGACACAGCAAACTGCCAAAGACCTACACTTCCTCATGTTGTGAGGCCAGAGTCTCTACCTAGGTGTCAGCTGAGCCATATTGCCTCCACTGTCTTGAGTATTCATGTGGGCAGGCTCAGCCCACTGTGGGCAGTGCCACCCCTAGGCAGGGGTTGTACATGAAAACAGTCAGAGCAAGCCACAGGGAGCAAGCCAGGAAGCAGCATTCCTCCATGGCTTCTGCTTTAGCCCCTGCCTCCAGGTTCCTGCCTTGAGTTCCTGTCCTGGCTTCCCTTTACAATGGACTGTGAGCTGGAAGTCAGATAAACCCTTTCCTCCCCAAGTTGCTTTGGCCAGTGTTTTATCACAGCATCAGAGAAGCAAACTAGAAAAGTCCATGTAGGAAAACTTGTGCACAATGAGAAAAATGTAGGGACCCCAATCACAAGCCCTAATAAGGGCTCTTGTTTCTTATCGGGGAAGAAATTCTTGATTGAAAAAAAATTTTTTCCTTCTTTTTAGTCATGTGACTTACCTCTTCTCCTCCCCGCCCCCAATCGATGTAGTATTGGGGCTGGAAAACATGACTTTGTATTCTGAGAGCCAGGCCCTTGCTACGGCCAGCCAGTGTTTAAACTCTAGGAGCCTAGAACAGAGTTTGATTTGTTTTTTGTTTTTTGTTTTTTCGAGACAAGGTTTCTCTGTGTAGCCTTGGCTGTCCTGGACTCACTTTGTAGACCAGACTGGCCTCGAACTCACAGAGATCCACCTGCCTCTGCCTCCCAAGTGCTGGGATTAAAGGCATGCGCCACCACGCCCAGCCCCAGAACAGAGTTTGAAATCAGTTTCTGAACCACAATGTAAAAGGAAACAAAAGCTTAGCACCCTCCCACCTGTCATTTTTTTTGAGACAAGGCCTCAAACTCACCCTACACCTGAGAATGACTTTGAACATCGGATTATTAGGCCTCTACCTCCGGAGTGCTAGGATTAGAGGTGTGAGCCACCATGCTTGGCTTAAAAAGAGACTTTGTCCCCTCAAGACAGGGGTTTTTCTGTGTAGCCTTGGCTGCCCTGGACTCGCTTTGTAGACCAGGCTGGCCTTGAACTCGCAGAGATCTGCCTGCCTCTGCCTCCTGAGTATTGTGATTAAAGGCGTGTGCCACCATGCCTGGCCAGGAGATTATTTTAGAACTAAGCAAACCAACTTTTCTAAATGTCTACTTTTCCCCAAAGCCCAGAAATTATCTGCAGAAGAGCATTTCAGCTCGCGGAATTTTCCAGATGAGCTCTCAGCTATAAACACCTCCTGATTAGACAAATTATAAACTGGCACCGGGAGAAAGTTTGTCACAAATATAGAATTGACACCTGTCCGCCAAGACAGACGGGAACACTCTGTAAATATTGGGACCGGGGTTAGCGTTCAAAGTCTGCACCCTGTATGCTTCCCTATCATAAATATATAAATAGCTCCCAAACCGTTCCTAGGGACTCTGAGCTTGGCTTCTTTGGGCAATTAATTAATTGGAATATTCAGTAAAATTGTTCTGTTGTTCTTTTCTGTGTCTGGGTCTGGCGAGGTGTTATTTTTGATTCTGCTGCCTCATGAACAGAACTCTGTGTGTGTGTGTGTTCAGTTTTAAAGTTAGAGAGCAGAATGGTGGGGTGCCAGATGGTGGCCTGGCGCGTGTGCCATTGTGCTATGTACTTTCTCCCACTCCCGAGCGGACCTTGCCGATGGACATGACTTTGCTCTGACCAATTCTAGCCTGGAGAAGGTTAGATGCCTTAACCTCCTGATTTGTCTGATGGGTGGGTAGGTCTGATGCTCCAGAATGTGGAGAGGGTCTCAAATCTCAAACAGACATCTCTGATTGTCACTGCCTTTGGTCAACGGATTAACCTAGGAAAGCAGACTCGACCAGGCCAAGCCCAGTTGCGAAGGAGTATGTGGCTGGTGTAGGAGGCTTAGGAGGCACAATCTGAACGGTTCTTTCAGTCCCCAGAGGAGTCAGCTTCTCCTTTCATGGTTTAGAAAAAGGTTCTGTGTGTTTTCTAAGGTATCAGAAAATATTTTTTCTTCCTTCCTTCCTTCCTTCCTTCCTTCCTTCCTTCCTTCCTTCCTTCCTTCTTACTTTTTGAGACAGGGTTTCTCTGGGTAGCCTTGGCTGTTCTGGACTCGCTTTGTAGACCAGGCTGGCCTCGAACTCACAGCGGTCCGCCTGTCTCTGCCTCCTGAGTGCTGCTGGGATTACAGGCTGTGCCACCATACCTGGCTCTAGAAAATATCTCAGAATGAACTCTACTTCCCCAGGGAGAATGTTATTCCTGCCTGTCACCTGAGGCTCTGGAATGGATGGGAGCTGTTGGGGGTGGGGGTGGGTGGGTGGGTGGGTGCTGGGGGGGGTTGGGGGGTGTGGGAGTAGGGGGGGGGAGGGGCTGTAATGAGAAGATAGGCAGATGCCTCCCTCTTCAGTGTTCTCTTTGGCCTGATCCCAGAGCCTGCGGTCAGGTGAGGTGGATAGATGGATGGATGCCCCTTAGATACCCTAAGCCAGACTAATTCTCAGTGACAGGTCCTGGACTCAGGAGGCTGCAGCTTCCTGTCCATGGTGACTGGGTTGGCCCTGGGGTGGCGGTGCCTAGGATGGCCTTATTTCTTACCTATGCTAAAGGAGGTAAATAGGAAGCTAATCCAGTCAGGCAGCAGAGAAAGCAAGTGACTGCCTTGCACACGGTGTTCTGCCAAAGCTGGGGCCTGGCAGGGCCAGACAGTGAACCCGTAGGGCCACCCCAGCCTCGCCTTCTTTCTCCATCTCTGCTGACTTTGCCAACTGCCTGCCCTCTCCAAGGTTCCATTGGCTGCCCTGCCTCCCACCGAGGCGAGTTCTGTTTATATCCAAGGTGAAGTTACATAATGAGAAATAATGTGAAAAATGTTGAGACATATTATGAGAAATAAAATGAGTACTGCGTGTGGCATCGGGTATGGTTGCTATGCTGTGTGGACGCGCCACCCGTGTTATGTTAGTCACTCTTCTTGTTGCCATGACAAAATACGTGACGCAGGCTGCTTTGCGAAGAAGGCCTAACTTTAGATCACAGTTTGAGGGCACACAGTCCATCATGGCAGGGAAAGCATGGCAGCAGGAACGTGAGGCAGCTGGTCACATGACATCTAGTCGGGAAGCAAAGAGAGATGAACGCTGGGGCTCAGCTCGCTTCCTCCCGCTTATTCAGTCTGTGGCCCCAGCCCATGGGATGGCACCACCCACATTTACCATGGGCCATCTGGGCTTAGTTAACCGGTCTAGATAACCCCACAGATGTGTGCCTGGACTCTTCTTACCTCCTAAGAAGATTCCGGGTCCCATTAAGATGACAAGCAGGCCGGGCGTGGTGGCACACGCCTTTAATCCCAGCACTCGGGAGGCAGAGGCAGGCGGATCGCTGTGAGTTCGAGGCCAGCCTGGTCTACAAAGCGAGTCTAGGACAGCCAAGGCTACGCAGAGAAACCTTGCCTCAAAACAAAACAAAATAACAACAACAACAACAAAATGACAAGCAGTCAGTTCCTTTGTCCCCTCCCCTAGCTGTCGATGGCTACTGCCTGCTCCTGTCATGGACTTACCCTACTTGTGACCTCTCCTACAAATGTAGCTGTATGCTATGTTTAGAATGTAACAGAACACTTGGAGTTCATTTTGTGTACCAGAAAACTACCCTTCCTCCCTGTTAATGGTTGAGTAGTATTCCGTGGCAGCAGGGGCTGCATTCTGCTTGTCCGTTCACCTTACTGGAGGATGCTTGGGGCTCCTGAGTTCTACTGTGTGTGACACTGGTGTGTCCTGCCTCTGCTGTCTCCAGAAGAGTCTTGCTCTCGTGTAGGTAGCCACAGAAGTGCAGTCCCAACCTGGCCTTGGCTGATGTGTCCTGACACCTGCCCTGTGCCCCTGCATGGCTTCTCTTCCACTTCGAACGCCCAGGTCTTGGCCTTGGGGTGGGGGGTTGTTTCAGGGAGCCCTTCCCTCTCCTCCTCATCTTTTCATGGTCATTGAATTTGGGTCCCCACATGTTGAGACACAGACAAGGGCAGTAGGACATTGTGTGCAATGGTGGGCACCATGATAAGACACAGGAAGAGGAGAAAGGGGAGGGAGGAGACAGTTGGCTCCAGGGATGTCTAAGCAACTGGCTAATATTATGGCTTCTAGGGTCTAAGGATGCTGGTCAGCTGACCCACAGGTTCCCAGCTTCTCTGGGTGGGGTCAACTCTCTGTTACCACCTGCATCCAGACCTGTTTGCTTTTGGGTAGGAAGCCAGGCAGGGAGCAGCAGGTGCTTCTGGCGGGGGAACTGTGTTCAAAATCTGTGACCACAGATTTGATGTTGCTGCTGCCCCCAGCTGCCCCTTATCTCTCAGCCTTGATGTCGCCACCTTAGACAGGTTGTTCCAGATTGCTTAGACCCAGTGAGCCTGACATCCTGTCCCCCCTGCCCCCTCCCCCACACCCCGCCACTGCCCTGTGTCCTGTTCACCTCCTTCATTGGTATGATCTCAGCTTTTCCTTTTCTTTTTTTTTTGTGGTGCTAGGCAAGCACTCACCATTGGGCCACACCCCCACCTCCTCACTGGGGGGCTTCTAGGCAGGGGTTCTACCACTGAGGCACACTCCCATTCTCAGCCTGCCGGCCAGTGATACCTACTGAATTTGCACCAGTGCCCCCTTGGTGGGGACCTCTGCAGTGCAACCCTCACGGCTCTGTACTCTTTTCTGCATCCCGTGTGCTGAGCATCCTTGTGGACACAGTGGATGCTACACGGGTGGCGCTAAATGAACACACTGGCAACCACGATGACCCTCAGCTCTCCCGCCTCAGTCCTGAGGAAGCCAGTGCTGCCCTCCCAAGGCTCTAACTCTCCCCTAGAACAACCCCACAGCTTGAGGAGCTCTGAGTGCCTGCCCATATTTGCATTTCAAACTGGGCTTGTTTTCATTTGATTTTAGGGTGTCAGCCTTTTTCTCTTTCCTTCGAAAGGGCCTGGCTGCAGAGGGTGAAGATGCTGAGGGACTCCGGAGGGTTTTCTCTCACGAGGCTGCCTGTTTGTGAAAACAGTCTCAAAGCCGACTCAGCGCTCTCTGCGCTGTGAAATTTAGTTTTCTCTCCCCATTCCTTCTTCTTCAAGCTCTGGGCTGTTCTGCTACTGTGAATTCCCAGGAGTTCTGGGTGTTGATTTTTGTGTTGTTCCATATCTGTTATTGCAGTGAATTCAAATAGCTATTTTTTTATTTTATAAGCTTAGTGGTTCTGCTTCCTTGGGCATGATTCTTGAGAGAGATTTTGTTAGGAAAATCTCTAGAATCCCGGGAAATATAAAAAAGGAAAAAGACAAGAAAAACTAATGAAGGGGTGCTGGGAGGGGCTGGGGTAGAAGATGAAAGACAGAGACCCTCAAATGACCTGCTGAGTTGTTTTTGGTTTTGTTTTGTTTGTTTTTCAAGACAGAGTTTCTTTATGATAGCCTTGGCTGTCCTGGACCCGCTTTGTAGACCAGGCTGGCCTCGAACTCACAACGATCCACCTGCCTCTGCCTCCCAAGTGCTGGGATTAAAGGCATGCACCACCACGCCCAGTGAGCCCAGTTTAGGATGTCTGACAGGGGATATGGGAAGACAGATAGTGAGTAGAGGAGGTCTGGGGCTTGGATTGATTCTAAGGGAGAAGTGTGAGATTTTGACATTCTTTATGCCAGGTGGTGGTGGTACACACCGTTAATCCCAGTACCTGGGAGGCAGAGTCAGAGTCAGAGTCAGAGGCAGAGTCAGAGTCAGAGTCAGAGTCAGAGGCAGAGGCAGAGGCAGAGGCAGGTGGCTCTCTGTGAGTTTGAGGCCAGCCTGGTCTACAGAACAAGTTCCAGGACAGCCAGGGCTACACAGAGAAACTCTGTCTCAAAACTTATTATTTTTAAAAATTAATTGCATGTATTTGTATGTGTCTATGTGTGGGTACGTACATATAGGTGCAGCGGCAAGGAGGCCAGAAGAGGGCTCAGATCCCTTGGAGCTGGAGTCACAGATGGCTGTGAGCTGCCATATGGGTGCTAGGAACTGAACCTAGGTCCTCTGCAAGATCAGCCAGTGCTCTTAATTGCTGAGCCATCTCTCCAGCCCTTGAAATGTGAAATGTCTATGTGTTGCTGCTGATTCAGCCCGCTCAGGCATGGGGTGTGTGGTCTCTTATTCACACTGGCTAGAACCTCACACTTAAGATGCAGGTTCTCTGACCCTGGAGTCACAGACTTAGAATTATTTTGGTTGTGAAAAAAGGAAATGAGAGAGAGAGAGAGAGAGAGAGAGAGAGAGAGAGAGAGAGACAGAGAGACAGAGAGACAGAGAGACAGAGAGACAGACAAAGAGACAGAGAAAGAGAGGGAGAGAGAGAGAGAATATTCCCCCTTTGGTTGACATAAGAGAAAGCTTAGTGTTCTGGCATTGGGCATGGCTGGTTCTAGGAGCTGGTCCCTTTCTTTTTTCATTTCTTGGATCTGATTTTCTCTCTGTGACCCTCCATTCTCAGGCATGTGCTGCTCTCATAGTGACAGAGTAGGTAACACCCGTTTTAGTTTATGTGTTTATATTGGTTTCATTTCTGCTGCTGTGATAAAACATCCCGACAAAGGCAATTCGGGGGTGGGGGGAAGAATTTATTTTGTTCCCTTGTTCCAGAGGGAAGGTTCACTGTGGTGGGGAAAGGCATCGTGGCAGGAGCATGAGGCCAGCCAGTCACATTGCTGTCACATGCACCAACAGTCAGAAAGAGTGAGCTCAGAAGGAACGCATGCTCACATACCTGGTTGTGCTAGCTCCATTTCTCCATTTTTACAACAGTCCAGGTTCCCCTGCCTAGGGAATGGTGCCGCCCACAGTGGGCTAGGTCTTTAATATCAATTAATGTAATCAAGATATAACCCCGTAGGCATGTCTGCAGGCCAACCTGATGTAGACAGTCTTTCCTTGAGACTCTTTTCAGACAACTCTAGATGGTGTCAAGTTCGTGACCAATGTTAACCAGCACACTTGCATTTCATAGGCTCAAGAGGGACAGCCTGTTCTTTCCTAACAGCATTTGCATCACCAGTGAGGATGCCTTGGTCTTGCTGTAGTTGGTGGGGATGAGGTGAATGAAGGCAGGGTCACCTTCTGGAGGAAGCCTTAGCAGAGGCTCCATTGTCTGTGCCTGACTTTGAAGGATGGAGAGGTGGGCTGTGTGGACCCTAGCAATGGTACTGGGTACTGATGCCAGGGCAGCAGTCTACCCTTGTGGACCTGTTGTGGTGACCTTTGGGGCCTGGTTTGTGAGCTAGTGCCCATGGTGGCAACTCCCTGGTTTGGCCAGTGGCTTCCTCATATTAGGGACAGTGGCTTCCCTGGTGCCCTGGATCTGCCATGTGGCGTGAGGGTCATTTCTGGTGTGTGTGTGTGTGTGTGCATGCGCGTGCGTGCATGCGAGTGTCTGTCTGTCTGCTTGCCTGCCTTCCTCTGCTGTTCTCCTCTGCTCTCCCTGAGAAGCCCTTTTCTGTCCCTGCTGGCCCAAGGTGGCCTCTGCTCCCTGCAACCAAATCCCAACCAACGTGTTTAGTTAGCTTCTCCAGGCTGCGGCTGTCAAAACTCCCAGTGTCAGGAGTGGAATAAATCTGTTGTTTTCACAGCATCTGGGGCAGAAGGTGCCCACAGAGACGCTGCTTTGGCTGACTGCATGTGCCCTGGCCACCAGCTGCCTTGAGACAGAAGCTGTGATCAGACCCGATGTCTTACAGGGCTCATAAGGGCATTTCACAGGCCCTGGCAGGCTCTCAAGGGAGAATGACAGACTTATTACGGCAAGTTAGAAAATTGCATGAAGGCTGCGCTCCTAGCACATCACATGTAGATCTGTCCAGCTCTGCACAGCTCTCCAGAGCCCCCACTTTCTTCCATACCAGGCCTGGTGCTACTGGTGGCCTCCTCTGAGGTTTGGTATTACCCTTTGGATGTGAACTGTTCCCCCCCCCCCCCAGCAGGGCTCTGTGTTGGGACACTTAATGCCCAGCAGGCGGCGCTGTGGAGAGGGTGTCTAACCTTTAGGAGGCGGAGTTTAGTTGGAGGAAGTAGGTTCCTGGTGGGTGGATCTTTTCGGGGTGGGGGTCGGGGCGGCTATAGCCTGTGTCTGCTTCCGAATCCACTCTCTGCTTCCTGATCCCCAAGATACAAGCAGTCATTTTGCAAAATCTCCTGCTGCCATGCTTTCCTCACCATCAAGGGGTACACTTCACATGGGGGGGTGGTTGAGGAGGTCAAGACAAACGGCCCTTCCTTTCTCCAGCTGCTTCTGGGAGGCACTTGGCCCCAATATTGAGAAGGTGGCTAACAGCGTTGTTTCTGCTATTCCTGGACATTTGAAGTCTGGGGTGATCTTTAGGGACACATCTGCTGTGCCACCAGCTGGACATATCACCAGTTCTGTGGCTGATGTAGAGCTTGAGCTGAAGACACCGCCCCGTGAGCCAGGAGGCTGTACCTGGCTTCCAAAGCCCCAGAAGCTGGTGCGAGCATGCCTGCCACAGGTCAAGCCTTTTTTTTTTTTTTTTAAATTTAAAGATTTATTTATTGATTATGTATACAGTGTTTTCCCTGCATGCACACCTGCAGGCCAGCAGAGGACATCAGATCTCATTATAGATGGTTGTGAGCCACCATATGATTGCTGGGAATTGAACTCAGGACCTTTGGAAGAGCAGCCAGTGCTCTTAACCTCTGAGCCACCTCTCCAGGCCAGGTCAGGCTTTCTTATTTTGTGTCCAGCCATAGGTCCTGTGGGGAGCGGGGGTGGGGGGGGGTTTAGGCAACAGGTGTTAGTGACTTGTGACTTGAATTCTGCCACCCGCTGTGTGGACAGCTGAGGTGGAAGATGTGGGGAGAGGTGGGTAGGTGACCCTCAGCAGTTCTGCGTCTGGTTTTTTAGACACTGTGCCCTTGTTGTTACCACAAACCCACCCACTGTACTGTCCAGAGCTGCACTTTAGGTTCAGGCTGTCCTGACCAGGTCGGCCTTGGGATGCTGGGCGGCTCGTGTCGGCATCGCTGTGGCTGGTCACAGGTTGGAGAAGCAATAATAATTATGGCCGTCTTGATACAAAGTAGGCTATCTGTGTGATGCCCGCCATGGGTGGAGCAGGCAGAGCCATTGTAATGACCCGAAGGCACCTGGGTGCTAGCAGGACCTGGAGGTGTCCCTACTCTGGTTCCCTCAGAGTCCCGCTTTGTTTTTGTTTTTGTTTTTTTGTTTTTAATAATTTCTTTATTTTTATTTTGTGTGCACTGGTGTTTTGCCTGCCTGTATGTCTGTATGAGGGTGTCAGATCTTGGAGTTATAGACAGTTGTGAGCCACCATGTGGTTGCTGGGAATTGAACCCGGGTCCTTTGGAAGAACAGTCAATGCTCTCAACCGCTGAGCCATCTCTCCAGCCTCCAGAGTCCTGCTTTGTGACTATGATGGTTTGACATGACAATAGATAGTGATAAAGATCGGAGCATAATGCCACTCCCTTTATGTGGCCACCTCGGTGGGCCTGCCATTGTGACTGGGATGGGTCCCTTCTCCCTCCCATTTTCCATGACCTGGGGGAGCGAGATCCAGATTGGTGGTGCTGGCTGATCTGCATAAGTGATGCACAGAGCTGTGAATGTGGCCTGACTTTAAGAGGCACAGGCCTACACCCCAGGCCATCACCACACCACAGGCTTGCATGCTGTATTTCCTGAACACCATACCTCTGTTTCTTTGTGATCTCATTGTTTTCTGCACAGTGACATGGCAAAAACCCTTATTAAGGGAGCTCATTCTCTTCAGCATGGCTGGATGCGCATGCAATGTTCGTGGCTTTGGGGTCGGGCTCGCATCTTCATGCATGCTGCCATTTAAAGAGGTAGCCAGATCCCAGCCTTGGTCTACCTCCCTTCCTTCCCACCCCACCCTCACCCCCATAGACAGATCCAGTACTGATCTTCCCACTATGGGCTCTTCTCTTCACCTCAGAGATGCTTTGGTTCTTAACTGGGAGCCAGCCTCCTGTCCTACGCAGCACGTTCCCTCTCGCTCTTTGTTCTCATGGACAGCATGGTGGATTTCGCTGTCTTGCAGCATCTGTCACCGTGACATCATCCTCTTGTTAGGCATCCCTGGCATGCTGGCTGGCACACTTGGTTGGGACTTCAGCATTTTATCACAGTCATAGTCTAGGGGTAGGGCGGAGGCCGCAGGCTGGGATGAGCAGGATGGGACAGGATTTATTACCAGAGTCATTACCATGCCAGGTTCAGGATCGATATTTTTAGGGGATACCGAGGCAGGTAAAGGGAACTTGAAAGGGACTCTCTTCTGACACGGACATACAGTTTGCTGCTTGGTTGCTCCCAGTGACAAGGGGGGCTCACTACCTAAAAAGCAGCCTCTTCCATCACAGCACAGGTCTAAGCAATGTAGCTTTCTGTTTTCTTACTGTGTGTCTCTAGATATTCATCTTGGAGATTAGGAACTTGTCCAGGAGTCTAGGCTAAGAAATTCTCTATTCTGCTTTTAGTTCCATGAACATTTGCCTAGAATGGTGTTCTATTACCATGTGTTGCAGTGACCAAAATACAAGCTACAACAGCCTACAGGG
>OU015754.1:23997243-24033798 GCA_907169655.1 Acomys percivali | reverse complement strand
AAGGGGTCAGGGCAAGGCAGAGCATCTAGGACATACCCCTGGTGACCTACGCCCTTCAGTTACCTCCGACCTGCCTCCAGCTCCTACTGAGCTGTGGCATTTATGATGAGGCAGGGACCCTCTGAAGAAGCCGTCAGCTGCAACCATGACCAGTACAGAGCCCACTGGCATGCTCACATCCAACCCCTGACACTTCACATTGAAGTCTCTGTGCTTATCTTTGGGGTGGGGGGAGGTCCTCCGTGATGTTGACTATCCTCTGTTCCTCCACTCCCCCCACCCTGACCTGTTTTCACTTTGTTGTTCCTTGAGATTTTTCCCCCCCTTTTGGTTGAAACCTTTCTGCGTTTTCTGGCCTCCCTCCCAGGGAGAACATTTGGATCAGGGCTGGCTGACATAACCTCGGCAGCCTCTGGGTGGCAGGTGACTGAGCAGAGATAAGATCATGGCCAATCAGAGACTAGCCTCCTTGCTGACCAATCAGAATACAGCATCATTATGGCCTGTCAGAAAACAATCTCTCTTTTGACCAGTGAGAGTACAACTTTCCCTTGGGCCAATCAGAGCATAGGCTCTTTGCTGACCAACCAGAACACAACATACCATGACCAATCAGAGCACAGCATCTTCATTGTCTTCATTCAAGAATGGGCCTGACTTAAAAGACTAAATACATCTCAGAGGTTTGGTAGGGATGATGTATGAATACTCCACCTCCTCCCCCTACCTCCCCCCCCCCCCTCGCTCCTACAAACCAGGCAAACTTGAACCTCTTTTTCCTTTGTCTCCTTCCTCAACCTGTCTTTCTCGCTTAAGCCAGGTACAGCTGGTTTTCTGTGATTTGTTGCTAAGAGCTTTGAGGGGGTTGGTGTTTCAGGGCACACCCTTCCTCAAGATTCTGGATTTGCTCGTAGGTTCTGCGTGGCCAGCATGCAAGCCCACTTGAAGTAAACTCTCAGCTGGTGTGGTGTGGTCTGTATTCTCGACCTCAGAGGTGATCACCAGGGAATAAAATCTGCAGCTGTCACCTGCACACATGCCAACGCCCCCCTCACCTCCCCCCCGGCCCCCCCTCACCGGCTGGGAGTCCAAGTAGTGGCTGTGTAGCTCTGGGGTCATTTGTCTTACCTTCCTTCAGTGGGGCCATTAGGAACTGGTAGGTATAGAGCCGTAGGGTCGAACGTCAGAAGCCCGCGAAAGTCCTTTCCAAGTGTCAACCGGTGATCTTCTTTCCATGGTCTTAAGTTCACCCCAGCTTATCTGGGGAGAGAGGCCGAGGAGAAGATCTCCGCACCTGACTTGAGTTATTGCTGTGTTTTCGGGAGGTTACAGGGGGCATCAATTACCGCGTCGCATGGGTCTTTTACGACGCTGACTTTATTACCTGGGTCTGGATTTATACAGCATTTGATAGCGCTTATACCGCG
Source organism: Acomys percivali (assembly GCA_907169655.1). Lineage (NCBI taxonomy): Eukaryota > Metazoa > Chordata > Mammalia > Rodentia > Muridae > Acomys > Acomys percivali. Next base: position 24,032,371 of record OU015754.1, on the reverse strand, counting down.
AGATGCATAAAACACTGTTTGGATGTGCCCATGGCTTTGTCTGAGCGCACCCCATGGGAGGCTACTAAATTACAAGGCAATCTATCTATTCCATTTAGAGGGATGCGCCAGTCGATGCGCCGGTCTTGGTTTATGTGCTGCCGTACACCTTGGGCTGCGATCTGTGCTGGGAAGGAAACTGGAGTGGGAAGTGGGTGGAGAATTGGAGTCAGTCTTAGGCCTGAGCCAAAGTGGTGTCTCCCTGTCCCTTTTCAAGGTGCTGGCCTGGTGTATGCACTAGTAAGAGCCTTGAAGTCACCTCCAGCTCATGACTCTCCCCTTATTAACTGTCCACCTGACCTTGTCCTTAGGAGCTGTGTGGCCATGGTGCCCTTGGGAAGGGAGTTATAGTACCTCTGTGTGATTGTTTTTTTAATGGTGAAAAGGGATCAGTAACACTGTCACCTTTTCTCAACCTTAAAAAAAATAGATTGTGTGTGTGTGTGTGTGTGTGTGTGTGTGTGTGTGTGTGTGTGTGCACGCGCACGCAGGTGTCTATGGAGCCAGAAGAGGGCGCCAAATTTCTTGAAACAAGCGTTAAAAGAATCTGTCAGCCACCCAATGGAGACGTTGGGATTGGTCCTTTTTTTTTTTTTTTTTTTTTGAGACAGGGTTTCTCTGTGTAGCCTTGGCTGTCCTGGACTTGCTTTGTAGACCAGGCTGGCCTCAAACTCACATCAATCCACCTGCTTCTGCCTCCTGATTGCTGGGCTTAAAGGCATGCGCCACCACACTTGGCTTGGGATTGGTCCTTTGTAAGAGCAGCAAGTTCTCATAACTGATGATGATCGGTTTCTCCAGCCCCATCTCCCAGCCTTTGAGCACAGGATGTGGGATGATCTTTCAGACAAACGATGTGTGTTTGTTAGGTGGTGGCCCCCATATTTGAACAAGTGTCCTATTGCTCCAAGGTCTCTCTATGTTGGGGCTCAGCCCAAGGTTTGTATTGGGGCAGGGTTAGGTGGGGCCCAAGGATTTGATTTTTAGCACATTTCTACCAAACGCTGGAGAACTACACTCTGAGGACCACTAAGTCACAAGGCTAAGGGGCCCTTAGAGGTTCCTTAGAATTATCTTGCCATAGAACTGCCTAGTAAGTTGACCTGATAGCTGGGATTGTCTGAGTACAACATAGGGCGCCCAAGGCACACTCTCCTACCCTCTGCTGTAGGAAGCCAGTTTACTCTGAGACCCAGAGGGATGAAATGATGTTACTGAGGTCCCCGCATTGTCATTTCTGGCAGTGTCACTCAGGACTCTGCCCACTTAGGAACAGTTTGACAGCAGTGTGGGACTGAGAACTGAATGGGTCTCTGAGACCCCTTTGGGTTCTGTGGTCGGTGATGGGAAGCAGGGATAGCGATTCTAATGTCACGGTCAGAAATATAAGCCCAAGTAGCAGAGAGGGCACAGCCTGCCTTCCTGAGGGGGCTCAGAGCTATCTGCTTTTGAAGTCGGTCTGTCATCTTGAAGGCATTCAGGAGAGGAAATGACAGCTTGGAGAGGTGGACTCTGACCTCTCCCCAGGCATTTTCTAGCCCCATTTGTGTGTGTGTGTGTGTGTGTGTGTGTGTGTGTGTGTGTGTGTGTGCGCGCGCGTGTGCATGTGCGTGTGCACTCAAGCACACATGTTACAGATGCCAAGCCTTGATATTAGGTGTCAGGCGACTTTCTCTATCGCTCCCCACCACACCTTTCTGAGACAGGGTCCCTCACTGACCCTGGAACTCAATGACTGGCTGTGCAGGCTATCCAGCAAGTCCTAGGGGCCGCCACCCTCCCTCACATCCCCCATTTCCATCTCCCCGCATTGGGATTATGGACATATACTTCCATGTTTGGCTTTTACATGAGAGCTGAGGATCAGAACTCAGGTCCCCATGTTTGGGCAGTAAGCTCTTGTCCCACTGAGCCAGCTCTCCTGCCCCTGTATTTTAGTTTTCTTTCCTCCTCCCAGGAGAGGGGGTTTATTTGGCAGAAGTAGGAGAGCAAAAGCCATCTCAGAGTGGAGGCATGAGAGAGAAATTGAGACAGTCAGACAGATGGAGAGAATGAAAAAGCAGAGAGGGAGGGAGGGAAGGAGGGAGGGAAGGAAGGAGGGAGGGAGGGAGGGATTGGAGATATTTTTGTTTTCTTGAGACAAGTCAGGTCATATAGCCCAGGCTGCTATCAAACCCATGAGAGTCCTCCTGCCTCAGCCTCCTAAGTGGTGGGATTGCTGTTTTGTCAGTTTTCCTATCTTGTTCTGAGAGCCGGGTTCCTTTGTAATGTGGTGCATACTGGTGGTAGTATGGAGTTCATGCCTACAGAGCCTTTCTGTGCTGGGCTGTGTTGTGAATGAAGTTTGACTGTTGCTTGCCTGCTCAAAATATCCAATTCAATGTCGACACTTTAGTAATACCATTTGTATAGATGAAGCCCACTCCTATACCCCTTCATTTCTTACTCGCAATAACCACGGAAGCTTGTCTGTTTTGTCCTGGGCTAGGACTTTGGAGTGGTGAAGGTGTTGAGGGTCACAAGAAGCAGTGGGGTGAGATTTGAACTCCTGTCTGACACCACAATTAAATAAATTTGGTTGCCTTTCCCTTTTATGCAATTAGGTTCTCATCTCTGTTTCCACCGAGGCTCATTCCCCACATTGATCCAAGTGGAGAGTGTGGTCCATGGGGAAAGAGAGAAAGATCTAGAAAGTCACACCAGCTGAGAAGGGCAACTCGAAGCCAGTAGCTACAGCATCCAGAGGTATTTGCTCAGGAGACGCCAAGAAGGGAGCTTGGGTCGGATTCACCTGACGCCGATTGTAGCCCAGGCTTTCAGAAGGCAACAGAGGCAACAGCCCGCTTCCTCGAGGCTTAGCTCCCAAGTTTGCTAGGCAACCTGAGAGCTGGCATAGGCGGCCCTTGATTGGAGCACTCAGGATCAGAGATGGAATCTTGCTCCTGTTGAAATGCTCTTTTTTCTCCCTCCTGGGACTTAGAAACTTGCCTTAGACACAGGGGATTGTGACAGGTGGGCTGATAGGGACCCCCCCACTCCTCTATGATGTGAGGGGCACATAAGCATACCGTTCTGTATCCCTGAGGGAGCCTCCGGGACTCTGACTCATCCCCACCTTTGTCACCTGTCATCCCTGCTCAGAACAAGGTAGGGTGGTGAGGGGAGAGAGCTTGCAGAGCCAGCTCCCCACCCACCTGTGTGTGGGTGTGTGTGTGTGGGGGTGGGTGGGTGCATGGGCTACAGAGCCACTGTTGCCCACAGGGGTGGCATGGCTGTGCCATAAGCTGCAGGCAATTTTCAGTTCTCGGTCTAATTCCGCTCAAGGCGACTATCAAAAACCCACAGAAGAGTCTCCTAATGAAATGGGAAAGTGTATAGGTGAGCCCTCTCGCACACCAATGGGATGCCTTTTTTATCTGTTAATAATTGCTCCCACAGGTTAGGCCTCACGATATCAAAGTGGCTTTCCTTGTTCAGCAATTAGTACAAATAGCTCATCTTGGGTACCTACTGGAGTCTGGGGGCTTGATGGACAGGCAATGGGACCTCGGGGTGGGTCTTTACGCTTTCTTTCCCTCTCATATTAATTAATTAATTAGTCTTTGCCTCATGAGGAAAAATATCATAGTTTAACAAGGAGAGCCAAAAGGATGGTTCTAGAAGGGCATGTTCCTATGGAAGCTGTCAGAGCACCTGTATCACAAGGTTTGATGGAGCTCATGTTTGATGCTGGGGAACAATTGGGAACTTCACCTGGGTGGGTGGAGTCACACTTCTGCTCTTGACCTTCAGCCTTAAGGTGAAGCCATCTGGATGTGTGTTTGAAAAGCATGCGGAGGGGGCTGGGGAGCTAGGTCAGTGCTTAAGAGCACTGGCTGCCCTTGCAGGGGACCCAAGTTTTATTCCAAGCTCTGCTAGGGAGGCTTGCCACCATCTGTAACTCCAGGTCTAGAGGATCCGATGCCCTCTCCTGACTTCTGTGGGCACTGCATGTACGTGGTGCATATACATATATGCAGGCAGAACACCCCACACATAAAATAATTAAATTGAGGGAGGGAGAGATGGCTCAGTGGTTAAGAGCACCTGTTGCTCTTGGCAGAGAACCAGGTTCAATGCCCAGCACCCATTTGTAGGCTTGCAACCAAGTGTAACTCTAGCTCCAGGGGATCTGGTCTCCTTTTCTGACTTTCGCAGGTACCAGGCACACATGTGGTTTCAGGTACATACATGCAAGCAAAATGCCCCCACACATTGAATAAGTCCTATAGCTTGGCATGTTAGCACACACCTTTAATTTCATCCCAGAGCCAGGTGGATCTCCATGAGTTCGAGGCCAGCCTGCTTTACATAGTGAGTTCCAGGGCAGGTGGGGCTACATAGAGAGACTCTGCCTCAGATAACAATAACAACAACAATCTAAAAACACCTGGTGAAGTAAAAAGCACGCAGAGGCTCAACTCTCATGATTCTCAGCAGTAGTGAAGTGGGGTCAGATAGTTGTGTCAGGTCCTGCCATCCAGACATCGAAGAGCTCAGCTTGAGTATGTGGGAAGAGGCAGGCATGGTCCCCACCCCCACCCCCCTGGTCCCTCCTCTTCATATGCTATGAGAAAGTAATGAAAGCAATGCTGACACCAAGCCCACGTTTCCACCATCACTTTCCTCTTTATTCAGGATGTAGTTACTGGGCCAGTCTGTATCAGGGGTGGGAAGTGGGCTAGCAGATGAGGTGACCCTCATGGTACTGAGGCCTGTGTTTATCGCTGGGAAAGTTGCCCCAGAACTTAGTGCCATATGGCAACCACTTTATGCTGCTATCAGATTCTGTAGAGTCAGATGTGGGCAGAGCACAGTGGGAAAAAAAATGGTTTCAGCCTCTGTGTGTCTGTACCTCAGCTGGAGGGTTCTGAGGTTGCTGGGGGGCAAAGCCACTCAAGCCTTGTCCATTCATGTCTGGCCTCTTGGCATGGGCTGAGTAGAGAGTCAGTGTTTTCCTGTGGCCTCTGCTCTGCTTTTCCTTACAAGATGGCACCTTCCTGGCACCAGTGAGAGGGGAGTGGTGTGACCTCTGAGAATCAAGTTCCCAAAGTCACCTAGGTACCCTTGAACACATGCATTTTAATGGTCAAAGCACCCAGAAACCCATTCATAGCCCCCATTTCTTGTTGGGATGAACCTCAGGACAAGGGATCGTGGAATGGGTGGATAGCTTTGCAATCATCTTGGAAAATACACTTGCTGAGGGAAAGATAAGATGAAACAGGCAAGCTGGGCATGGTGGCACACACCTTTAATCCCAGCACTCAGGGAGGTAGAGGCTGGTGGATCGCTATGAGTTTGGGACCAGCCTGGTCTACAAAGAGGGTTCAGGCTAGCCAAGGGTACACAGAGAAACCCTATTTCGAAAAACAAAACAAAACAAGAAAAGAAATAAGGAAGATTGGCAATGGCTACAGTGTGGCAGCTTCTTAGGAGAGATAGTAGGCAAAGGCCTTTCTCCATGGTCACAATGATACCAAAATTCTTCGCTTCAGGAGAAGAAACCCTTGGGAGACCCAGAGACACTGGCTCAGGCCAAAGAGCATCTTTGTATCCTTAACAATGTTTGAGGAGGCACCGAACAATCAGCCTGCAACATTTTGACCAATGAGAAGGGATACTCAATACCTCAACCAATCAGAATAGATACCAAACGCCTCAGCCAATCAGACTGGATGCCCAACACCCCAGCCAATCAGAAGGAGAGAATCCATGCATTATGCAAATTGGGGGTACATGGTCTGGCGGGAACTAGTAGAGCGGAAAGTCCCAGGAAAGGAAGGGAGGGTGTGACTTTCCCATTAGTCTGTGGGATCACCCTACCACCACGAGCTTAACTCTCTTCTTCGCCTTCACCACTTTCTGGAACAATCCTATTTGTCTGTTCTCTGTGCTTTTCCTCCCCTCCCTCCCCCAAAGAACAAGTGCCTCTTTTGTAGTGAACTTGCATACAATAGGCACCTGTAATAGACGTGAAGTAATGCAACTCAGAGGGGCTCCGTCTGAGAGCCAAGGGCTGCCTGGCAGACAGCTCCTGTTTTTCATGTCTTCGCTGTAGTAATTGTCACAAGGTGAGGGAATTAGACAAAAGCCGGAGATGTGATCAACCTTTCCAGTGTTTGGAGTTTGTCAACAGGGTCAAATTGGAATCCAATGGTGAGATTACTCGTGGCCGCTGGTTTTTTAAATGAAATTCTCTTTTCTTGGCTTGAAAAAAAAAAAATGCTTCAAGAGCCTGGATGTAACGGCATCTCTGAAACCCTTTGTAAACGGTGTCTGTGAGCAATCCCTTGGGACCCCCTGGCAGTGACACCTGCCTGTTCTTCAGGCCGAGAAACCAAGACCAATGGGGCTGGATTATGGCCTGGGGAAGAGATCAACAGTCCGGCTTGTTTATGGACTCCATGCTGGGTTTTCTCATGTGTGGACACACGTCTCCAAGAGCTGAGAGGCTGTCCAGGGCTCTGGGCTGAGCTCACTACAGAATCTTCTGGCCAGTTCTCAGGGACGGATGCTTAGCAACATGGCTCCAGATCCAGGGCAAGCTTGCACCCCTTTTGAGACTTGAATGAGCTAATATGTTTGTTCCCTAAGCAGGAAGACCTGAATTCGAAGCTCCGAATCTATGTTAAAAGAAAGAAAGAAAGATCTGGCCTTGGGGGCATGATCCCAGTGTCAGGGAAGCTGAATGGGGTGGGGGCAGGGCGGCTCCCTGAGGCTCACTGACTCATTTGGCACAGGTCACAGACAACATTTATGAGGTCTCTATGTTCCTCTTTTGTGTAAGCCTGATGTTACATTGGCTGCCCAGGGTGGGGCTATGTGCCAGGTGGCCTTAGTGGGTCTAACATTGCTGTTTGATGGAGAGATCATGTGCTTTCTGTCCCCATCGTGCAACAGATACTCACTAAAGGGACTACAGTGATGTCTGGTGAAACAGGCTTTTACTATTTAGCGGAAAGTCATAGAGAAGCGGCTCGTCTTAGGGTCTCTGTTACTGTGCTGAAACAGCATGATCAGAAGTGGCTTAGGGAGGAAGGGTTTATTTGGCTTAGCTGTCCTGAATCAAAACCCCCTGAGGAGACCCAAGGCAGAAACTCAAGCAGGGAAGGAACATGGAAGCAGGAGCCGATGCAGAGGCCATGGAGGAGTACTGCTTACTGGCTTGCTCATTATGGCTTGCTCAGCCTGATTTCTTTTTATTTTTCTTTCTTTTCTTTTTTCTTTTTCTTTTCAGCCTGATTTCTTATGGAACCCAGAACCACTGGCCCAGGAATGGCACCACCAAAACGGGCCGGGCCTTCCCCCATAAATCACTAGTTTGAAAAAGCATCCTACATGCTTGCCTACATCCCTAACTTATTAGAGGCACTCTTCTTTTCAATTGGGGTTCACACCTCTCATATGACTCTAGAATTTATCAAATTGATATTAAAACTAGCCAGCATGGTGCCCATTGGTGGCATTTCCTGGGGTAGGGCCCAGTCATATATACAGTGACTATATGCTAGACTTTAAGTCTGAGTGCAGTTTCTAAAGCAGCAGCTTGCTACCTCCCCAGGAATAGGGAAACCATATTGTAATTAGCTGTACCACCATGCAATGAATTTATCTAATTTATTATTAGTAGTAGTATTGTGTGCACACATGTTTTGGGTTTGGGTAAACCCTAGGTATCATTTCTAAAATGATCACCTTAAAAAAATATTACTTCTGTGTATAAGTGTTTGCCTGTGTTTTTGTTGGGGTAATACATATGTGCAGGAGGCCACGGCAGCCAGGTGGAGGGTGTCAGATCCCCTGGAACTGAAGTCACAGATGGTTGTAAGTCGTCATGTGTGTGCTTGTCCTTGGGTTTCTGTTGCTGTGAAGAGACACCACCATCATCGTGGCAAATCTTAAAGGAAAATGTTTCATTGGGGGCTTGGGTCACAATTTCAAAGGTTTAGTCCATTATCAACATGGCGGGAAACATGGCGGCAGGCAGGCAGACATGGCACTGGAGAAGGTGCTAAGAGTTCTACATCTTGATCCGAATGTAGCATAAGGAAACTGTGGGCCACCCTGGACGTAGCTTGACCACAGGGTATTTCAAAGCCCGCCCCCACAGTGGCACACTTCCTTTAACAAGGCCCCACCCACTTCAGCAGGCCACACCTCCTCATAGTGCCACTCCTTATGGCCAAGCGATCAAATATATGAGTGGATGGAGGCCATACCTATTCAAACCACTGTAGTGCTAAATACTGAACCTGGGTCCTTTGCTTTTAACTGCTGAGCCATCTCTCCAGCCCCCACCTTACCTTTTGAGACAGGGTCACACTGGGACTGGGGACCTGCTGGCTAGGTGAAGCAGGCTGGTTAGTGAGCCCCAGGGATGTACCTGTTTCCCCATTTCTGAGATGAAAAGCTCACAGCACCCTACCTGGCTTTTTACATGGCCTGGGGATCAAACTCTGGTCCATGTGCTTGTGTGGCAGGCACTTTACTGTTAATACTGCACGAAGCTGTGGAGTGTCTCTCAAACCAGAGGACGGACTAGCAGGCTGATATGCCCCTAGCATTTTTTTTTTTTTTTCTGGTAATCTGCCATCCTCAACCCTACCCCCTTTTCAGCATCAGACACAGGATGGCGCCTCTCAGACTGGCCCAGAGATACATTTTGTCTTGTTCAAGGATTGTCTGGGTTAAAAAAAAAAAAAAAAAAGACCTACATGAAAACAGTGGACAGTTGCTTCTGTTTGGGTGCGTGCAAGAACAGGGAAAGCTATGGAGTGCAGCCTCACATTACCCGCAGATGTGGTGGTGGGCTGGACTGGTGTACACCCCTTTATGCAAAGTATGGGATCCCCGCTTTGCCAAAGCTGCTCCCCTAATTTACCTCCCCCCCCCCCCGGAGCTTCGGCAAGCCAGTCTCTGTTCTAGACTGGAGGTTTTCTCACAGAACAGTGTCCCCAGTAAAGAGGGGTCACGTTTGTGGATAGGAAGCATGGCCCTGTGAATTTAATATTCAAGTGCCATGTGCTGGTCCCCTGACTTCACTGGCTGGTGCCTTCTGGTCCCTGCAGGCATTTGTCTTTTTGACCCAGGACCCTGCTAAGATTCAAGGCGGGGCTTCAGAAGGAGCCAGGACTGTGAGCACCTTGGGGAGTCTGTGCTCCCAGAAGCAGACAGGCAGCCGCCTGTCCCCCCTGCCACCCTCCCCTTCCCCCCCACCCCACCCCCCACCTCCCGTGGGATGCTCTAGATTGGAGTCTGTTTCATCCTTAATGAATGAATGGAGCAGCTCCCAGCAGGGGAGGCTTTCTCCCAGCAGTTTTCCACTCAGCATCACTCTCCCCTCTCTTCCAAACAATGCCTTCGCTCTCAGGAATTAGCCTGTGGCTTTGGGGCGGCAGACTCACAGGTCTTATGTTGGTGGGGACAGCATTCTCCCAAGCTTGGCCTTTGTTCTTCCTTATATGACGTCTGCACCTTCTGCCTCCCCTGAGCATAATGGATGCGCTTAGTAAAAACAAGAGCCACATAGAAGCATCTAGAAAGCTGTGGCATGGAGATGCCTGGCCAGGCTGCTCTTTTTTTTTTTTTTTTTTTCTGGAAGTTTCTCCTATTTGTTCTGGTTGGGGTTGAAGATCAGCCTTGGTTAGGTAAGGCCTTCCTACTTACATAGTGAAAAGAAAGGCCAGCTGACTGTGTGTATGTGTGTGTGACACGTGTGTGTGGAGTGCCATGGAAGCCCTGTGCCAAGGTGTACTCCCTTGAGGAAATACGCTACACAATAGATCTGGTATAAAGGTTTATTGTGGGAAAGGAGAAGTGAGGGCCTGGGGAAGGGGTGGGGATGGTATGTGAGCCAAGAGGGCAGAGAGAGAGGGAGGGGCAGCGAGGAAGAGACAGGGAGAAACAGCTGGAAAAGAGAGAAACTGGAGCAGAGATAGACAGAGAGAGAGACCCAGACAGATAGACAGACAGACAGACAGACAGACAGACAGACACACACACACACACACACACACACACACACACACACACACACACAGAGTGCACACACCTGGCACAGGTGATGATGTAAACAATTGCTAGGACCCTTATGACAGGCCACCTGTACACTAACAACATCTATGATTTCCTTTAATGTGTTGGGGTCCCCTGAACCCCAACATTCCACTGTTAGGGCAAGGTAAGGTGTCAGGCTTACACATTCTGTCATTTCTGTCACAGTCATGCATTTGAGGATGAATGTCAGTGGCATTATAGATTAGGGCTCTTGATGGATCTTGAGTGTCCCACAAAGGCCCCCGCCCCCCCCCCCCCGCCCCCGTGCGGAGAAAGATTTGGTCCCCAGCCTGTGGTTAGTATTAGGCACTAATACTAATCTTCAGCAGGTGGGGCCTAGTGAGAGGAGGCTACGTCATTGGGTGCAGAGCCTAGGGGAAGTTCAGTCATTGGAAAGGGTAGGGGGGTTGTCTAGTGGGAAGAAGTCAGGTTGTTGGGGGCAAGTCCTAGAAAGGGCTAACAGATTGAAGTTTTCAAGAGAAGCCAGACTTCGGGGGTGGGGATATGGCTTATTGGGCGAGCGCTCTCCTGGTATGCACACAACCCTAGGTTCCATCACCAGCGCGCGGCATAAACCAGGTAAGGAGGTGAAGGCAGAAGGATCAGGAGTTCAAGGCCATCCTTAGTTATGTAGTGAATTGGAGGCCAGCCTGGGCTACCTGCCTCAAAAGCGAAACAAGAAACAATCCAGCAGCATCGGTCCTGTCTTGGGAGTTTAGTGGCAAGGAGAGAGGGGAGGAAGGGAAAGGTCATTGTAGACCTTTCTACCTTCTGACATTTGATACACGGAAACATCTCATTTATTCAGCACACTTAAAATTTTAAAATTAAGTTGAAGAGAGAAGTGCAGGAGGCTCAGAGAGGGCAAGAGTTTCCCTGAGCATCACACAGCAGCGGGAGCCACAGTCAGCAGCAACCCTCCTGCATCTCACCGAGCTGTGTTTATTTTGTCACCTTGGCAACCTCCCTACACTGCAGGGTGGTGGTGGGTGGGGGTGGGTTGCTTTTAGAAGAGGCTGTTTTGAACTCTCCCTGCCTTTTAAACTAGCTGCAATGTTTTTTTTTTGTTGTTGTTGTTGTTTTTTTGTTTTTTGTTTTTTACCAGCTGATGGAATTAATTGGGTCCTCTCTGGCTCCTGCAGTTTTCGCGTTGCTTCAATAGCCGCAGCCTGGAAGCCCAGGCTTCAAGATCTACTTCTGACTCTATGTACTGTACCTTGTCCGGTCCCTCAGGTTGGCTTCTCCGCATAGTGTTTATAAGCTTGGCAGCCACCTCAGGCCAGATGTGGCTACCCAGGGCTGTCGGACGGACTGGAATTCCAGTAACTTCCAGGTCTCTTCATGGGCTCACCTTCCTTTACCGGCGCCAAGAAAAATAATGATTTTTTTGGCTACAGATAGCTGGGTGACAAACTCCTGGGCCTTTGTGGAGCCAGGCAGGCGGCCTTTCTAGTTCCCTGGCGCAGATGCATTTAAATAACTTTTTTTTTTTTTTCCTTTTCCTTGAAGATTAGAGAGGGAGAGTCCTGGACCCTGTGTCGGGCCTGGGGCCTGGTAATTAGTTCTTTACTCGAGTCCCTGAGTCCTCAGCTGGCTCATCAAGACAGCTGGGGAAGGACACGCTGCTTCCTAAACCAAGATGAATTAAAACTGTCACCTTCCTTAGACCAAAGGAGAGATGCGAGAGGTTGGGAATTAGCCAGTCACTTTAGATTTCTTAGAATGGGGCAGGCCAGCATGGACTAGCTGATGGCCACACTGTCCGCATTAGGCACAGTGTTAGGTCTGAAAGAGGTTGGGGGTGGTCTGAGCAAGGGCTGATAAACTTGTAGAAAAGGGTAGGAGCATACGGGTCCTTGGCAAGTTCTTTCTAGCTCCACCATTCTTAAAGGGACATTGTCTCACCAGAGTCTCAGGGGTCCTGAGCTGTCTCTCTCATTGGCTATACAGTGGGAAGATGGAGATGGCGGGGGTGATGGCATAAGCTGTTACTCATCCCCTGACTCGCAGGCCTGTGTTGGTTCTGGAAATTAGATTGCGTATAGCAGCCATCCCTGGGGCTCCCCTGAAAATGGGTATGTGAGGTGTATATGTACATGTTCATGAGGGTGCGCCCATGGGGGTGTCTTCCTTCATCACTCGCCACCTTATTTATTTTTTCTTTTAGATGTATTTATTTTACGTGTATCAGAGTTTTTGCCTGCATGTGTTCCTGGGGCCCACAGAGGCCAGAAGAGGGCATTGGATCCCTTAGAATTGGACTTAGGGATGGTTATGGGCTGCCATGTGGGGGCTGGGTATCGAACCTGGGTCCTCTGGAAGATAAACAAGTATTCTTAACTGCTGAGCTATCTCTTCGAGTCATCTGCTTTACTTTTTGAGACAGGATCTCTCACTGAACTTGAAGCCTGTTGATTGGCTGGACTGGCTGGCACCGAATTCTACGGGTCCCCCTGTCTCCAGGGTTCCCCTCATCTTCAAGATGGGACTACAGACTCTATTGCCATGACTGGTTTTTATATTCAATTCAGGTCTTCATGTTTCATGGCAAACATTTTACCCACTGGGCTGTCTCCCCATCCTTGCGTCTCTTTTCTTTTCTTTCTTTCTTTTGGTTTCTTGAGACAGAGTCTCTCTGTGTGGCCTTAACTGTCCTGGACTCATTTTGTAGACCAGGCTGGCCTCGAACTCACAAAGATCCACCTGCCTCTGCCTCCCAAGTGCTGGGATTAAAGGCGTGCGCCACCACTGCCAGCGCGTCTCTTTTCTTGAGCTTGCTTTGGTAACAAGCCAAATGGAGCCTCATGGCATGCTGGTGATTCGTTTTGGAGGAAGGGACTACAGCAGGACATTGACAAAGGAGGGAAAGCAACCAGCTTAGGGCCGTGTGATTGAGCTGGCAACCAATATTCTACTCACACCCAGGCATGTTCTATTCAGAGGCGTTTCAGCCCATCATTGTCCACATGCATATGACAGTGGTCCCACACAGCAGCCACCTTGGTTTGCGTAGACAATGTCCTGTAAGGACATTTGTCCCAGTGCATCATGATGCCTGGCATGACTGTGTGTAATAAAGATAAAACTTAAAAAAAAAAATGCACATGTGGAGGCTGGAGGTAACAGTGCTTGCGGCACAAGTGTGATGACTCCAGTTCAAATTCCCAGCAGCCTCGGAGGAAAATAATCTGGGTGTGGCCGTGCACATCTATAGCATCATGACTGTGGGTTGGTGGGGAGATGGAAGCTAGCTGGAGCTTGCTGGTCACCAGCTTAGCTCCAGGTTCAGTGAGAAACCCTGTCTCAACGGAATAAGGTGACCTCCCCCCCCCCTTAGTGTCAGACTTCCTACCAAGTGCCGGTTCCATCCAGTCTGGTTCCCTCAGTACCCTTTGCACATCCTGTTCAGACTGGTCTGAGCTGTTCTTCGAATCATCCTGCCTCAGTGTTCAGGGATGTCCTTTCGTTTTTCCGCTAATTGATAGGCCTGGATGGTCCCACCTCCTGGACTCTGATGGGCACACTGTATCCTTGCTCAGTGCTCGGCTTGCGCACTCTGTCCCGTTCTGTGTGTATTTCTGGGGCCTGGCACGTGGTGGGCGCCGAAATGGCTCCGAGGACTGATGGATGGAAACACGCTGTTTCATCCCAGGTGGCCCCTTGCCACCTCGGTTCCTGGGTGAGATCGCACAGTCAGTGCCAAGCCTCTCCCGTTGCCCGGGCAGCTCAGAGCCCACGCTTTGCTGCTAGAGGACTGTGTTCTTGCTGTTTCCTCGAGTTTGGACATGAAGAGCCCCATCTCAGATCAGAGCAGTTGTGATTACATTCTATCGTGGAGGGCGGAGGAAGTGCCCAGGCTCCTCACCAGTTTTCGCCACTCCAGAGCTTGCAAAAAAAACGAGGTGAACAGCAGATGAGTTGGGACTTCTGGTGGTGCAACTGCCTTGGTGTCCCCCACACTTCTGTAAAGAATGCTAATAAATTCATGTAATAAACAGAATCTCTCTTTGGTTTGTTGGTGCTCTCTCAATGTGGGGGAAATAGACATTTCTTTACATCTCCCTTGGAAGTACCCAACAGGCACCTGAAAAAGACTTTGTCTTGAATCTTCCTACGCAACAGGGGTCTCCAGAGAGTGGGAGGAAAGCCTGCGCCCCAGGTGAGCCCCGCGTGCGGTGGGACACTGCCTCCTGGTGGGTACCGTCGGTATTGCAAGCCCACTCTATGGTGCTTGTCTGGCTGGCTTTGGTTCCAATGCTCCCTGCTGACTGCTTCAACTGAGCCACAAACCAAAGCTGTTCGCTGGTGTGCAAAACAAAACCAGAGGGTGTTAAAAGCCAAACTATTGGCCTTTCATAAACTTCACACTTACGACCGCCCCCCTTCTCCTCTCTGATTTTAAGTGAACTATTGAAAATTCAGAGAATATAGAAAATGCGAAGACTAAAATTAGGGGATGGAGACAGCTCAGCAGTTAAGAGCACTAGCTGCTCTTGCAGAGGATGAAAGTGTGGCTCCCAGCACCCACATGGCTGCTCACCACCATCTGTAACTCCAGCTCCAGGGGGGATCTAACACCGTCTTCTGGTCTCTTTAGGCACCTACAGGCTTGTGTGCATGCACGTGCACATGCGCGCGCGCGCGCACACACACACACACACACACACACACACACACACACACACACGCTCCTGCAATGATTTTCCTAATTCTGAAGGTTCACATGTCTGTTTTCTTATTCCACACGATACTTTGATCATGTTCCTGCCTTTGAATGTTCTTCAAGTATGATTTTTGAAGGCTGTGTAGTGCGACATTTCAAGGGCACACTTTGTTTGGTTCTCCATTTCTGAATATCTAGGTCACTTCTGAGTTTCAATGACTTAGGTGTGTTGCAGTGAACTTTCTTACAAATTCTTAGGTTGGGAGTATAATTCTTGGGCTAAGGATATGAATATTTTTTTTTCAATGTTTTGATCCCAGTTGCCAAATTAACTTTCAGAAAGATTATCTGTTGACATCCTCTCCAACAATATGCAAGTATTTTTTTTTCTTTGCACCTTCAGTAGTAGTAATTATTATAATTTCAAAAAGTCAAGTTGATAGTTCCCAATTATCCTTGACTTCTGTGGCTGCATGACTGTTAATAAGGCCCTGGCTGGTTGTAAGGAAGACAACCCTCCTCCTCACTGAAGTGCTCACCTGCCACTCATGCCCAGAAAGGATGCACCTCACCTCAGTGAAAAGAAAGTCTTGGGTGCCATGGCTACGGCAGCTGGATGCACTTGACATTTCACCCGAGCATTTCCACACATCAGTAAGCCCCTCATGTCCCCTCCCCACCCCTGATGCCGTTACCAGGTTTCTGAACTCTTTATAGATGTTCACTGTTATGTGTCTCTGCTGAGAGATTCCTATAAAAACCACATCCTCCTCTGTATTTTGTCCTAGAATAATGGCTATCCTATTAGTTTTGGCTGTCAACTGGACACAGCCTAGGCAGGTGGCCTCGGGATGTATAAGGGAGTTAACTAAGCATGAGCCTAATAACTAGCCAGCGAGCAGTGTCCGCTATGGTTTCTGCTTCATGTTTTTGCTTGAGTTCCTGCCCTGGCTTCCCTCAGTGATGGACTGCAACTTAGGATCGTGAGTTAAAAATAAACCTATTATCCTCTTAAGTGGCCTTTGGCCAGAATGTTTTTTATCCTAGCTATAGGGTGAAATGAAAACTGTGTCTTAGTTTCTTATCTGTTGCTGTGACAAAACATCCCGACAAGAGTGAATAGAGGAGATATGGTCTATTTTAGCTCTCAGTTCCAGAGACAGTCTGTCATTGTGGGGATGTCAAGGAAGGACCTGGAGTGGCTAGTCACATCACATCCACAGTCAAGATCTGAGAGAGAATAAATGAACACTTGTATGTTTACAGTCAGCTCACTTTTTGTTCTTTTATACAGTTGGGGACCCCAAACCCCAACTTCCTACACCAATTAACTTAAGACAGTCCCCACAGACATACCCACACACTACCCTTTCCTAGGCATCCCTCACTACAACTCCCTTCCCAGGCGATTGTAGTTGTAGCAAATCACAGACAAAACCCAAAACCTGAGTATGGGGTCATTTTAAACTCCAGCCTCAGATCCTTTAGTGACCTATTGTGTTTGGATGTGAAGTGTCCCCCACAGGCTTGGATGTTTGAATACTTGATTACCAGCAGGTGGCGCTGTTTGGTGAATGTTATGAAACATTTAGGAACTGGAGCCTTGCTGGAGGAAGTGGGGTCATCGGGGGCGTGCTACTTCCTGGTTGCAGGCCTAGGGTTACTGCCCATCTCAGTTCCTGATGCCATGCTTTTCCCACCAGGATGGACCGTATCCCCTCAAATTGTGAGCCACTTTCCTTGAGTACATCAATTAGGAGTTACATCAATTAGGAGGTGGAGACAGTAGAATCGAGGGACTCATGGAAGGCTCGAGGGCCTTCAGCCTTTGTGATTACAAAAAAAAAAAAAAAAAAAAGACTTTAGATTCAACAGGTGGAGGCTGCTGGTGGCTCACCTGAGGCCAACACTCAGCTCTCAGGAGTCATAAACCATCATCGGCTACATTTTCTACATTCGGCTTTCCCTGGGTTTGACTTTATGATTTATTAATAATAATTATTTTTATCTCATTTGAAGTATTCCCTGTTATTAAATTTTTTTTTTTTTGTTAAATTTAGGGTCTGGAAAAATAGCTCAGTGTTTAAAAGGCCTTGCTGTTTTTACGCAGGACCTGGTTTTTCATTTCTTTGCTAGGTAGCTCACAACTGCCTGTAACTCCAGCTCCAGGGATTCTGACATCCTCTTCTGGCTTCTGCTTGCTGCAGGCGTTCAAGTGGTACACAGACATATATGCAGGCAAAACACTCATACGTATTAAGGAAAAAAAATTTAATTTAAAAATGTGTTAAAAAATGGAGCCATGACAACATCCCAACTACTCAGGAGACCGAGGCAGGTGGATCATAAATTCAATAGCAGCATGGGAAACTTAGGGAGACTTGACCTCACAATGAAAGAGTGAAAAGTGGGCTTGGATATAACTGAGCGACAGAGTGCTTTCTAGCATGTGCAAAGCTCTGGTTCCATCTCTAGCACCCCCACCCCCCCCCCCCAGCTTTTACTTAAATCCATTGATTTTAAAGGCAGACTAGCTAATGCCACAAATAGAAGCCAGTGCCACACATAGGCAGGAAGACACCTTCTAGTTAAAGATAGTTCCAGCAAATCCACAGCCTTCGGCCCCAGCTCATTTCTTGCTCCCTTGATTGCCACATTCATCCTCTGCTATGTAGGCTCAGGATGGGGGACGGTGAAGAAGGAGGGGCTTTCTGACTGTGGGACTTCCTATGTTCTTGGACCCCTGTGTCCACACCGATTGGGGCCTGGATTCATCTGACAAGGTCAGATCTGGGAAGGCCTTGAGTGCCAAGTCAAGGAGCTCCTGTGGTGGCAAGGGACCCACTCGGATACTCAGCTTGCATGTGTATAAGCCTGCAATAGTTCCCGGGGCAGAGGATATTGACTCTGCCTGGTGACTCAGGCCTGTCATCTTAGCTACATGGAAGGCAGAGGTGTGTATCGGGGGGATCGAAGGCTCCAGGCTTGTCTGGGTTATATAGAGAGTTTGAGGCAGGTCCAGGCAACTTAGGGAGAGCTTCTGGGAGTAAAAAGGTAAAGACGGGGCTGAGGAGGGTGTGGCTCAGTGGTAGAACATTTGCCTAGCATGCATGAGTCCCTGGGTTCAACACACACACACACACACACACACACACACACACAAACTGTGGCTTCTGTTTCTTGGGAGGTGTCTGTCATTCAAGCTCCCATGAGCTCTCAGAATGAAAAAAATAAAATAAAATGGGTTGGCACCGCATCCAGGTGGCATGTGGTGGCGTGTGCAGTGGGATTATTTTTATTTATGATCTCTGAGTCACTCCTGTCTCCATGGTGATGGGTGCACTGAAGGCGGAGGGAAGGAGTGAGTCCCTCGCATTAGTAAGTGACCCAGCGACAGGGAGAAAGAGCCCCCAAACACATTAAGGATTAATTGAGCACTGTAGCCCTGCCTGGGATTGCTCATCACTCTCCTTGCTATTGCTGATGGTGCTTATGTTTCTAGAACGTTCTAAACAGACCTTGGCTCATATGCTTGCATTGGAATGTCCTTCTTATCTCAAATTCAGCCAGATGCAGAAGGTCAGGGAGGGCCTCCTAGACAGCTGGGAGCTGCTCTTCACCATAGTGTTCCAGAAAGCGCTTCGTGATGCTGACTTGTGCATGTATGCCCATATAAATGTATAGCTTATTTCACTTGCTTGAATAGACGCAGAGCAATCTTTATGTCAGGAATACAACCATACTAGGAGGGCCAGGTACCGTGTCTCTGTACTTAAGAAGAAAAGAAACCAGCTGTGGCGTTGCACACCTTGAATCTTAGAACTCAGAAGGCAGAGGAAGCAGGTGGACCTGTGTGTGTTAAAGGCCAGCCTGATCTACATACCAAGTTCCAGACCAGCCTGGACTACAGAGTGAGACTCTGGTATTGATGATAAAAGAGTGACATGTATATGGTATATAGCGTTGTGTTCTTGCTCCCTTAGAATAACCCTTAATAACGTCCCATTCTCTAAAGATGGGTCCCATTTGGGCGATTACTGTGTGTCTCCTCCTGTTTTAAGCCCTCTCTGTGCTCTTTTCCAACTTCGAGTGTGGCATTTCTCATTCTTTTTGCTGGGTCTCATCTCTTTGTGATGTGTGCGTATGTGAGGTTGTGATGTCAGCGTCTCGTCCTTAGGGTAGTATCCCGGAGGCGGGGGCTCCCTCTGTTCTTATGCATGGGGGTGACCCATCCATTTCTAGAGCTGCATCTTACCTCACAATGGGCAAGGTGGCAGGGCGCAGGCACACCTGCCTGTTTGTGTGTGCATAGGTGTGGCTTTTAGAGGTCATCGTCAAGTGTTTTCTTCAATCACCCTCTGCCTTGTTCTTCTAGGCAGGCGCTCTCTCTCTCTCTCTGTCTCTCTCTCTCTCTCTCTGTCTCTCTCTCTCTGTCTCTCTCTCTCTGTCTCTCTCTCTCTCTGTCTCTCTCTCTCTCTGTCTCTCTCTCTCTCTCTCTGTCTCTCTCTCTCTCTGTCTCTCTCTCTCTCTCACACACACACACACACACACACACACACACACACACACACACCTGTGAGCCCATGGCTTTGGCTATGCTGGCTGGGCCATCAAGCCTCAGGGATCTTCCTGTCCCTATCACCCTATACTGAGGTTACCGATGTGCAAGCCCCGCCCCCATCTGTGTTCAGGAGCTCAAACACAGGGCCTCATGCTTGCATAGTCAGCAATCTACTGACTGGGCCATCTCCCCAGTCATGGCTTTAGCTCTTTGTTGGGTTGACTTCTTGCTTAAACTGAGCTCTGCTTATAGATTCCCGCCCGCCACCCCCTCTCCCCCAACTCAGTGCTTTCTCTGAGGCCCTTAGTGTCAAGCCTGAAATATGCTGTTGAAGAGAAACAGAGAGAACCTGCGTGACAAAGGGGGCCACGATGGGATAGACTCCCCGGGTTACTCTGGAGATGCTCTCTGCCTGTGGAACGTGTGAAAAGATTCCCAGATGAACAGTCACCCTGCACTGGGTTCTGAAGAACAAGTAGGAGTCGAGCAAATGCTAACCCCAGCTTCCTGGCTTCAGGGCTTGTCTGTTATTTTGAAACCTTTGGATAAAAGATTTTAAAGCAAATATCAGTGAAATTGACAACTGAGAACTAGGGGCCAGCGGAGGGACCATTACTCATTTGTTCTTTGATTTGAGCATATTGTCTGCGTTGCCTAGATGTTTGCATAAAATCCAAGGAAAGCTACCCTTCGGACCACGGCTGCCCTGACCTCCGCCGGGTTCTAAAGCTCTAGTGGGTGAGGACAGCTGTCACCTAAGGCCCTTCCCCAGTCCCTTGTCTTCAGATGGCTGTGGGCACTGGCTGGTTCAAGCCAAGCTTAGGTAAAGAGCTGTCTAGCTGGCTCCATCCAAATGACCTGAGGAGGGAGCGGTGGCGGTGACCCAGGGCTGACCCAGGGCTGGGCGGCTCCACAGGCAAGGATGCTGAGTGGCAGGCTAGGGTCCTAGGGAGGATGCTGCTGCTGAGTGGGTGGAAGCGAGAGAGGTTTGAGTGGATGCTGTGCGCTGTGTCCTTGAGGGCCTGTCAGTTAAGCCAGCCTTTGGCTCTTACCCAACCCTTGTTGGTGCCACTGTCTGTCAAACTGGCAGGGGCCCTGGTGTCTGTCCTGACAGCTGGCACATTAGGGGTGGCTTCAGTTCTGAGAGGCCACCAGTCTCCCACAGATGTGCCTGAGGCTATGTCCATGAGAGGGTGATGGAGGGGTAGGGCTGTGGAGTCAGGCAGGGCTGCAGCTGTCCCCAATCCATCAAGGTGGTTTATGATACCAGCTTGGTGAGGTAGATTTGGAGAAAGAGATCCACTCGGAAAGGTGTGGGATGGGACATCGCACTGCAGGCTGTCCCAGGCTGTACTGAATTTCCCTGAGGACACACATGTCCCAGGCCCACTCTATCCCCCAGGTCTCTGCATTGCCATCGTGGTAAGCCAGTGTGTGATGGCGTCCTTATGTAAAGATGAAGAAAGACAGCCTGGAGCATTGTTTCTGCCAGCTAAAGGACACTCGGGGTGGCTAGACGGAAGGGCAGAGGTGTGGGGCGGATAATCATCTTCAGTACTTTAGCATGGGCCCAGCTGATTTTCGACTTTAAGGCCCCGGAACTGATGGATAGCGGGACGACGGTCTTAAGTCAGCCTTACCCTAGTCAGTCTTGTCAAAAAGCCCTCACTCTATCACAGCCCCCCCCCCCCCCCCGCCTCTTTCTCCCTCTCCTCCTTTGCTTTCTCCTCTTCCTCCTTCGCCATGCTGGGGTTAGAAATAAGGCAAGACCCAGTCCTGTTTTCACTTTTTATTTTGAGGTATTGCCCGCCCAGGCTAGACTTGAAAGTCACTCTGTAGTCCAGGCAGCCCTTGAACTTGCCATCCCCCTGCCTCTGCTTTCTGAGCACCTTCATGCCTGGTCTATATAGATGGATCGCATCCCTTCAGTCACCCTTAGAGGCCCACTGTTGCCCCCATTTGACAGATGAGAAAAACCTATTGCACAAAGACGCCACGTGAGAAGGTAGATCTGAGAGGGCCTGGGCAGCTTGAAACCCAGGGCTCTCCTCAGACGGGAGCGTAGAGCCTTCTTGGAAAAAAACCACGGTAACCGGAAGTATGGCAGATAGATACATTTATTTTTATTTGTTTTATATTTTTAGGTTTCTTTACTTTTATTTTACGTGTGTATTTTACGTGTATAGTGGGTGTTTTGGGAACTTGAAAGTCTGCACCACGCAGATGCTTAGAGCCTGTGGAGGTCGGAAGAAGGCATTTTATTCCCTGGACCTGGAGTTACAGAAGGTTGTGAGCACTATACGGGTGCTGGGAATTGAACCCAGGTCCTCTGGAAATGTTGCTGGTGCTCTTAACCGCCGAGCCATCTCTCCAGTTTGGTTTCTAGTGACCACAAGATGAATCGAGTGTCCACAGTGCAGCCATCCCAGGCTGGCTGGGGACTCCTCGCTCCGCCATAGAACCACAGGCTGCACCTACCCCTGGCAGTGCCTCAGCGGACAGCTGCTACGTCATTGGCCAGAAAAGTCACGTGACCCTAGCGTACACCAGGAAGCTAGGGAGTGGCCTTTGCCTGAGAGCCTGTGGAGACTGAGGTTCCGGGGAGTACCACTTGGAGGGCTGGGTCTACATTTTCTACTTCCCTGATGCTGAGCATGGGGAGGAAAAAAGAGGTGGGAGCCCAGCGGAGAGAAGCGCGGTGACTGTCTACGGCAGAACCGGAAAACAAAAAAAACCGCCTTGGACCCTCAAATCTTTTCAGAGCAAAAGAAGTGATTTCCATGACAACTGTTCAACTAGAGAGTAAGGCAGTTTTCCCGTGGGGAGAGAACACCGCGGGAGCCGGGCCACAGAGAACCCCTGCATTTGGCCTTGGGGGTAGAGAGGGGAAAAGAAAGTGTCTCCACAGGGGACCAGCCCCCAGGGGAAGGCTCCTGCCTTTCTGCCTTAGGAAAATGAGAGGCAGCGGGAGGGCCCAGAGTGGGAGGAGGGCTCAGAGGCCGGGACAGGTGGGTGGTGGCCACACCTGTCCACCCTTGCTGTGGCTGGCACAGGTGCTGCTGGCTAGATAAAGGCTGTAAGGCAGGAGTTTCAAAATGTCCCGTGGAACTAAGATACAGGAGAAATGGAAATGATGTGCTTGGGAGGCCGAGGCCGGAGGCTTTAGAAGTTCAAGGTCACCCTCAGTGGTTTTGAAGCTAGACTGGGCTTGCTTCTAACAAAACAAAACAAGGAAGAAATAAACTCGGGGAAGAGGGGGCTGCGAGGAGCCCCGTGTGGGAGTCGGATGGGTGGTGGTGGTGGTAAGAAAAAGCAGGCTTTGAAGTCTGTTAGAGAGGGCGAGTGGAGCCCCCAGCATTGCTTCTAAAGGGCTGTGTGGTTGCAGAGAAGTCCCTTGACCACACAGAGGGACCCCTGAATAGACCTATGAGACCACACTGGTGGCGAGTGCTGCCTTTCCAAGCAGGAAGCCTATGCCTGACACCCCCCTCAATTCCCTTGCTTGCTGAGAGTGAACATATTTCATCCACTCCTGCAAAACCCCCAGAGTCCAAGGGAGCCTCAACACCAGTGTCCCCCACTTTGGGCGGCAGCAGCAGCAGCATTCTTTAACATCTGGGTTCGGTTCCAGTCTGGTTATCTTTCCAGTGAGCCCCCTTTTTAGATGGCCCAGGGGACTTGGCCCCTTAAAGACACAGATTTCTGTCACGTGCAGATGTGGTCACTCTTTTTTTCAAAAGCGAGTGCTGTTTCCTCAGCTAACCCTCTGAGTTAGATTGCAGAAACACTTTGCAAGCGTCAGGAATTTAAGTTTGGGATCTCTGCGAACCCATGGGGTATGCATTAAATTATACTCTGGAGAAGTGTTTCCAACTCACGAAAGTTGAACAAGAAACCGGGGAGTCACCTCTGTTAGACTCCAGTTCCTGCTCTGTGCCTATTAGCTGGGGCATGGCTGGCAGATGCCCAGCTGTCCTTGACAAAGGACCAGACGTGATAGGATTCTGGAAGATACAGGGATGGATAGTTGTTGGCCGTGGAAAGACGTAATTACCGCGGCTGTCAGTCTCTGTAATGAAGCATCGATAAGGCCACATCCAGGCCATAAATTACTTGGGATGGATGAGGGTGAATGTGCTGGAGGCCGTTTGGTGTGCGTCTTGGTATGTGCAGAAATCAGAGGGGATCTCTTTCCAGCCTCAGGGAGACAGGGGACACGGGCCGTGTGGTTAGGGAGACATGAGACAGACCTGCGTGGTACAACCTGGGGAGATGATTTGAATCTGAACAGTATTCACCTCTGATGGGCGTAACCCACTCATTTTGCAGGTGGGAAACCAAGGCCCAGGAAGGGAGAAAAGTCTCCAGAACTTCCAGGTGAGGCAGTAATCTTGGCTGGGACTCAAGACTTCCACATCTTACCAGTGGTTGTGGCCACTGCTCCCTTCCCTCTGCCCCACACAGGCCCACCCAGCCTACATGCACTTCCGATGCCCCCCATCCAACCCCATTTCCTAGGGATAGAGTATCTCCTCATAGGAACAAAGCAAGCATGGTGAGGCGTTAGTCTTGTTATTTCTCCCCTCCCCTCTCTGTTTCTGAATAGACTGATATGGTGCAAATATTCAGAAGGGATGGGCTGTGCATTAGACTTGCTACAGAGAAGATATATAATCCTGTGTCTTCCAGGAGGATGGATGGAGGGGACATTCTTGCTTTAAGCAAAATAAGCCAGACTCAGGAAGGCAGGGAGTATGTGCCCAGCAGTGGTTCTCAACCTGTGGGTTGCGACCTGTGGGTGGCTGGTGGTTGAACAACCCAACCGATTCATGGGGGTGGGTGGGGTGGGGTGGAGGGGTGTCCCCTAAGAGTGTCCTGCATATCCAATACGAACGTTATGATCCACAACAGTAGCACACTTAGAGTTATGAAATAGCAACAAATATAACTTTATGGTTGGAAGACATCACAACACGAGGAGCTGTGTTAAAGGGGCACAACGTTAAGAAGGTTAAGAACTGCTATGGCTTAGAGGAAGCCTGGACAGAATAGAGGGGAAAATAAAGGACTAATTGGGGGGTAGAAAGGGGAAAGTGGTGCACAGCTGAGGGAGGTAAGGACAAGTAATGGAGGAAGGAGAAGGGCCGCATGCATTGTGTTCATGTGTTAAAACACTACGGTGAAATCCCTACTCTGCAGAATTAATATACAAAACCAAAAACAAACAAACAAACAACAAAAAAAAGAAAGATACTTGAAGTTGGAGCAGCTGGAGAGATGGCACAGAGGTTAAGAGCACAGGTTGCTCTTCCTATGGTCCTGAGTTCAATTCCCAGCAACCACATGGTGACTCACAACCATCTATAGTGAGATCTGGTGCCCCCTTCTGGCATGCAGGCACACATGCAGGCAGAACACCGTATAAATAATAAATAAAAACAATCTTTTTTGTTGTTGTTGTTTTTTGTTTTTTTGTTTTTTGTTTTTTGTTTTTTGTTTTGGGACAGGGTTTCTCTGTGTAGCTCTGGCTATCCTGGACTCTCTTTGTAGACCAGGCTGACCTCGAACTCACAGCGATCCACCTGCCTCTGCCTCCCAAGTGCTGGGATTAAAAAATAAACACGATCATAAAAAAAGAAAAGAGAGAGAAAACAGGGTTCCTCCCACCCCCAAGCCCCCCAGCCTCCTTAGCCTCCTGGCCTCTCTCCAGAGGTGGCCTGTAGCTATCCTCCCAGGAAACTGTTCCTGCTTGCATGTGTGAACCTCTGTTTGCTGACTCAGTCGCTCATCTGTGGTGTTGTTAGTGCCTCCCGAGTGCCTGGCGCCGCTGAGTGCTGAAGGTGCCTGCCCAGCACAGCTGTGTGCACACACTGGAGCCTCTGCTATAGTGTTTTCTACTTCAGATGGCAGACTCTCAGTTCTTCCCTCCTAATGACTGTGCTGCCTTCTACAGTGCGGGCAAAGCTGATAGACACTTGGATTATTTGTGCTTGCATGTGTGCGTGTGTGCCTGCCTGTGCCTGCTTGCTGTATGTGTGTGTACCGTGTGTACGCAGTGCCTGTGGAGATCAGAAGGGAGCACAGGGTCCCCTGGAGTTGGAGTTATGGATGGTTGTGGGTGCTGGGAATGAACCCCAGGTCCTCTGGAAAAAATAGCCAGTGCTCTTAGCCACTGAGCCATCTCTCCAGCCCACAAACCACCTTGGGTTCAAGATGGGATTTCTCAGGGTCCTCCAGTGGGCTAGGCTGCCTGGCCACTGAGCTCCACCTCTCTCCGCTTGGAGATTATAAATACAACCACCTGGCTCTTTTGAGAAGGGCTTTGGGGGACGGAAGCAGGTCCTCAGGCTTGCTGAGCAAACACTTTGCTGACCAAGCCGTCTCCTCCGCCTGCTTTATAGACTGTTCTTTTTCTTTCTTTGCTGCTGAGGGATGCTGCAGGATCCTTGATCACATTCTCCTCAGGAGTTTTGCCAGATAATCTCCCGCTCTTCTTGAGACCTTTAATTATCACAGTGACATTTACAAAATACCCCTCTCCTTGTTTAGGGACAGAATCTAGCTATGTAGCCCAGGCTGGCCTTGAACTTGCCCCATCCTCCTGCCTCAGTTTCCCAAGGCACACATCACCACTCCTAGCTTTGAAATTCCTTTAACCACTCGAGACAACAAGCCCCTGGTCCTGGGGACGAACGCGTGGGTATCTTTGTGGAGCATAAATTGACACTGTTTAGTCTTTATAAGACAATTTTAAATTATCTCAATATCTAGCACCTATGCAATAACGGACCATTTTCCAAGCTTTTAAAATACATGTAGATCAATATACTTAAGAAACCAGAAAGGGCCTTTAATCTGCTTTCTAGCTCACCCCAGGGGATGTTGCTTCTCTACTTTGACATTTAAACAGAAAATGCAGACAGTGTTGGTAGGAGGATGAAGCCCAGCTCAGGAAGATGCCCGTGGAAATCGAAAACTTCCTCCCACCGCTGCTCGAAGTTAAGAGCGTCACAACCTTAGACCTCTTTAGAGAAGACGATACAGAAGCCAACACAAACCCAGGGCCAAAGCCTTCTCTTCTAAGTGACTCTAGGGACCGTATGGTATGTGCATTTTACAGTTCACTTCGTTTCATAATCTGTACCTTCCAGAAAATTCTACCTAGCCCATTGATTAGAGATTTCCTTCCCTTTTAAAGAGCCTCATCCCTTCTGGTCTGGATGGTGCCTCACTGTCTGCTGTTTGCTCTTCTTGCTGTAGCCATGCTGTGAGGGAACCCTCTTTTTACTTTTGTCATATTATGTTCATGGCTTTGATTTTTGTTTTAATAGTTAAAAAGGGTTTGTTAATTTTTACATACATGAGTATTTTACGTGCATGTATGCCTGTGCTCCACATGTGTGCAGCGCCCTCGTGCGGCCTGCTCGCTATGATTGCTACCTCCATTTTACAGTGGATGTCGACTCAAGTTCTCGAGGGTGTGTGATGTACTCAAAAGTGGCGATGCTGGCGTTTCCCCTCCCCTACCTTGTTTTTCTTGTGTGAGTGTTGGTGTGTGCGCGTGGAGGCCAGGAGTCATCTGCCATTGCTTCTCTACCTCATTCATTGAGGCAGGGTCTCTCAATCAAACCCAGAGCTCCTGATACTGTGAGTCTCCCTTGTTCTGGGGATTCCCTGATTCTGCCTGCTCAGGCTGGAGTTACAGGCGGGCGCTCCACCCCTTGCGTGTTTGCAGGGATGTCCAAACTCCTGTCCTTATGCTTGCACACCAAGTGTTTTAACTGCCAAGCCACCACTCCAGCTTAGAAGGTGGGATTCCAAAAATAAAAATAAAAAAATAAAAAGGTTTATTTATATATTATGTATACAGTGCTCTGCCTGCATATGAGCCAGCAGGTCAGAAGAGGGCACCGGATCTCATTATATATGGTTGTGAGCCACCATGTGGTTGCTGGGAATTGAACTCAGGACCTCTGGAAGAGCAGCCAGTGCTCTTAACCTCTGAGCCATCTCTCCAGCTCTGGCACCTGGGATTTTTACTTGTGTCTAGTTCTGTATCAGGAGGACCGTAGTACTTTATAGTGTCACTAAGAGGACAGTAGTGAATAGGTGGTCACATGCCTGTCATTTTCCAGGGTTAATTATTCCAGATGCTTTACAGTATTTATGCATCCTCTTCTGAAAACAGCCCCCTCCCGTGAGCTGTGTACTTTCTGTCATCGTAGCTTACAGAGGCCGAAGCACGGAGAGGTCAGATAACTTGGTCAGGCTCACTCAGCTTTTCCCCAAGTCTTCATGGCTCCAGGAAGCACCCTGGGGCTGCAGCCACCAGGCATATGAACAGATGAAGACAGACTTCCTGACACTGTAGCCACTATAGCAGAGGCCACCTTGGGCCCTCCTTGGGGGCTCTGGATAGATTATCCCTTGGCCGTGATGTTCCAATTTTCAATTATAATCCATCATGCCTTTTGTCATTCCTAAATCACGACTGTGCAAGCAGCAGTGGCGCCCGGGTGTGTGTGACAGTGACGGTTTCTTCATTAGAGTTTGTGGGGTTGGTGTGTGTGTTTTTTAGAATCCAAAACTAGAATAAAATGTAAACGAGCGATCAGCACGTCTTGGCTGCTGTTGGGCCGTAACTCATGCAAGTAGCTCTCTGTGCTCCTACGCCAACCAAACTTCTTATCTACAGGCAATTGGGAGGCCCGGCTTTAATTTTCCATCACTGTTGAGTGATGGAGCCTATTTTGGACATTATGTAACATTCCCAGCATGCAAAGGGGTGCAGAGGACATTTTGATGAAAACTCAGCACCCAGATCCCAACTGGGATAGACATCAAGCAGGCCAGTTCCAATGGTGGATGATGGACAGTCCCATGTTCTAGGTCCCTGTCCTCACACTCCCCCTCTCTTCCCTGGGGGGAGTCATCATTGTTTGAATTTGGCCTGTTTTCTTTTGATAATTATTTATTTCATTTCGTATTTATGAGTGTTTTGCCTGCGTGTATGTATGTGTGCCTCAAGTGTGCGGTGCTCACAGAGGCCAGAAGAGGGCATCAGATCCCCTGGAACTGACACTCGGGAGCTGCTACGTGCGTGCTGGGGACCGAGCCCAGGTCCTCTTCAAGAACAGTCAGTGTTCTTAACCACTGAGCCATCTCTCTAGCCCCTCCGCCTGTTTTCTTAAGTTTGTTGACTGTGTATGTAACCCTAAGTTACATTAAGCTTCAAACATGTCTAAAGACTTTCTGTAAAAGGAACGGTTTGTGCAGCATGTTTCTCTGCAGCGTCCCCAAGGCTCTCCTGTGCTCGGCTCATGTGGCTCTGGCCTGTGTGTATGACACACCTCCTCCCACTTCACCCCATTGACCATTCCCTCTGTGACAAATGATGTCATAGAGAACATCCTGGAACATTCCATCTGTTACAAGGGCAAGAGCTCTCCAGAGCCTGAATTTCAGGAGGGAGTGTCTGGAGTCTTGGGTGCGTGAGGTAGACGTGTTGAAGTTGGACCTGTTACTATGAAGGAGGCCACCTCAGGGGCTAGGTCATATGACACAGATGGTTTTAGCGCAGGGAGAGTGTGACAGAGTGGCCATGTCCCTGCACCCTGCATTCAGGCTGCAACCCTCCTGCCTCCAGTGATTGTGTATAGAGATGGTAAGGTCATGAGAGCAGGGCCTTGTGGGTGCGCTCCGTGCGGCCAGAGATTCAGAGCTCGAGCGCCCGATCCCAGCAGTCCCACTGCTCCAGGCAGGGAGTTGAGGCTTGGTTTGTAGACTTAACCTTTATGCTACTTAGATGTAGTAATATCAAGCATTCGGTTCTTTGGTCTCAGCATCTGATATTAGCACTGTGCTAAGTGGCCATGTTGGATTTCAAAAGCAGCTGGCTAGAGTTCATGTTCTTGCTGTGTCCCAGCCTTGTGACCATTAGTGAGTTATCAGATCTCTCAGGGCTGCCTCGGATACCATATTTTAAAGTGGGGGAGGGGAACGGAAGTAATAACATTTAGGGAGGGGTGTTTAAGAGTGTGTAGGACCTAGAAGTGGGCCTTCTGGGTGCCTGGATTTGCCTGCGAGCACGTGGGTCCCTTCGGGGGTCTTTGATGGCTAGTGTTGATTGTGAACATGACAGGATCCAGAATTTAGATTCTAGGCTCACCTGGAGGATGGGTCTCTCTGGCCTTACCTGTGGGGACCAGGTTGATGATGTTAGGTGATGTGGGAAGACCCGCCTTAGTGGTGAGGTGGACCATTCCCTAGCAGGGCTTCTGAGGCTGCGCGGAAGGAGGAAACGGGGCTGAGCGCTAACTCTCCATTTCCTGTTGTGCGTTGCCTCAGCCTCCTGCCACCGTGACTTCCCTCCACAGTGCACTTGAACTGTGAGATAAAGCAATCCTCTCTCTCTTAAGTCACTTTTGTCAGAGTATTTTATCACAGAGGGGGCCCGTTTGCAGAAGCCCCTTGGGAAGCATGAGCCCAAACTAGAAGGCTTACCTACATTGATGTGTATCGGCACCCACATGACCTTGGAGCTGCAGCGTGGGGTTTTCAGTTGAAAGTTAATAACCTAAGAAGCCTTGACGTATAGCAAAGCCTTGAGTGAGATTCCACAAGTCTCGTGTCATTAATTCTTTATTACGTTTTCTTAAGACTGAGGTGGAAGGCTTTTTATCTTTTTTAAGGCTTGTGCTTGCAAGTTCAGTTTCTTAGACACGTCCATCTTCATCTGGGCAATCTGGGACAGGTAGTGGAGATGCCCGTTGATGGTAATGCTTTCTTTCCAAGTATCCAGCTGTAAAGACCTAGAACCATCCTTTATTCTTTTGTAAAAAAAGAATTTGCCGGGCATCGTGGTGCATGCCTTTAGTCTCAGCACTTGGGAGGTAGAGGCTCCAAAACCCAACACCCAAAAAACAAACAAACAAACAAACAAACAAACAAACAACCCCCCCAAAAAACAAAAAAGACCCAACCAAAAACAAAACAAAACAAAACAAACAAAACAAAACAAAACAAACAAAAAAACACAAACCAAAAACAAAAGAAAAGAAAGAAAAAGAAAAAGAATTTATTTGAATTTTATGTACATTGGTGTTTTGCCTGCATGTATGCCTGTGTTTTGGTGTTGTATCCCTTGAAACTGGGGTTACAGACAGTTGTGAGTTACCATGTGGGTGCTGGGATTTGAACCCAGGTCCTCTTGGAAGAGCAGTCAGTTCTCGTAACCTCTGAGCCATCTCTCCAGCCCCCACCCTTTATTCTTCACAGTGCACCTTTCTTTTCACTTCCACTCTGCTTCCAGTTAACCCTATCGCTTGCCCAGATTGGCTGTGGTAGCCTCTTCACTGGTTGCCCCACCACACCCCTAGCCTCACCCTAACACTTGTTTGCTTAGCGCAGATCACAAGAGGCATCACCCCTGCTCAGAATGCTCCGGCAGCTCCGTCTCTTTCTCTGTAAAAGCCAGAGTGCCCTAAATAGGAGGTCTCTCCATCCTGTCTGAGACTCACCCCTGGCCTCTTGTCCCTGGAACACCCCCAGCTTGGTTCTGCCACAGGGCCTTGGCACCTGCAGCCCCTTTACTTGAAACTTCATGTTTGAGTCCTCGATGCCTCAGAGCCTCATGATGCCACATGAGGTCATTCAGAGCAGATCCCTGATCATCCTGTCTGTCCATGGGGGTCACCCCCTGACTCCTGTCACACTTGGCACTCCTATCTCTTTTATGTTTCCTACAGGGTTCTACAGACTGCCCAGCATCTTATGGCACTTTTTTCAAAATTACACAAATTCATTTTGTGTGTGAGTGGCTGGAGATGGGGGTAGTTCACACACCCTGGTTAAAAATGTGGAGGACAGAGTAGCCCACAGGAGTGGATTTTCTGAGTTTCTTCTTCTGCCATGCCGGTCCTGGGGATCGAACTCAGGTCATTAGGCTTGGCAGCAAGCCACTTTACCTCTGAACCTTCTCACTGGTTTTCATCTGGTGTTTTTTTGTTTTCCCCCTAGAAGCAGGGCTCCAGGAGGCCAGGACTTTCTTCCTGGCACATGGAGAGGACTCACTAAACAAATGAGAAGGCCTCATGCTGTCATCTACTGAGCACCTGCTGTGTGCCAGGCTCTGCTCCTTGTAGGAAAGTTCAGACATGGCTTTGTTTGAGATTTGCATTCTGGCCTAAGAGGTGTTGTATGTTAACGCCAGCCGCAGATTTTTCTCTTTTAAAAAATTAATGTGTTTGGGGAGTTTTGCTTGCATGTGTGTCTTGTATACCATGTGTGTGCAGTCCCCATAGAAACAAGAAGAGGATATCAGATTCCCTGGAACTGGAATTAAACATGGTTGTAATGTGTCGAGTGGGTGCTAGGACTCAAACTTGGGCCCTTTGCAAGAACAGCCAGTGTTCTTCACCACTGAGCCTTTTCTCCAGGCCTATAGATTGGTTCCTTGACTTCCTAATTCAAAGCCATATTACAGTCTTGCCCCAGGGCAGAATGTGGCATGCAGTGTCTCTGCTCCCCTCTCTGTACCCTGAAATAGCTCAAGGGAGTCATCCTCAGGTACACTCGAGTGTCTAGTAGGCCCTTGGCTGGGCTGGGGTCCCCTGGTGTGTCCCCCAGGTTTCTGGCTTCCTCACAATATGCTGAGGAGCAAGCACAGCAAGCAATGGAGAGTGTCCTGAGAGACCAGGCAGGGTGGCGCTGTTTTTTTGAGGACTTAGCCACACATCACCAGGACTCTCTTTCACAGTATTCCTGTGGCCATCCGGGCTCAAGGGGAGGGAATGTGTAAAGTCCAAGAGAAGAAGGTCTGCAGCATGAGGCTAAGCTGCTGGGGCATCTTTGTATGGGCAGTGCCATCCACCTGAAGTCCTGTCGAACTGTCTTTGGTCTCAGGCACATATTCTGCATGATGTCGTGGTGAGAATCCTGGACTGAGATGGCTGCATTGGGCTGTGTCTCTGTGTTGCAGGATGGCCTAGGAGGGGGTCCCCCGGTGTTGGATCACTTTATCATTTTCTTAACCTCCCACACATGCCTTGCCTTTCATTTTACAGATGACGAAACAGAGGCATGGGGCCTTTGAGGAATTTCTGACAAAGTGTGGGTTTGCTCTTAGGCACCTGTAATTCCTCTCCTTAGATCTACCAAACCCCACCCCAAGTGTAAGCCAAGTCTTTCTGTCCTGGAAGCTCTGGCCATGGGGCCCATGTGGCCCCTTGTTGCCATGGCAACAGTAGCCAGCTCACAGAGAAGCACCTTGTCCTTCTCCCTCCCTTGGCATCCTCTCCCGTGAGTCTTATCTAATGGCAGAGGCTTCTGAGGGCACCTTCCATCCGTCCACTAATGGGCTTGTTGATTTGAAAAATGGTCTCGTGTGTCTCCGTGAGTCAGGTGCGAGTGGGACACTTTTAAAAATGAAAGATGATGTCATGGCTGCAGCCAGATGCCGAGTCCTGGAGCCTGGGGCTGTTCAATGCTGTGTGCCCGTCTCTAGGACTTCCTGAAGACCCTGTGGGGGCTGAGGCGGTGGGCCAGGGGGTAAAGTGCCTACCATGCACATGTGAGGGCGCAGGTTTGGTTCCCCAGGACCCGTCTAGAAGCATGGCATGGTGGTGTTATACCTGTAACCCCAGGGTGGGGGTGGTGGGGATTCTTGGAGCTTGCTGGCCAGCTAGTCTCGCTGAGTAAGTGACCCTCTGGTTTAGTGAGAGAACCTGTCTCAAAGAATAATGTGGAGGGTAATAAAAGACATATGATGTCACCCTCTGGCCTCCAGTTATGTACCCGTTCACACGTGTACACCGGAATACAAAACACACACACACACACGCACACACACACACACACACACACACAACCACTACCACCACTGCCACCACCACCACCGCCACCACCGTCAGGACTGTTGAGGTAGGATTGATTGTTGCTCCTGTCAGCTGGCCTGTTTTGGGAAGGCAGCGGCCTGAACACTGCTCATGTGTTCTCAGGCATGAAGTGAGTGTGATCAGGGCAGGTGTGCATGACTGTTGGCAGCTCTCTGCCCCGAGTCACGGGCAATTCTTACCCAGGCTGCTCCAGTTCTTCAGCTTACCCCATTTTGCTTTCTCTTTTCATGATACACAGGGAATCCAGGCCAGCCTGACAAAAGCGGCCAGCTTGACTTTCTGCTTAGAGGAGAAGGCGTCTGCTGGTGGGTTAAAGAATCGTGTGTGTGTGTGTGTGTGTGTGTGTGTGTGTGTGTGTGTGTGTGTATGTGTAGAATCCCACAAAGCATTCTTAGATGTCATTCCTTGAGGGCCACCCATCTCCTATGAAACAGGGTCTCTCATTGGCCTGGGACTAACTAACTCTACCTCCCCAGTACTGGGATTACAAGCTTGTGCCACCACACTGGGCTTTTTGTTGTTTTTGTTTCTTTGTTTGAGACAGAGTCTTGTTATATGGCCCTGGATGTCCTAGAACTCACTCTGTAGACCAGGTTGGCTTTGAACTCACAGAGATCCGCCTGCCTCTGCCTCCCTAGTGCTTGGGGTTAAGGACGTGTGCCACCACGCCCAGTTTATGGCCGCCTCTTTTGACATGGGCTCTTGGGGTGAATTCAGGTCCTCTTGCTTGCAAGGCAAGCTGACTGAGCGGTGCCCCCAGGCCTTAATTGGGATTTGACTGAATTTAAAATACCTATGCAAGTCTTACATGAGAAAAGCGCACACGGCAGTCAGCTCAGCTGTTCGGTCCTTTCCCTGGCTGTGGGTGAGGAGGGTGTGAGAGGCGAGGATGCTTCAGATGGGCGTGCTACGCTGCTTGGTGTTGAGGAGGGGAGCAGAATCTGAGAAAGTGGGTGTGGTCCCCAGGACCAGCAATAGGGAGTAACAAGGAGTGTCACAAGGAGGAAAATAGGATAACTTGCCTCCACAGCACAGCTGTCCCAGGTCTAGTCGGTTACCCGGTCGCTGGGTGCTGCTTCCAGCTCTCTTGGGGGCTGTCTAGCCAGCTCTGTGACCCCCCTCCTCATGGACTTGACTTGCTTCCTCCCGTGAGTCATTTGCCATTCGATGTCAGATATTCAAAGTCATCCCATGCTTGGGCGGGAACCGCTCCTTCCAGCAGCCTCCAATCCATGGCTCCGTCTGGGAACATGTTCCTGCTGCTTTTCAGGAACAATTCTACGATCATATGGTACGGTTCACAGTCCAGCCCTGGACTCAGCCATCCGTTCAAGACCCATGGCTTGAGCTCCTCATGCGTGCAGGTTGGCAAGATCCACCCTGGAGAATGGAGGACTGGGCCGAGGAAGGCACTTGCGGGCTAGTGGAGTGGGGTCGTTGCCACGCACAGAGCCCAGGTTGAGTCAAATCTTGGAGAGGCTGGCCTCTTCTCTGCAGGCTGGGCTGATGGATGACATGACGGATGGAGCTCATAGAGGGTTGAATTGCACTTTGGGGCAGCTGTCCAAGAAATGACAGAACAGGGGCCGGGGAGAAGGGCCAGGTGGTGAAAGCACCCCCCCCCCCATGCAAGATTGAGGACCTAGTTTGAATCCAGAGAATGCACATAAATTGCCGGGTGGGTGTGGTGGCTTGCCTGTAAGTCTAGCCTTGGATCCCCAGAGCAAGCAGGCTAGCCAGACTAACCAAATTGGCTGGCTCTAAGCTTGACCAAGAGACCATGCCTCCAGGAATGAGATGAAGAGCGATGGGGGATGATTCTTGTACACACACACACACACACACACACACACACACACACACACACACACA
>OU015754.1:23979830-23995513 GCA_907169655.1 Acomys percivali | reverse complement strand
TCCCCCCCCCCCCCCCCCCCCGCCTTCCCAGGTGAACCTCTGAAACTGTGGACATGGTCTTACTTGCTGGAGTACAGGTATTTTGATAAAGATGGATGGTGAAGCCTGCACACTGTAATTTGCAACTCTGCTGAGCTCAGAATCAGTCGCAGACAGCTGCTGAGAGGCCCTTCTTTCTCTCTCTCCTGCTCAGAGCTTCATTTGCAAGCAGAAAATGCCTTCTGCCCAGGGCAAGGAACAGGGAGGGACAAGTGACACCTCAGGCCCTAGAGGTGGCACGGGGTTTCCCCCTAGGGCATCGTGCTCTGCAGCACTGAGTGGGCGCCTTCTGCGCTCCCAGCGGATCCTGAGTGGCTCAGGCCCCTGTTTCTTCCCAGAGCCAGAGACAGGCAGGCTCACACGAGGGAAGCTGGGAACTGGGAGCGAGGTCGTGAACCTTACGCAGGAGGCACAAAGATCTTTTTCTTCCAGCCCAAATTAGTGAAGCTGCCACGGGCGGCAGTCATTTTCCAGCGGGTATGGGGGTGGGGGGTGTTAGGACTTGGGACGGGAGGTTCTTTCTTCTCTGCTAATGACTAGCCAGGTTGTGGCTGGCTTCTTTCAGAGATCAGAATCAAAATTAGCTGAGAAATGTCTCCTTTGTGCACTGTGGCTCTGGTTGGCATTGCTGCCTATGAGGCTGAGACACTGGTGTCCTGTGGGAGCCTGGACAGGGGCATGCGTGGGTGCTGGTCCTCTCGCTGCCCTCACAGGCTGCTCAGGTATGGCTCCTAGGGTGGGTTCTCTGAAAGCTGTGGCTTGGGTTCTCCTCAGTGTACTTGCGTTGGCTCAGGAAGGCTCCCCCTGGAGTTTTGAACTCACTAACTCTAAGAACAAGGCAGAGAATATACAGGACAGAATTGTACAGGTCAGGGATTTGGGGATTGCACCCACCTATCCAGCCAGTCAGGTGACCACTTGAGCCGTTGTTACCCTCCAGTGTCAACTAGCCCAGCTTTTCCCTATGGGAATTTCTAAGAAGAATCCTCAGGGGTGGTTGGGAAACCACATCCAAGATGTATGGAGGCAGGGGCATGACTGGATGGGTTCAGATTTAGACTGTGATCAGCCTTGCCATATGACTGTGGAAATAGCACAACATCTCTATGCCTTGGTTTCCACATAGAGCAGAAATGCCAGAGCTGCCGAGAGGGTTATGGTCAGTCAGTACACACAACACTTGTGGCCACATCTGGCACAGACTGGCACGCTGCCGGTGCAGACAGTTGCTTTTGGCCACTTGGAGCTTCCCAGCCTCTCTCAGGCCTCTACCTGAAAGGCTCCCGAGGGGCTGCTTTAGAGTCTGCAAGTTGGCCATTAGTCTAGGCTGTGAGCACTAAGGACCCACCAGGGTTGCCAGCCACGCTTAGCTCTGCTCCCATCCCCCCTTCCTTATACCCTTTCCGCCCCACCCCAGGATCAAACTCACGTTCTTATGCTTAAGTAGCTAGCACAGACTGAGCACTCGCCCCAGCCTGGGTGAGTGTTTCAAACAGAAATGCTGTGCGTTGTTACTGGCCTCACCGCATCTCTGACAAGCATTGGGGCAGTGAGGTGAAGAGGAAGAGGAGAGGGAAGAGGAGGAGGAGGAGGAGGAGGGGTAGGGAGGGTAGGGAGGGAAGGAGAGGGACTAAGGGGAGGAGGAGGAGCAGAATGAAGGGGATGAAGGAGAGGAGGAGAAGGAGGAGGGAAAGGAGGGGGTAAAGAGAAGGAAGTGGAGGAGGAGGAGGGGGATGAAGGGGAGGAGGGGAAGGAGGGGGATAAAGGATAAGAGGAGGAGGAGGAGGAAGTGGAGGAGGAGGGGGATGAAGGAGAGGAGGAGCAGGAGGAGGGGAAGGAGGGGATAAAGGATAAAGAGGAGGAGGGAAGGAAGTGGAGGTGGAGGAGGGGGATGAAGGGGGGGGGGAGGGGGAGGAGGGGGTGGGGAGAAGAATGACTACAACAAAAGCAAACAGAAGAGGGGAGAAGCAAGAAGACAGTCCCCGGGGGAAGCTGGACACAGCTCCCAGGAGGGGCGGGGCACCTATGCTGAGTGGCTGGCTCAGTGACCACACCAGTCCACAGGGACCTGACAGAGGTCACTTGTCTCCACAGCATGAATTGCTCTCAACAGCGCCTTCTTTCCCTTTCTTGGACTCCCAAGGCCTCTGTGTCCTCTGAGACTTTGGCCCCTGGGTGCCACCTCAGTGCCCATCCTTTCCTTCCCCCATAGCCACCATATCCAACAGCTTCCCCCACCCCGGAGGAAGGCGAGTTTCCGTAACAGAGAGAAAGTCGGGAGCAAATCCACACACAGCTGGCCCGCGTTAAACTTCGATTTATTCTGTTGGCGCTAATTGTAATCTTTATTTGGTCCCAAGTGATTCATTCTTATCGTTCTTATTATAGCTGAGAAAATTAATTTTTATTCTACCATAAGGGTGGCTGTAATAATCTGGGTTCAGGGAGGGGATTGCTTTAATAAGATTTACCAGCCAGCTTCGAGACAGTTGGCTTTCATTATCAGGTGGAACTGGCCTGTTGCAGGCTGTGGAGGGGCATCAGAGGGGCCCTGTTGGGATGGCTGGGGTGGCATGGTGGGCGGGGGGTGGGGAGCTAAGCTAGAAGAGGAGCCGGTTGCTTTACTGTGTAAAGTGCTTGAGCCCCTTCCCACCAGTTCTTGTCTGCAGAAAGGATTCTGGGAGTAGGTAGCCAACAGAACCCTGCCTCTTTGGGTGACTTAAATGGAGCTGCTGCTGTGACCCCCATGGGACTTACCTGTAGGACCCAGGCCTTGCACATATCTAGGGACACTAGGGATGTGGAAGGCTCCCACCTCGGTTAGGGGAGCCCCCACAGCCTCTGAGTTGCAAGTCCAAGTTGCCTGGACTGGGTGCTCTCCCATTGCTGTGCTAAAGCCATGACCAAGGTAACTTATAGAAGAAAGCAGTTATTGTGTTAGCAGTTCCAGGAAGAGTCCGTCATAGTGACGGAGGCACGGCAGCCAAAGCAGGAAACTGGGAGATCTCATCTCCAACTACATACAGGAAGTAGGGAGGAAGAACAGGAAGTAGGGTGAGGCTATCAACCCTCAAAGCCCACCCCCAGTGACACACTTCCTCCAGCAAGGCTCCACTTTCTAAAGGGTCCATTACCTCCTGAAACAGCGCCACCTGCTGGCGACCTGGTGTTCTAACACACGAGCCTCTGGGGGATGTTTCTCATTCACATCACCACAGTTGGGAACTGCTGGTATGTCTGATTTCCGGGCTGTCACCGATGATCCCACTGCTGGTGCCTCTGATATTCAATATATCTTACTCTGCAAACTAGGAATCAGGAGCCTTGGAGAGGAGACATGGGGTCTTTGTGTACAGAATACTGACTCAGGGCCATCTGATTTGGGGGAGAGAACCTGGAGGTCATGGTTTTTCTGTGTCTGCTGAATAGTTACTTATCAGAAATTTACACCTCAACCCCCCCCATCCTTAGTCAACAGGGATATGCAAATTCAAGCCAAGGGTTAGCATACCACTGTGAATCTGATGGCATGACTAACTAAACAGTGATAGTATCAAGTGTTGGTAAGGATGCAGCCAATTGGCATTCCAATTGGTGGCTGTTGAGATGTCAAACGATGTTGGGAACAGTTGGCAGTTTCTAGCAATGTGCCTCTGCCATAGGACCTGGCCCTTCTACTTCTGCATGTATCTGCCTGAAAGAAATAAAAACACACTTGTACATGTTCCTGACAGTGTTTCCACTATGGCCTCAGACTGGAGACAACACAATTGTGTATCCGCTGGTGAAGGCACAGGCGCACTTGAGCACATCCACTGAGCCCGTAAATGTGGTGTATGTGTTGGTTAGTTTTAACTGTCAACACAACACACTCTCTTAGAGTCTTAACGAGGAATTACCTAGATCAGGTTGGTCTGTGGGAATGCCTGTGGGGGAATCATCTCGATCGATAATTAATGCAGGAAGTCCCAGCCCACTGTGGGAGGCACCGTTCCCTAGGCAGGGGGCCCTGAACAGTACAAGAGAGAAGAAATCTAGCTGAGCGCAAGCAAGCAGCAGGCAGGATTCATTTCTCTATGCTCTTGGCTGTGACTGTCGTGTGATCAGCGGCTTTGAGCTCCTGCCACTGTGACTTCTCTGCTCTGATGGACTATAGCTGGAGCTGTGAGCTAAGCAATAAACCTTCCCAACCTCAACTTGTTTTTTTAAAAATCAGGTATTTTATCTCAGCAACAGAAAAGAACAAGAAACTTACTACATATGATCACGCTAGGTGAGAGGAACCAGGCTGGAGGCTGACCAGGGTCTTTGCTAGGTGGTGTCGAGGGGATCTGTGTGCCACGTGGGCACATTTGGTGGTCTGTAAAGCATATGTTCACGTATTTAAAGCCATGGTACACGCATATGGTTCAAATTCAAACTATAAAAGCAATTATAAAGAAAATAGATTGCTATCCAACTTTAGCCACTGTGGGTTTTTTTTATTTTCACAGTCAACCAATATTAGCCTCTTTCTCTATGTGTTTAGAGCTATTTTATGCATGGGAAAGCATATAAATGCATTTTAATGCCCTCCTCTGTATTCACACATATACTCTAAATATAATTTGCTTTGCCTTAACATATAGTAGCAGATAATATTCCTCTGTACATTGTTTTTAAAATCGCAGAGCTGGGCTGGAGAGATGGCTCAGAGGTTAAGAGCACTGGCTGGTCTTCCAAAGGTCCTGAGTTCAATTCCCAGCTACCACATGGTGGCTCA
This sequence comes from Acomys percivali, assembly GCA_907169655.1. Taxonomy (NCBI): domain Eukaryota; kingdom Metazoa; phylum Chordata; class Mammalia; order Rodentia; family Muridae; genus Acomys; species Acomys percivali. Next base: position 23,990,712 of record OU015754.1, on the reverse strand, counting down.
CAACCATCTATAATGAGATCTGGTGCCCTCTTCTGGTGTGCAGGCATACATGCTGACAAAACCCTGTACACATAATAAAACCACAGAGCCTACAATATGTTTTTTTGAGAACTTTCTCTAACAAACACAGTCATTATGCAATCCATTTTATTACTGGCCCCTGACATATATGACTGTTCCAAACTTTAGCTAACACAGGAAAATAAAAGTTTTCCTTCCATTGGGGCCCCTCAGCATGCAGGTGGTCTATAAAAGGAGGAATCAGGAACAATGTTATGTGTGTGGGTGTTTTATCTGCAAATCTCTGTGCGCCACATGTGTGCATTTCCTGCAGAGACCAGAGGAGGGCAGCAGATCACATAGAACTGGAGCTATAGCTGGCTGTTAGCTGTCATGTGGGTGCTGGGAATTAAACCCAGTCCATTGGAAGAGCAGCCAGCGCTCTTAGCGGCTGAGCCATCTCTCCAGCACCTAGGGGGCAACTTTTAGTCTGAGGCTGGAGCGAGTCCCTGTAGAGGCTAGACATCAGAAACATAGCGGTCAGAATTTCACCCGAGGACTGTGATGGCAGGAGGAGGGTGCCTTTTACTTTGCTCTGTGACGTCTTGCAGTGAGAAGAATGGACAGAAGGAAGCAGTGCAGTGGCCTTTACGGCCACCATCCCTGCCATCGCCGCTCTCTCTGCCTAGCACCCCAGCCCCCGTGGCTTCAGTATGCCACAGCGCCCTGTCACTGGTGGCAGATGCAGGTGTCTCTCCAGGTCAGGGCACGGGGTATGGGTGTTTCCCCTGCCGGGCGCAGAGTTTAGTTTTTAGGGCAACTGCCCTGTGTACTGCTCACAGGTTCCTTCCTCCTAGTCTGGGGGCGATGATTCCCTTTTTGTCTGAAGCTCACCAAGTTGTGCTTTTGGGGTCTTGACTAGTCTGGGCCGAAAGCCTGCCTGTGGAGAGTTCTGAGGTGAGAGCTCCACAGCCCCAAAGTCCTTTATTCTCTTCAAAGCCAGGCCCAGCACCTGCTCCTCTCTGTGTTGACAGTTGAGGCCAGCAGGTGGCGGCATTGTCCTGCGAGCCCAGTCGGGGGCAGCCAAGTTCAGGCAGCCTGGGCTGGCCCTGTGGCCTGCACCTGCTGAGAGCTGCGTGTTGCCGCCTCCTTCCCAGCTCATGGCTGCAGGCGCGCGTGTACACACACACACACACACACACACACACACACACACACACACACACACCACAATCTGCTCACCAGTTCAGGAAAAGAGACTGGGCTTTGGGGGACATTTTTTCTTCTCACTAGGGTTCTTCACTGCTGGAGTCTCTGGGCCCCGTGTTCATTCCTTGTCCCCCTTAAAGGTTCTTTTCCCATAGACTTTGGGGTCACAGGACAATGAAAGGCATTTGTCAAGCCTCTCTTTGCTTTGGTGGGATCCGGAAGCAGCTACAGGGAGCGGGGTCCACCCCTTCTCTACTGTGTGACCTAAGACTAGTTTCTTAACATCTCTGTGCGCTTCCACTTTAACATCTCTACACAGCTAGGATTATATCACAAATTCATGTGGCAATCATATATCAGTATTAGTAATTGGAAAAGAATGCAGGTATCTTATAGGGTTGTACAGAGAATACATGTGTGAAATCCAGTGCCTATAAACACATTTAGAACACATATGAACCATCACCGGCACACAGAACAGTCACTGGCACACAGTAGGCCTGCAACGATCCCCTAATTTTATTATTACTATACCATTACTATGACTTTTTTTTTTTTAACCCCTTGAGACAAGGTTTCTCTGTGTAGCCTTGGCTGTCCTGGACTCAGTTTTGTAGACCAGGCTGGCCTCGAACTCACAGAGATCCGCCTGCCTCTGCCTCCCCGAGGCCTGGGGTTAAAGGCGTGCGCCACCATGCCTAACATGACTTCTGTTTTTTTGCACATTTATTTATTTACCTTCGCGCTCTGTGTGTGTGTGTGTGTGTGTGTGTGTGTGTGTGTGTGTGTATTGGCGTATGTATGTCACAATGCATAAGTAGTGGTCAGAGGACAGCCTGCAGGAGTTGGTTCTCTCTTACCATAGAGGCTCCAAGGATCAAACTCAGGTTGTCAGGCTTGGCCGCAAGCACCTTGACCTCCTGAGCCATCTCACTAGCTGCTGGCACCAAATCTCATTCAGTGGCTACTAATGTCCAAGTTGCAACGATTTCAGCCAGCATTGCATTTTTGGACACCTGGCCACACTCAAGAGTGATACCAGCCCCTTAAGGATGCACATTGTACAATTCTTTCATCATACTAAACAGCAGCAGCAGCAGCAGCACCAGCACCACCACCACCACCACCACCACCACCACCACCACCACCACCACCAGAATATAAAAAGGGCATCTGTCTTCTCTTTCCAACTGGCCATCTCTCAGCAGCAGCAGGGTGGAGCCGAGCGTGGCGTGGTGGTGCACGCCTTTAATCCCAGCACTCAGGAGGCAGAGGCAGGAGGAACTCTGCGAGTTTGTGGCCAGCCTGGTCCACGTAGCGAATTCCAGGACATCTACGGAGACATTCCAGACACAGTGAGACCCTGTGAGGAGGGTCTCTAAGCAGTCAGGACAGTTAGTCCACAAGACAGTCAAGGCGGCGAGGACCCCAAGGTCGCATGGTTGAAATCCTTCAGGGACTGGCTGTGGCGTCACTTTGGCTTCCTTCCCTTGTTTATATCCTGCTTTGGAAAACAGCGGAGTTCCTTTGAAAGCAGTCCTGTGAATGGCTTTGGGTCCCCTAGCCAGCTGCCAAGTGCGATCTCTTCTTTACTTGTCTATCCATTTTTTCCCCCCGCTTGTGCCAAGGGTGGCATCAAGTACAAGGGATTTCTACTCCTAAGCTAGAAGCCAGAAGCCCGCACCTTACCTGCAGCATCTCTTTCAGCCTCCTGCCCCGTCCAGAAGGGCTGGAAGGAAGGGGCCCTTGGGTGTCTGTCACCTTGGCCATCTTTGATAATCTTATTTCCAGACAAAGTGGTTGGTTATTACGTGATGTTGGTTCTCTCACCAGCACGGCCTGTATGAGACCTTGGTCAGTGCGCATCTGCCATTTGATCTGCTGTCTAGCCCCTTCAGCACACCCACCACAGTCTGTCTTGAGGATGTTTGTGAACGTGTTGGGGAGACAGTGGCGTGAATGCTGAATGCAACTGGGTCTGAAGCCCGAAGCCAGCTTTGCGGACCTTAGTTCTAACCATGTGCAGGCTTATGTGACTTGAAAGAACTGTCTCAGAACACACACGGTAGAAGGAGCTGACCTCTGACCGCCACTTACATGTTGTGGCACATCCATGTACCTACGTATACACACACACACACACACACACAAAATAAATAAATGCAAAAGAATCATTTTGTGTGTGATGTGTGTACATGCATGTGGAGGTCAGAGGTCAACTGAGCCTCAGAGATCTCTGAACTTCTGCCTCTTGATTGCTAGGATTATAGGCATGAGCCACCGCACCTGGCTTTTTATGTGGGTATTGGGGACCAAATTTGGGTCCTTATGTTTGGATGACAAACACCTTGAAAGAATAACACGCACCCTTAAAATTATTTAAAAATTTACCAACTTATTTACCTATTATTTTTATGTGTATTTATGTATGTGTGTGCCTGTGTGAGTTTATCTGCGCTATGTGCATGCGGTACCCACAGAGGCCAGAAGAGGGCACTGGATCCCACTGGAACTGGAGTTAAGTTGTGAGCCACTGTCTGGGAGCTAGGAAGGGAACCTGGGTCCTCTTCAAGAGCAGCCAGTGCTCTTAGTCACTGAGCCATCTTTCCAGCCCCCACCCCCCAACAATCAGTTTTTATCTTAGTAACAAACAAATGAAGGGGAAGCCTTCTTTCAGTTAGCGAGAAGTCCATCGTAAGTGTCTCCCTGTGTGATGCTCCCCTACAAACAGACTTTCATGGGGGCAAGTGGCTTTACTTGGTCACCTCATGGCTGGTGGGTGGGAGGAAGTGACACAGAATTGATACAGAGGTAGAAGAATGTCTTGGTTTATAAATGGAGATGACGGATGGGGCCTCCTGCTTAGGAACTTCTCCGCCCCCTGTGGGCCTCATCTGCTTTCTAATCAGATGGCAGCAGGGCTGTCAGGATCACTTAGTGTCTCTCTCTTCCTTAAACATCTCCAAGGAGCCCAATTTAGAGTGAATATAAATGGAAATTAGGATGAAGTCCTGAGAACATCCTACTGTTCGGCAGCTGACGGTGTCTATAGGAGGTCAGATTTACTGTCCTGAAGAGATCTATAGAATCCACTAAATGGCGCTTTTTCTACATCTGCTGCTCCATGGAAATCTTCCACACGGGCTTAACAGCCCCCCCCCCACTTTTGTCGTCAGTCTTATTTCCTCCTGGCTGAAAGGCAGCTGTTAAGTGTGTGAGTCCTGTAATTCGAGTTTTTACTAGAAGTGGGGCCACAGCTCTCCAGACTTCAAGGAGCCACGGCTGGTGCGTCAGCCGGTGTGTTGTTTACTTATTGCTGTGGCAAAGTGGATGGCAGGAGCAACGTAAGGCAGAAAAGGCTTATCTTGGCTCACAGTTTGTGGGCACACAGTCTGTAACGGAAGGGAAGGCGTCCTGGCAGGAGCTTGAGTCAGCTGGTCACAGTGTGTCTGTCCATGGTCATGAGGCGGGGAGGCCTGGATGCTGGGACTCATCTCCTTCTCCCCCTTTAATGGATGAATTAGTTAGTTAATCAACTGTGCATGGAGGGGGGTGATGCATGTGTGCCACAGGCCACATGTGGGGGTCAGAGGACAGCTTTCAGGAGTTGGTTCCTACTGTCCACCTTGTTAAGTCAGAGTTTCTCTGGCTGTTTTTTGTCTGTTTTGTTTTGTTTTGTTTATTTGTTTTTGGTTTTTTTGACATTGGGCGTGTATTCCAGATCAGGTGTCCCTTGAGGAATTCTTCTGTCTTTGCCAGCCATCTCTCCATAAGAGTACTAGGATTATAGTTGTATGGCACCCCGCCTGGCTTTTCTTTCTTTCTTTCTTTCTTTCTTTCTTTCTTTCTTTCTTTCTTTCTTTCTTCCTTTCTTTCAAAAAATGATAGATTTATTCTTTTTAAAAAATATTTATTTATTATTATGTATACAGTTCTCTGCCTACATGTACACCTGCATGTCAGAAGAGGGCATCGGATCACATCATTGCTGGTTGTGAGCCACCATGTGGTTGCTGGGAATTGAACTCAGGATCTCCGGAAGAGCAACCAGTGCTCTTAACCGCTAAGCCATCTCTCTAGCCCGATTGATTTATTCTTATTTTATATGCATTGGTATTTTACCTGCATGTATGTCTGTGGGAGAGCATCAGGTCCTCCGGAGCTGGAGTTACTGACAATTGTGAGTGGACATATGGATGCTGGGGATTGAACCCAGGTCCTCTGGAGGAGCAGTCAGTGCTCTTAACCACTGAACCATTTCTCCAGACGCCCCCCCCCACCCTTAAAATGTGGCTTCTAGAGATCAATCTGGAGTGTTCAGGCTTGTGATGCTCGCGCCTTCACCTGCGGAGCCGTCTTCTGGGCCTTCAGGACGCCAGCCAATGCCGCAGTCCCGCCCACAGCCAGTGTGGATCTTCCCTCTTGGGGAAACCTCTCTGGAAACATGCCCACGACACACCCCGAAGTATGTCTTCTAGGCAATTCGAAATCCTGTTAGGTTGGCACTGAAAGGCCAGCCACCATAAGGGCTCAACTCCAGCAGCTGTAAAGCCCTCCAGCAATGGGTGGACTCCGTTAAAGATGACGCCTCATTTATCCTCTGTGGGCTTCTCACAGACATACCCCCCTCCATGGCTCTTGCTTATGGGTGTGTTCCTTTTGCTTCGTCAATGCTTTTGTTTCCGCCTGGGCTCTACAGAAGACACCAGGGGACGTGTGCGATGAGTCTGCCACTGAAAACTGAATTCAGGATGAATTCAGATCACCTCATTTAAACGGTCCCGTATCTTTGTTATTTTTAAAGGAAGAGTGTCAATATTTCTCTTAGATTGGATAAGCAACACATGCTCACTCTGAAGACCTGGAAAATTATCTACATAGAGGAATATAGGAGGTTGAGAGGTACCTTGGGGCACATGTGCGCGTGCACACGTACACACACACACACACACACACACACACACACACACACACACACATACAGCCTCACCCCTGCTAATGAGAGTTTTTATGAGCTTCGGGATGGGAAAGTTGGGCGAATAATTGTGTTGCCAGGTTAGACAATGCCAAAGATAGCCACGTGAGCTAACTGCGCTGTGCAACGGTAGCCACACCTTGGACAATAGTTTAGTTTTCTCACAGTTGGGACCGGAAGCCTTATGTCATAGCGTCACAGCATCGGTGGGTCTGGCTTCTTCTGAGGCGCCTCTGGCCGGCTTACAGAGGGCGGCAGCTGTTTCCCTGCGTCTTCCAGGGTCCTCCGTCTGTGTTTGTATATATCCTGATTTTGTCCCTTTCTGTTCAGTGAGGACACAGCAAACATGCTGAGTCAGGACGAATTCAGATCACCTCATTTAAACGGAATTGCCTCGCCAAAGACACTTTGTCCAAATACAGCCAGTCGTGGGGGCCTTTGGGTTTGGAAATTCACGGTCTATAATTGTCTTAGTTACTTTTCCAATGCCTGTAACTGTAGCCCCTGGTGCCTCTTTATCCCTTCCTCTCTCCCAAGCCGAGCTCCCTTTGCCTGCGCTTGCCCTTTTGAGTCAGAGCATGAGGTACCTTGATACCTTGGGGAGATATTTGAATAAGAACTAAGTTCTATCATTGCTATGGGAGGAGAAACCTATCCCATTATTCAGAGAGGTATGTAAGTGTAGCCGGAGTAGGGAGAGGTCCCAGGTTGCTGGGTGCACTGTTCAGAGGTGGGTACGTGCATAAAAGCAGCTGCTGGATGCGTCGTTATAAGAGTGTATAACCCACCCCAAGTGGGGTCCTAGGCTTCCAACTCATTCCCTATGCTTGCTTGCCTCATATGGGAAGTGTTAACAGTTCCTTCCTCAGGACTGTTGGAGTTCTGGCCAGTGGGGCTCCTTTGCACTCTCTCTGCACTGGAGTCTCCTGGAAGATTAAGATTCCTGACTTTTCCCATAATGCAATGGAGGGAGAAGGGCTGTGCGGCCATGGTGCCACTTGTTGGGACGGCGGGTGGAGATGACATTCTGCTCACTTCCTCACGTATCAGAACAGACTGTGACCATGACTGTACTCTTCCTTCTTTGTGCAGAGAGCACGGGTCGAGGTGCTGCAGACAGCTTGCAGAGGTTTTCCTCCCTGCCTGCCTATCTCCCAGCCAGCTTCCACGTCTCCGATGCAGAAGAGGCTTTCTTCCTCAAGGAGGCCAACCAGGACCTCATGCGCAACGCCAGCCTGCAGGCCCGGTCCGCCACACTCTTCATCCACCGAGCCCAGAGCCCTCCTGCCATCAACGCCAGCTACGGCCCCTTCTCTGTGGAGAAGACGGTGCCCTGGGACTTCCTGCTCACGCCCACCCCTTTTGGGAATATGGAGAGGTTCCCTTTCAACTGGAGGCTCAAATCCCACATCCTCGACAGCTCCATCTTTTCCAACAGACCCAAAGTGCAGACATTGTTCTACGTCACCGGCATGGGCTGGGATGACAGTGACCCTGGGGACGATCTCCCCTGTGTCAAGATGTTTGCCTTTCCAGAGGCCAGGGAGGTGGCAGCCAGCTGCCGGCTGCAGGGGGCCCCTGGGCTGTGTGTGGCGGAGTTGGAGTTGCTGCCTGAGTGGTTCAGCTCGGGTCTGGACCTGGAACCCCGGGAGGAGATCCCAGCGTTGCTGGGCGGCACCGCTATGGAACTGTTTTTTGCCCTTTATCCAGCCAACGAGGCTGGTCAGTGCCCCCTGGAGGAGGAGGGCAAATGGGAAAATAACATCCACTCAGAGCAGGAGGAGCCTCAACCAGTGCTCCCCGCCCGGGAGAGGATCGGCAGTGTGGTGGTCTACCCTACCCAGGATGACCTGCGGTGGTCCTTGGTGAGCCTTGACGACAACATCGCTCTCTCCATCCCCCTGAACCTCATCCGAGAAGGGGAGGCGGCCACCTTTTTGGTTTCTCTGACCAGTGGCTCCGTGGCAGACCAGTTCACTCTTCGGTAAGTAGTTTTGTGGTATCAGAGAGCAGGAGAATTGGCCCTTGGCAAACCCTGAGCTGTCAGCTGCTAGAAGGCACTGGTCACCTGATCACTGTTGAGTGTTTGTCAGAGGCTCTTGTGTTCAATTCTAGTTAAGGTGGTGGGAAAGGGCTTTTATCTGGTTATCACCAATAGTGAAGAGCTGATGTCTATCCTCATGGGGGGGGGGGGGGGGGGGGGGGGGGTTGTAGAGGGAGGGAAGGTAGAGAAGGTGACTGAAAGAGAGTGGCAGCGTGTATGTGACACCAGCTTCATCAGCTGGCTGGCTGTGACTGACTTAGAGATCTGTCCTCCTCAGAGCCCGGGAGACTGAACCTTGTCTTCCCAGAAGATTCTATTTCCAAGAAATGTCTCTTGGGTCCTCGCGAGCAATGCTTGTGGGCTATAAGAGATGTGTGTTTCAGCACTCGGGAGGCAGAGGCAGAGGCAGAGGCAGGCGGATCACTGTGAGTTCAAGGACAGCCTGGTCTACAAAGCAAGTCCAGGATAGCCAAGGCTACACAGAGTGACCCTGTCTTGAAAAAACAAACAAACAAACAAACAAACAAACAAGCAAAAGAGATGCATGTTTATGGTTCAGTGAATGCTTTAGGAAATGGAGTTAGGGGGCCATGCATCAGATATGTGCTGGCAACATCATACCTTCCCAGATAGACTCTCAGGCACCTGGGGCCCTTCTGGGGGGGGGGGACAGCTCTCTGTTGCTGTGGGTCACTCTGGAATCCTGTCATTTCTCAGTGCAAGGATGGTGGGGTTGCCCAGTCCTGAGAGTGCTGCAGGCCCTGAGCCCAGTGCAGCAAGACACCCCAAGTGAGATGACAGCTGGTGTGTGTGTGTGTGTGTGTGTGTGTGTGTGTGTGTGTGTGTGTGTGCGCGCGCACACACACACACGCATGCATATTCTGGAAAGTGCTTAGTGGCTCGGTGGTGACTCAGCTCTTTGTGCCATCTTTTGTATCTCTGATGACTTTCTCAGCTTTGTTGTTGTGGCCTGAAAACATCCAGGATGAGGGGGTGGGTTGCAATAAAGCATATTTACAAAAGCAGGTGCTCCCCCCCCCCTCCACTGAAGGATCAGATTGAAGCCAGGGAAGCAAAAGTCATTCTCTCTCCTTTACTGTCTATTTCTCTCTCTCTCTCTCTCTCTCTCTCTCTCTCTCTCTCTCTCTCTCTGTGCGTGTGTGTGTGTGAACATGTGCGTGTGAGTGTATATATGTGAGTAGAGTGTGTGTGTATGTGTACACCGCAGTCCAACAGGGTATCACCTAGAGCTGGGCTCTAAAAGGCAAGCAGAATTTGAGGGCAAGGGAGGCAAGTCCACATGGCAGGAAAAGCTTAAGCAAGAGACAAGGATCACTCAGGTAAACTTAAGTGCAAGAACCTGAGGCCGGGGAGACGGCTCTGCCAGGAAAGCATTTCCATTCTTATCTTTCCTGGTGCTTTGGTTTGTTTAAACCAACCTCTCTAACCCCACGTGTACTGGCTGGCAAGCTGGAGTCATCAGAGGGGAAGGAGCCTCAGTTGAGGAAATGCCGTCATGAGATCCAGCTGTAAGGTATTTTCTCAATCAGTGATCCATGGGGGAGGGTCCAGTGCATGGTGGGAGGTGCCATCCCTGGGCTGGTGGTGCTAGGTTCAATTGGTAAGCAGGCTGAGCAAGCCATGGGGAGCAAGTCAGTAAGCAGCACCCCTCCATGGCTGCTGCATCAGCTCCTGCCTCCAGGCTCCTGCCATGTTTGAGTTCCTGTCCTGACTTCCTTTGGTGAGGGAACAGCTGAATAAACCCTTTCTTCCCCGACTTTCTTTTTGGTCATGGTGTTTACTGCACAGCAAAGGAAAACCCTGACTAAGACACCCCTGGCCTCTCCTTCAGTATACTGAGCTTTCAAGAATGGTCCTTGCTTGGGCGGTGGTGGGGCACGCCTTTAATCCCAGTACTCTGGAGACCAAGGCAGGTGGATCTCTGAGTTGGAGGCCAGCCTGGTCTACAGAGAGAGTTCCAGGACAGCCAGGGCTACACAGAGAAACTCTTTCTCAAAGAAACCTGGAAAAAAATTTGCAGCTCTGTTTGTGGTCTGATATGTCACAGCCATGCTCAAGAGATCAACAGCACACCGGTGTCTTGCTTTGGGCTCTCTGCTTAGGGACATAGAGGGTTCAGAATATGCTGGAAAGGTGAGCCTGGACCTCCCCCAGAGTCCTAGCACTCTCTCGCCAGATATCCATTCCTCTTGGACTGTTGACTTTCCATTAAAATTCTCCTGGGTAGATTCAGTCCTGTGGCCCATCTAGATCATCATGAGCATGTACAGGGTGGCCCTACTCCCGGCTCACTCACAAACGCTGCCTCCCCGGTGTAGACACAGAAGGCAGCCGGTATAGATAGTAATGGTGTGGTCCCTCAAGAGACCTCAGTGCTTGCCAAGGTTCAACTCCCAGAGGTAGCATGAGAACTCTGGGGGTTGCTATAGGGTGCAGTTTGGCCTTCCCAGTCCATCTTGCATTGCAGAAACTGCCCTCACCGCTTTCTTTCTTGCCTAGACTGACTTCTGTGTGGCAAATTCTGTGTTGACTAGTCTGTTCCCTATAGGCTAATTGCAATTTCATGGTATTAAGGAAAATGGGTAGGAGAGAGAGAGAGAGAGAGAGAGAGAGAGAGAGAGAGAGAGAGAGAG
>OU015754.1:23949403-23964286 GCA_907169655.1 Acomys percivali | reverse complement strand
TGTGTGTGTGTGTGTGTGTGTGTGTGTGTGTGTGTGTGTGTGTGTGTTCAAGACAAGGTATCTCTGTGTGACAGCCCCTGGCTATCCTAGAACTTGCTTTGTAGACCAGGCTGGCCTTGACTTCAGAGATCCACCTGTCTCTGCCTCCCAAATGCTCAGATTAAAGACATATGACACCCTGACTCCCGCCCTGCTTTTTTCAAGACAGTGCCTCTCACAGAGTGGGCTAGGCTCGGCTGTTTAGCCAGCAAGTCCTCTGTCTCTGCCTCCTGAGCACAGGATTGTGTGTTGCCATGCCTGGTTTTTTCACATGGGTTATGAGGACCAAACTCTGGCCCTTTGGCTTTTATGTCAGGCTCCGCACTGACTGAGCCACCTCCAGTCCCCTGTTGCTACTTTTTCCTGTGTTCAGAAAACACATTCAGAGCCCATTCTTATGTAAGCCTTGCCACCCAGCTGAGCAAAGCTCTAGTTCCACCGGAGAGAGGACAGAACAGACAAAACGCTATGTTGGGTTTCTTCAGAGAAACAGCCACACACACCATTGTAGCCCTACCCAAGGGCAGATAAAAGTCAAGCCAGAGGCTCACCTAGCTGAAGGTCTGGAGCAGGGCTCAGGGTGGATCTCAGTGGCAGAGGGCTTACCAGTGAGCAAGTGCTCTGGGTTTGATTCCAGTGTACACGCCACCCTCCCTGCCCCATGCACACACTTGCACGCAGGCACACACATACCTGAGCAAATGAATGCAAAAGGATTCTTGGGTTAGGAGCCCCGAAACCTCCACAGAGGACCTTTCATCCTCTGGTGCCTGGACCCAGATTCAGGTTTGATGTTGAGTGAGCGCATGGCTTGGGGACTCTGCCACACGCTCACTGGGGACTCTGATGTCATACTGCTGATCAGGAATTCCTCCCAGGTCATCTGGTTCATGATGTGTGAGACTGGTTGAAACAGGACTGTGCAATGGAGGAGACGGGAGAGGGATGGGATGCCTGAGACACGCTGGGAGGAAAGGCCTGTCTGGGGACACGCTGTTGGTCTGAGGTGGCAAGAATGAGGACAGACCATGCAAGGGTCTGAAGAAGGACTTTCTAGGCAGAGAAGAGCAGGTGTGAAGGGCTGGGGCGGTAGTCTGTGCAGGTTGGACACATTCCCGAAACCGCATCTAATTCCCAAGGTCCTCTCTGCCTCCTGTGCTCTGTGGGTCCACCAGCAGGTCAGGAAGCCCTTGCGACTTGCTGAGAGCAGGGTTTGGGGTCTGGTGATAAGCAGTCACAGAGATAGTTTCTGCTCTCTGTCTGAAGCTTAGCCATTGTTCAAAGAGACAGACTCCTGCTGAAGGCATCACGCTCTTTGTGTCAGGAGGCGATAAACACCAACAGAACAGGGCAGGGGAACAGCTTAGGACCTGGAAGGTTCCTTTAGATAGGTTGGTGGAGGAGGGCTCCTCTGAGGAACAGAGCTCAGAGGAGGTGTGGGGTGGGTCAAGGAGAGAGGAAGGGAAGACTCAGGCCCGGCCCTCAGGCAGCCAACTGTGACATGTTCAAGGGTCACTGTAGAGGTTGGGGACACTGTTATGCAGGGGGCAAAGGTGAGGACACCTGGCCAGCAAGGTGGCCAAGGGTGGCATTCTCCCAGGGCTTTGCGCCTTTTGAAAAGACCTCAGAGTTTATTCAGACTAGGCTGGGCATCATTGCAGGGTTTTGAAGGCCAGGGTGTAAGACCTGCCTTATATTATGAGACCCACCACTGGCTGCCATGAGGAATGACCAAGGTCACAGCCTAGGGGACCAAGCAGGGGATCTGCTGTCATCCCTAACCAAAAAATAGGCCATCTCCCTGCTCATTGCCTTGGTAATGAGACTCTCCTTCATGCTGATGATAACACAGGAAAAAAATAAGACCATCAGCAAGCCATATGTAAATGAAATAAGTGGCTGTTTTAGTCACTCTTCTATTGCTGTGAAGAGACACAAGGCAACTCTTAATAAAGAAAGCATTTAGTTGGGGGCTTGTCTTATAGTTTTAGAGGGTTGGCCTATGATCCTTATGGTGGGAAGCAGGCAGGCATGGTGTTGGAGCAGTAGCAAAGAGCTTTATATACTGGGGAGAGAGAGAGAGGGAGAGAGAGAGAGAGAGAGAGAGAGAGAGAGAGAGAGAGAGAGAGAGAGAGAGAGAGAGAGAGAAGAGAGGAGAGAGGAGAGAGAGGAGAGAGAGGAGAGAAGGAAGAACGGAGAAGAGAAGAGAGAGGAGAAGCTGGCAATGGGTATTTGAAAGCCCCAAACCCACTCCCAGAGACATGCCTCCTTTAACAAGGCCACACCTTCTCCAACAAGACCACACCTCCTAATCCTTCCCAAACAATTCCACTGAGTACCAAGCTTTCAAATATATGAAGTTATGGGCTCTCTTCTCAAACCACCACAGATGGCCAACATGAAGAGAGACAAATGGGCCAGCTCTGGGAACCTAGGCAGAGAGACATCAGTCTTCTGGGGGGGGGCAGGGGGAGGGATTCTGGGGAGTGTGGCCATCAACAGAGGAGGCTGAGGTTGAGAAAGAGTCTGGAATGGAAAGGAAGGATCGTACCAAGTGTCCTAGGTAAGTGTCTTCACTGTGATGAGCCTGGTGGTCACAGGGTCTATCAGCCTCCTCTTCCATCTGACTCCATCATAGACTGCGGTTTCCAGGATGGTGCCTCCCTCTGGGGGGTACCAGTAACATCCGTGCCTGGCTGCCTGCCTTAGTAGGGCATCTTGTCCTGCATGTGACCAGCAGTGGAGGTGTTTGAAGAAAGGTGGCAATAAGTGACTAATATGGATAGACAGTGGCTTGTTGGGGGATGGGTGGCTGATACCACGGGATTCTTAGGACTTGAGTCTCACTCCAGGGACTTGATGTGTGAGAACTGGGGCGCAGCCTCGGGTCTCCGGTGCCTCTCTGGCTCTGCAGCGTGGTTTACGGTGCTCTGATCTGCAGTGGCTGGAGTGTGGGTGGGTTGGGCACAGGCTGTTTAGAGAATTACTTTTGTTATCTTCATGCTCAGCCAGGCTGGCTCCATTCCCAGCTTGTGAAGGGGGGGGGCACATGCATGGGCCATGTTTTAATTGGAAGATAGCCACTGTAGTCACATGGGCGGGGGAGAGCGGATCCGGGAGAAAGCTTCATTTTGGTTAGAGGGCAACAAAAGGTGGAAGAGCCAAGGAGATGCATGGAATTAAAAAAAAAAAAAAAAAAAAAGCAAAACAAAACCTAGTGTTAGAATGTGGCTGTGACACTTTAGTTTGTTGCCTGCTGGCAGGCAGGGCACGGGGGTGTGAGAGCCTCACCTGTGCCATGTAGGCGCACAAAGGCAGGCTCTCAAGATAATTTCTAATATATTTTTAAAGGTTCACTGACTTATGTGCATTGGCCCCAAACCAACAGAACCACACTCCCCCTGTCCCTATGACCCTCATGAGCACACTGAGGTATAATCGGCCAGTCAGAACTGTGTTGTGATTGTTGGTGACACTGGTGCTCAACTTAGCTCAGATTTGTCTTCGTAGCCACAGGAATGGCCTTTCCTCCTCCATGTCTCAGTTTGTTTTCCTGTTGCAGTGATAAAACACCCTGGTAAAGGCAACTTAAAGGAGAAAGGGCTGGTTCTGGCTCACAGTTCGAGGGTGCACAGTCCATCATGGTGGGAAGACCAAGGGCAGGAAGCTGAGGCAGCTGGTCACGTTGCACCCACAGTCAGGAAGAAGGGAGAAATCAAAGCTGGTGTTCAGTTCCTTTTTATACAGTCTAGGAACCAAGCCTGGGGAATGGTACCACCTACAGTGGACTGGTCTTTTCACCTCTGTTAACCTCATGAAGAGACTTCCCCATAGGCATGCTCAGCTGCCAGTACCCCAGGCGATTCTGTATCTTACCAGATACAGATGAGATTAACCATCAACTCCATCTGGTCTAGGGGGCCACATGCAACTGTCACAGTCAGTACATCTGACCTACAGACAGAAGAACAAATGCTTCCTGTGAAAAGCCACTTGTTCCTACGCACCTGGGAGGCGATGTCTGTCAGAGAACCTCTGTTTGGTCATAAATGAATGCTGGGAGTGACATGTACAAGAATGCTGTAGGGTCTTCCTGGAAGGTACTTCTGGGCCACTTCAGGACGAGCCCCTGTGACCCACATCTTTAGAGTGGGTATGTTTTTCAATTGAGTTTATTTATATAGTTTTCCTGAGATAGGATCTCAGGTAGCCCAGGCTGGCTTTGATTTTTGCTTTTTTTGGTTTTGTTTGTTTTGTTTTTTCTTTTTTTGCTTTGCTTTATTTTTGTTTTTTGAGACAGGGTTTCTCTGTGTAGTCTTGGCTGTACTAGACTCACTTTGTAGACGAGGCTGGCCTCGAACTCACAGTGATCCACCTGCCAGGCTAGTTTTGAAATAACTGTTAGCTGAGGCTGGGCTTCTGATCCTCCTGCCTCTACCTTCTGAGTGTTGGGATTACAGGCATGAGCCACTGTGCCTAGATTGCTCTTGAAAGAAGGAAAGAAAGAGAGAAAGAAGAAAGAAAGGTTTATTCTCTCTCTCTCTCTCTCTCTCTCTCTCTCTCTCTCTCTCTCTCTCTGTGTGTGTGTCTGTATGTGTGTGTGTGTGTGTGTGTGTGTGTGTGTGTCTGTATGTGTGTGTGAGCCTCTCTCCCCCCTCTGTGTCTATATGTAGGTGTGAGCACATGAGTGTAGAGGCTTGAAGCAGGTGTCAGATCTCTTGGAACTGGAGTTACAGGTCATTGTGAACCATACAATGTGGGTTCTGGGAACCTGTAGGCCTACTTTTAAAATCTATTTTTATTTTGGCTTCTTCTATCTCTTTCTCCCTTCTCCATCCCAATCTTTTCCAACAGCCCAACACCAGGTAGGAGAGAATGAAGGTTAGAGGGGAGAGGGGGCGGAGTTCTCCTTAGCTACTTCCTGCTTCTGGTTCTTTGTGGCAATACCAGTCTTCATTTCAGACTATCTCCAACTTCTCATCAAGCTGCATCAACAGCAAGCAGGAGCAGCAAGAGGGAGCATCCTCCTCCCCCTTCTTTCTTGGAACCCCTCCTCCCCTCCCTCTGGGGCTCTGGGGTTTATTCCCCTCTCCAGAGTCCTCAGAATTAAACTATCTGCAGCTGGCAAAGGACCCCCTCTCAGAGCCTGCATGAGGCAAATAGTCAGCTGCTGTGGACAGTCTGAATCAGCCCCATATCCCACACCTGGGATTAAAACAAAACAAAACAAAACAAAACAAAAAAACATGTTTACATAACACAACTGAGTTTTTACAGAAACCAAGACTTTCCACTACAGGAACCAAACTTGGATCCTCTGAAAGGGCAGCAAATGCTCCTATCTGCTGAGCCATGTCTCCAGCTCCTCTCAGACACATTAAAAGTAAATGTTTTACAGAGCAAGATAAAGTGCAGCCCCCAGCATGGGGGCCATGGGGCACCTTTCTATGGAATGTCTCCAAGTTGGATGCATATGGTAACCTACACCTGAATCAAGATGAAGTCATTGGTTCTTCTCTAGAAGGCTTCCAGTGTCTCCTACCTTGGAAGTAGACTCTCCTAATATCTGGGGGCAATCACTTTGTATGTATGTATGTATGTATGTATGTATGTATGTATGTATATATGTATGTATGTATGTATGTATGTCTGACTGTCATGGACCAGCTGCCTCTTGCCCCTGCACTTGACTTCCCACTGTGATGGACTGGATGCTTCCCTCATGACTGTCCTCATTATACATTCGTTTGTCCAGCATTGTGAGATACGCCATGATGCTGTGTGTCTCTTCTCAATGTCCAGCTGCTCTCTGTATCTCTCTGGGTACCAGGTTGCTTCTGACCCTCAAGCCAGGTCTGTCTCTAGAGTGTAGCTGTATCTGGCTATATAATTTTGATAGATGTGGGTTTTGAGAGTCACCAGGCTCCACCTGGTAGTTGACAGAATCTTCACAAAAGTTTCTAAGAAAGAGAGACTCAACAAATAACTGTAATGGAGTGCGCAGGGTTTTATCTACCGTTCCCTTGGGAATGGCTGCTCTGAGGATCATGGGATGGCAGGGCATGTGACCTGACTTATCTGTTTGGGTTCTTTTCTGTGGGCTGCTCATGGTAGGGATGTCTTCAGTGTACTCAGGCATGACACGACCTGAATACGAGGAGGATGCTTCCAATATAAGGGTGGACATTGGTGGTCCCCTTCCTCCATGGTTACCATGAATGCTGATGTCACAAACAGCCCGTGCACATTTCCTGTTTGAACACCTGCTTTCCACTCTGGAGTGGAGCTGTTTGCTCAGCTTAACACGTCTCTCGTGGCACCTGCCCCATTTTACGTTCCTGTTATCCATGGACGAAGGGTTCATACCCTCCTCATCTCTGGCTGGATAGGGAAATAATGGCTTCTGTGTGAGAAGGAATGAAATGGTGACCGATGCAAGGGAACATCTGAAACGATGGAGAGAGAACTGGGGTACGGCTCAGTGGCAGTAGAAGGCCCTGCCTGGGATGCCCAATTGAGGGCTGGGGGTGTGGCTCAGTGGTAGAGACCCTGCCTAGCATGTGGAAGGCGTAGGACGGACACACACACATACACACACACACACACACACACACACACACACACGGTGAGGGGGAGGGGGCTGAAGGGAAGAAATGCCATAGAATGAGGGTCCAGGTGAGGTGAAAGTCTTCATATTCTGTTTAAAGGGATCATGGAAATGTCCAGAAATGCACAAATCCACAGGGACAGGAGGCAGTTTCATGGTTGTACCTGTCCAGGCTGGTATAGGGGTGTGGGGATGCAGGTGGGGTGGGATGATGGATGAGGAATTTCCTTTTGGGGTGGTGAGAAAGTTCTAGAAATAGAGGGCAAAGTCACATGCCTGAAGTTGCACATCCCTGAAGGCACTTAAAGCCAGTGACACACATGTACTACAGTGACTAAAATGGGGAACATGTTACCAAGATGGAAAATGACAACAGGGCTGGGGAGGTGGTTCAGTGGTTAGAGCGCTGGCTGCTCTTACAGAGAACCCGCATTCCATCCCTTGCACCCACAGCAGCACCTCACAGGCTCCTGTAACTCCAGTACCAGGAGGTCCAGTGTCCTCTTTTGGCACCCATGGGCACCGCACTTTTCAGAAGGCCATCTTTGCCATCTGCATTTGGGCATGCATCCTTTTGGTTGGGTTTTATGGATCTGCTGCTGGTGTTCTGTGGGAGGAAAGCTCACGCTACTTAATTCCTCTGCTGCCAAGAGAGGCGGAATTAAAACCTCTCCTCTTTTTCAGAAAGCGGTTCAGGTAGGGAATGATGGATGTGAAACTCCACGGTGAAACTTCGGCAGATGCCAAGACAGATCAGACGCCGTGATGGATCGACTGTCGCTGGCGTCTTGCTACCAAAGGGAAGAAAGTGGTGTTTAATCACTTTCAAAAAATAAAACAGGGATGATGGATTTGACAGCTTTTGGTATGCAGTGACTCATTAGGGCCACTGCTACTTTCCCTTAATGAAGGAGCCAGGGCCCCGTGTCTTGCTTTTGATTGAGGACCTGCAAAGAAAAGACATAATTGTTACTTTTTTTTTAAAAAATAGGATCTTGTGTAATTTATGGTGGCATAGAACCTACCCTGTAGTCCAAATAGACATTTGTTTTTGTTTTTTGAGACAGGGTTTCTCTGGGTAACAGCTCTAGCTCTCCTGGAACTCCCTTTGCAGACCAGACTGGCCTCGAACTCACAGAGATCCTCCTGCCTCTGCCTCCCAAGTGTTGGGATTAAAGGCGTTCACCACCACCGCCCAGCTCCAAATAGACTTTGAACTCACAGCGATTCTCCAGCCTCAGCCTCCATGGCTGCTGGAAAGTTTGTGGTCAAGTTTAGCCCTGCTGTTGGTCCTGTTTAAAGGGATGTCACCCCATGGTGGCAGTGGGGTTGATTGTCAATGCCTGTGTCCAAGTCACCAGTCCATAGGCAACCACTTTACTTGGCTTGCCTTAATCCCCCCCCCACCTCACCCCTTGCCCCCACTTCAAGTTCAGACATGGGCTGGGAAAGATGGCTCGGTGGGTAAAATGCTTGTCACAGGAGCACGAGGACTTGAGTTTGGATCCCCAGAACCCATATAACCTTGGAAATAGAATCCCTGACCACAGTCTCACCACTTCTATGGAGACGGGCTCAAAGCTCCCCTGCTATGGAAAGAGGGGAATAACATGTGAGCTTTTTCTTTGACATCCGTCCACAGGAGGGTCATGGCACACTCATGCTCACCTGAATTGATGCACAAAGGGTATTTATTTATTTATTTATTTATTTATTTATTTATTTATTTATTTATTTTTTTCAGAGCTGGGACCAAACTGAGGGCCTTGCGCTTGCTTGGCAAGTGCTCTACCACTGAGCTAAATCCCCAACCACAAAGTTTTAAAAACAGACTTGACTTGGAAGCATGGTTTCAGGGGTTTCTGGAAACACTTAAAACTGGCAATATTGGGTCAGGCAAAGCTTGAGTTTGACAGCTATAGCTGACTCTGATGTCCTGTTTAGATGATGCCCGGCCTCTGGCTTGCCATTGATCCTTCTGCTTCCTACTATCCCTACCCTCCAAAGAAAACAAACAAACAAACAAACAAACAAGCCAACCGGACTGGGCATTCTACCCCACTCAGGGCAGGCTATTTTTTTGTACCAGTTTTTTCAACTTGAAGGCAGGAGGAAAATTTTGCGAGATCCAATAAATGACTTTGTTTTTCTATGAAAAACATTCGCAACATTGTCTGGCGTAGAATAAATGTCCTGTGAGCATCTCTGAAATTAACATCATTAGTATCCACGTCTGTATCTGAAGGGGGCGGGAAGGTGGGCAGGGAGAGTGATGGTTCCCAGAGAAATGGGAAAGCGCTTCTCTTTGCAACAATGAAGCCTGTCCCCTTGATTGATAAGCAAATAAAAGGTTTCCATTTAGAAAGAAACAATTTAAAACCGCTGTAGAAGCTAACCACAGCCCCTTTGTCAGCAGCTGGAGAGAAGCTCGAGAAAGGCTGGTCCCTGAGGGACCACCTAAGCTTTCCAGGGTAAGTGGAAGGAACCGGCTCTCAGGAGGTCACTTGGGGGCTTAAATGGGAATTCTGTCTCCTGTACCAGATGGTAGAAATCAGAAGAGGCAGGTGAGGGGGAGGGTGGGACAAGCCTTTAACTCCAGCGCCCCAGAGGCAGAGGAAGGTGCATCTTTGTGAGTTCAAGGCCAGCCTGGTCTACATAGCAAGTTCCAAGGAACTTCACTTCTTGGTTGATCCATACCCCCAAGGACTTCAATCCAAAGGCAGGGGTTTTATTTATTTTTTATTTTATTTTTTAAAAATTTTTATTAATTTACTCTTGTTACATCTCAATGGTTATCCCATCCCTTGTATCCTCCCATTCTTCCCTCCCTCCCATTTTCCCCTTATTCCCCTCCCCTATGACTATTCCTGAGAGGGATTTCCTCCCCCTGTATATGCTCATAGGGTATCAAGTCTCTTCTTGGTATCCTGCTATCCTTCCTCTGAGTGCCACCAGATCTCCCCCTCCAGGGGACATGGTCAAATATGAGGCACCACAGTTCGTGTGAAAGTCATACCCCACTCTCCACTCAACTGTGGAGAATGTTCTGTCCATTGGCTAGATCTGGGTAGGGGTTTAAACTTTACCGCCTGTATTGTCCTTGGCTGGTACCTTAGTTTGAGCGGGACCCCTGGGCCCAAATCAAAGGCAGGAGTTTTAAAAGACAATTTTCACCCAAAGCATGGTTGACTTTTTTTTTTCCTAACCCTAAACCGTGCCATTAGGCAAATGGAACTGGGCCTCTCAGTGGGATTCCAGGTCTCCTGTGTTTCTCCTGGACAGTGAATAATAAAGCACATGCTTCATGGGGGAGCCTCCCTGGGACTTCCTGAATAGGAGAAGAGAGGCTCAGAGAGTATCAGGAGAGGAGATTGCCACACGCATGCTATTGTTCCCCGCCACCCCACCTTTAGACTCTCCGAAAGATGAAGGAAGGTGGCCTTAGAAATTGAGAGCCAGTGAAGAGATTGGGTTTTGAGCCATCTAAGGCCCACAGTACTGTGGATTTAAACATTACCCACAGGTGGGGGGCAGTTTTGTGACTTTTCTGGAAGTTTCTAGAGACTTCCATAATTTAAAATTATGATCTGTGTAGTCAGAATTGGGCTTACCGTTCACCCTGCCATTTAATGAACCATGTGACCCTAGACCTGTGACTTGTCCTCTGTGCCTCAGTTTCTCATCTATGTCACAGGGAGGGGGCAGAACGAGGTAGGAAATTCAAGCTAAGCCCATGGAGCTGTTATCTCCTAGCCACATCTTAATCGTAGTCTGTCCTGTGAGTGGAGGTGAGCGTTATGTGTAGGAATGCCTGTTTTTGTCTGTCTCTTACCTTCAAATACTTTTTTTTTTTAAGTTGGAGTTTTGTGTGCTTTGACCTCTCTGTGTAGCAGAGGATAACTTTGAACTTCTGGTCCTGCTGCCTCTGTTTTCCAAGTGTTGGGATTATAAGTGTGTGCCATCACACCCAGTTTATGGGGTGCTGGGGGAAGAAACCCAAAGCCTTCTGCATGACAGGCAAGTGCTTCACGAGTCTAGCCTTATCCTTAGCTTGAATGTTAGTCATACCAAATGCTGAGTGGGCCAAATGAGGCAGATCTGGGGGTCACAGTGGAACCCTAGTCTTTAGTCAACAACTCAGAGTTGTGAGAAAGTTGGTCAAGTAGCAAGCATGGCTCCCCGTTTCCCCCTTCTCCAGACTTTATGTTCTCACTGGCCATGACAGTCCTCTTGCCTGCTGGTCAGCACCGCAAGGCCTGGGGGACCTCCATTGGTGAGCACATTATGCATTATGCCAAGAGCAACACATCTCTCCCTGTTTCCCAGGATGCTAACCGAAGTGTTCCCATTACTCTTGCCCTCAAGGGCAGGATGAGAGGCTTGGCTGGTTGGTCCTTTAATTTCACCTAGTAGGAGATCCAGATTGTGTGGTCCACAGGACTCCCTCCTAGTTCACGATAAGACAGGTGGCTGGGGTGACAATGTTCAGGTCCGTGAGTGAAATATTTCTGGGGCTTTCTCTGCCTGTGGATGATGTTCGGCATGGGGGGGGGGAAGGGGGATTATAAGATACTCATTCCTGGGAACCTCAGTGGAGGCTGAGGCAGGCTAGAGAGATGAAGAATCAGGGGAACACAGAGGGAAGGGAGCCCCTCATTCTGGAGTCTGGTGGGAGCATGTCATTAGCTGGATGCTGAAAAATTTTAGTACAGCTAATAAAGTTTGTTGTGAGAGAGGATGATATTTGCCTAGAGGGGACTATGTTCTTATTACATGGAGTTATTTGAAGTGGGAGTGTTAGTGTGGCAAGAGAGCGTAGGCCTTAAGGTCCATGCATATGACCTGTGACTGAGAGACCACCCTTCCTTTCCTGGCTGTGAGCCTGCAACCTTCTGAGAATCCCACAAACACTTGGCTCACTTTGCTTAGACACAAACAGTATGCCCCAATTGCCTCCTGCAGGGGTCCCTGAGATCTCATCAGCCCATGATCTTTTTCAGGGCATCTCGTCCTAAAATGAAGTGAAATGAAATATAAAAATAAAACAAGCATCCTTTAGGAACCCTTTGAACAATGGACTTTGAACTTTAGAAGCCACCAGATATACACGGCTATCCTTTAAGACAAGCACAGGGCTGGGGCTATGGATCAGGGGGTAGGGTGCCTGCTTGGCATGCACAAAATAGCCAGTTTGAGCCCCAGCACCCAGTCAGTGCACACCTGTGGTCCCAGCGCTCTGGAGGTACCAACAAGAGGATCAGAAGTTCAAGGTCATCCTTGGCTACGTATCGACTCTGAGGCCAGTGTGCGTGGACCGAGACATTGTCTCAAACCAAACCCAGAGAACAGCCTGTTGAGAAGGCTGCGTCTGTGCACCGTCCCTTTGCTGAGACTCCCCTTCCCCAACGTTTAATTCTACATCAAAATCTTGTCTTCATAAATTCCAATTTTTCCTCCTGATGGGTCCTGAGATTTTTTTCTGCGAGGAAGTGATAACTTGAGTGAGGGTCTAGGGTACAGCATAGGTCCGGTGGTAGGGCATCTCAGTCTCCTACTGCTGCTCCTGGGTCAAGGATCCTCTTAGGGACTTGTTTCTGACCTGCCCTCTCCATGATTGCATAATGGCTTAGGGTTTCTGTTGCTGCAACAAAACACCGTGACCAAAGCAACTTGGAGGGGAAAGGGTTTATTTGGCTTAAATACCCTGAATCACGGGACTGGAGAGATGGCTCAGATGTTAAGAGCACTGGCTGCTCTTCCAGAGGTCCTGAGTTCAATTCCCAGCAACCACATGGTGGCTCACAACCATCTATAATGAGATCTGGTGCCCTCTTCTGGCATGCAGGTATACATGCAGGCAGAATACTGTATACATAATTAATAAATAATTTTTTAAAATACCCTGAATCACAGTCCACTGAAGGAATCCAAGGCAGGAGATCACAGCAGGTGGGGACCAGAGGGCAGGAGCTGATGCAGAGGCCATGGAAGAGTGTTGCTTACTGGCTTGCTCCCCATGGCTTGCTCAGCCTGCTTCCTTAAGAACCCAGGACCACCAGCCTAGAGATGACACCACCTGCAGTGGGCTAGGTCCTCCCTCATTAATCACTAACTAAGAAAATGCTCCAGAGGCTTGCCGTAAGTCAGATCTTAGGGCAGCATTTGTCTCAACTGAGGCTCCCTCTTAGGTGACTCTATCCTGTGTCAGAACAATATAAAACAGGCTGACACACTTGTCCATTCCCTCTAAGGACTCTTAGATGTGGGAGAAGCAAGTTTACATCACACAAGGGAGCGCAGGGGCATTCATCGTGATGGCGTTGGCTTTGGTCTGTGTTCTTGGAAGCATTATAATTAAACATTTATAACCAAAGCGGACTTACGTCTAGCAGTACTTACGTTAAAAGAAAAAAAAAGTCGTCAACAGCTGCCACTAGAGCTGAGTAACCCATTGAAACCACAAGAAAAATGTTTTTTTTTTTCCCCTCTTAAAATCTGTTAACAATGTTAGACTTTATTTTATTTTATTTTTTTCTGGTGGCTTAGTTACAGTAGACCAGGAAACAGTATGTACCATGAAACTGAGCCTGGTTGGGAAGGGCAGGCAGGAAGAGGTGATTTCCCAGTCTCTGTGGTAGTCTGTTTGGCTTGCCTTCACCATGGCTGGGGAGTGCTGTGCATACTTGGGCTATCTGTGGATTAAAGATGGGGTGCCCTTTATTAATTCCCAATTCTCCTTGCTGTGGAATATGGGAAGATGAAGGTGGCTCTCATGTCTAATGTAGGCTGTGGAAAACCTCCTCCTTAGCCAGTGTACTTCCCCTCGTCCCCCGCCCGTTTTCCAGACAGTGTTTGTTTGTGTAGTCCTGGCTGTCCTGGAACTCATTCTGCAGACCAGGCTGGCCTCGAACTCATAGAGACCCACCTGCCTCTGCCTCCCAGAGTGCTGGGATTGAAGGCCAGGAACACTGTACTTTTTAAAAATCCACGAAACATTTTTATTCACTTCCCTCCCTATGACCTTGAAAGCCTTGCAAGGGCATGCTGACACTGGGGAATGGAACAGATGGGGAAAAGCACTTAGTTGCTGTTTTTCTGGTACCTTGGTCCTTTCCTTTCCTGCTTGTTTCTTACAGTTTGTTGGAGGCAGTTTTCTCTCCAGCTGTGTGTGTGTGTGTGTGTGTGTGTGTGTGTGTGTGTGTGTGTGTATGTCTTTGTTTTTATCATGGCTGTTTACAAATTGAATCACAAACCTTTGTAAGCCTTTCCTGTGTTTGCCTGTACGTATCTGTGTGTGAACAGGTTTTTGTTTTGTTTTCTTTTGTTTTTCAGTATGTCTGCCGTGTCAATAGTAGCCAAAAAGAAGTTGGTAGAAATTGGCAGCATTGGGGCCGAGAGGTGGCTCAGTGGTTAGAGCTCTGGCTGCTCTTGCAGAGGACCTGAGTTCAATTCCCAGCACCCACATGGTGACTCACAACTGCCCGTAACTCTAGTTACAGGGGCTCTGACACCCTATCTTGGCCTCAGTAGACACTGTACTCATGTGTACATATATAGGCACACATATACTCATAAGAAAAATAGATGTAAAGTAAAACTAAAAGATGCTACCAGTGAGATTATGTTTACATCACCATGCGTACATCCCTCCCTCCACTCTCTCTTCCTGCCTCCATACTCCTCCATCTGGCTTTACTCTTCTCTGCGTCCCCTGTTCTGTTTAGCTGTGTTTGCCACAGGTAAATTGTATCAGTTTTTGTTTGTCTGAAAATGCTTTTATCTCATTTTTATCCTGGAAGGGTATCTCTCTTGCTTAATAGAAGCCTAAGCTGGCAGGTATTTTCTCTCAGCACTCCGAATATATCATTACGCTGTCTCTGGCTCATACCGTTTCTGTCGAGGAGTTACTGTCAATCCAACTTTTTTTATTTCTCATTCTCTTGAGGTAATTTTTCTTCTGTGATTGCTTTCTTGAAAAATGAAAAATTTTAAGGTGTAATTTTGATACAATAAGACACATCTATTGTGAACGTGCATGCTGACGAGTTTTGATGGATCCAGTCACGTGACCAGCCTGTAGAAGAATTCTGTGACACAGTGTGACAGCTTCTTACCTTCGTCCTGGGAACTGTTTCCCATGTTTGCTCTCAGGTATCATGGATTCATTCTTCATCGTGGGGTGTATGTGTGTGTGTTGTGTGTGTGGGGGTATGTGTCTGTGTGTGTGTTCTGTGTAT
>OU015754.1:23931968-23945626 GCA_907169655.1 Acomys percivali | reverse complement strand
CTCTCTCTCTCTCTCTCTCTCTCTCTCTCTCTCTGTATGTGTGTGTGTACACACACATGCATACCAAGCATGGTCATCCTTTTTTTGCTTTTCCAGTTTCCTAAGTAGGTTTACTGGACCAGATCACACATCAGTCTCCTGGATAGATGGTTTTCAAGGGTCCTGGGATCTTTTTTATTTAGTTTATTTTATTTTAAGCAAAGAGTATGGTGTGGGGAGACACTTCAGGCAGTGAATGAGGACCTGAGTTCAATGCCCAAAACCCAAAAAGAAAACACCACCCCAAACCCAAAAACCCAACAGAACAAAACAAACAAACACCCAAACAACAAAACAAAACAACCTCAAACCAAAAAACCTGGGTGTGGTGGTGCTTGTGGGTAATCCCATGATGAGACAGACAGACAGATGGACCCCTGAAGTTTGCTGCTCCGTGAGGGTTAGGACAGTGAGAGACCCTGTCTTGGAAACACAGGTGGACAGACAGCATCTGAGGAACAATTTCTGAAGGGGACTTGTAGCTTCCACACAAATATGCACACAGATGTGCACACATACACACACACACCACATGCACACACACACACCACACATACCACACACACCCCCACCCCCACATACTACACACACATGCATATATCATACACATACAGACTATGCACATGAATGCCACACACACACACATACCACAAACACCACACACTCAGCACACACATTACACTCACATACCACACACACATGTATGTTAACACATCATACAACAGAGACCACACACACATCATACACTCCACACGTACCACATATACACCATGCATACCACATACATATACATCCCCCCCCACTCCTCACACCACATACATACACACACAGATACTTCATACATGCACCATACACATATCATACACACTCATACCATACACATGCACACCATGCATACCATACACACACACCACAACACACCACATGCATACATACCATACACATATACTAGACACCACACATACACACACCACAATACCCTACACACATACCATACGCACCACATACATACTACATACACACACATACGCACCATACACATCACACACATACCACATACACCACATAAACACAGACCACATACATACTATACACACCACACATACAGGCCGTACATATACCACATATATACAGACTACACACATACCATATACATAGCACACACATAACACACACCACATGTAAACGCATAGCACATATCACATACACACACCCTACATACCACATGGAAACACACCACAAACACACACACATATATCACACACACATATCACATACACATGCATACCACACACACCACACATACATGAACATGTATAGGCATGCACCCATGCTCGACATACAAAAGACCATGGGTGTGTGAGAGAGCTCTGGAGGTGCCGTCGCTCTGGTAAATTCACTGTGGAGTCGCTGCACCTCTGGTGCCTGTGTTTCTGCCAGTGAGTTGTAAGTAGCTGCCTGTGTTATTTCCACGTGAGAGAGTTTATCAACTGCTCTGGAACTTTCTAGACCCCCCCCCCCCCAAGGTGATTGGCATTGGAGAGACAAGACTTGGAGCAGAGAAGGAATCAGCATGATTTTCTGAGGAAGGCCAGGTGATGAAAGCTCTAGCTTTGCTGGTGATCTCTCACCACTCAGAGATGCTCAGCCGCACGTGTGCACGGCAGTACATGTGTGAATGAGCCTGTGTGTGTGTGTGTGTGTGTGTGTGTGTGTGACTTCAGTCATGGGCTGGGGATGTGACTCAGTTGGGAGAGTGCTTGCCTAGCATGTATGAAGCCCTGGGTTCCCCACCAGCACACACAAACCAGGCATGGGGTGCACAGCTGTAATCCCAGCAGTCAGGAGGTGGAGGCAGGCGGGTCTGCAGTTAAGGGTTACCCTCAGCTACATATCAAGTTCTAGGCTAGCCCGAGTTACATGAGACTCAGGGGGCATGTTGGGAGAAAAGAGGCGGGGGGGAGATAGAGAAGAGTCACAAAAGCGTGGGCCACATTCAGCCCACGGTCTACAGTTTGTGGCCCCTTGGAGCAGCTCCGAACCACTTTGGGGCCAGCAATGTGCACATAAGGCATGCATTTTCATATTTTTAAACTTTATTTTTACTTTTTATATAGTATTTTATTTATTCTTTGAGGGCTGCTTACATGCATGCAACACATTTCCATCATATCCACCACCTCCTTCCCTGTTTCAGAGTCTCCTGGACCCTCTTCCCGCAACCCGAATCTCTCTCCTGACTTCATGTCCTCTCACTTCTAAAAACATAACCTACTGAGTCCACATAGGCACAAGTGTGGAGCCATCTGTTCAAGCGCGGTCAACCAACCAGGGACCACACCCCAGAATAACACCAACTCCCTCTTCCCTTGGCAGCCATGGACTGTCAAAAACTCCTCAGCTAGGGATGGGAGCTCACATGCCTCCCCACTTTAATTAGCTGAAACTCCTCTTCATGTAAGATGTGTGTGTGTGTGTGTGTGTGCGCGTGCGTGCATGCGTGCGTGCGTGTGTGTGTGTCTATGCACGCGTGTGCTCTTGCGTGCTGGGGCACACGTGAAGGTAAGATGACAACCTGGAGGAGTCAGTTGACCCTTTCCACTGCATGGGGCCTGGGTTTGAACCCAGGCCATTTGTCTTGGCAGTGCCCTCTGAGCCATCTGAATGACCTAACTTTTACTCGTAATGTGATTCTGAGTGTTACCTCAGCAGACCTGTGCCGCTGCAAGGTGGAAAGGAACCGTACGAGCTTCTGGTTTTGTTTTTTGTTTGTTTTAATTTAAGATTTATTTATTTATTATGTATACAATGTTCAGCCTGCATGTACACCTGTAGGCCAGAAGAGGGCATCAGATCACATTATAGATGGTTGTGAGCCACCATGCAGTTGCTGGAAATTGAACTCAGGACCTTTGGCTCTTCAGGCTGGTCCTTCCCAACTGTGATGGCCACAGCAGCTCTTGCACCTGGGCACTGTTGGGTTCAGCCAGTGTGTGAGCAACTAGTGCAAGAGGGGTCACTATAAGGTCTCAAGGGAGATGAAAAACGCAGTTACTATGCCCAGAGGAGCAAGGCAGATAGATATCCAGACGCTGCTCTCCCCAGCCACCTGAGTCCTTGGAAGTTCGGTAGTTATCTCTAAGGAAAAGCTGGAAGAAAAGCTTCTGGCAGCCAAGGGCTCAATGGTGCAGAGGCTTGCACGTGTGCCTGTCCAGGTCCGATGGAACATCAGGATCTGGGGATGGACAACAGATGTGGATGAGATGACCAAGTTGTTCTGCCCAGAGGCTGGGGCTGAGCAGAGCAGGGGTCAGCATGGGTAAGTTGGGGGAGGTGAGGAGGTCAACAGAGCATGTGTCAGGAAGGTCCTTGGTGGCGTGTGAAGACCTGGAGGTAGAGGCCTGCTGCCCGAGCAGCTTTGGTGAGATTGGGCTGGTGGGTTAAGGAAGTCTGAGACAAGGGACATGTATGGCTGGAACCATTAGAACTCAGGTGAAGTCTATGTGGGGGACAGTGTAGAGTGGGACACGAGAGTGGGGGGCAGAGGTATTCAAGTTGTCCTGGAATGGTGGTGGAATTGTAGACACTTTGGCTTTCAATATTGCCCCATCTTCTCATCCCTGGGTCGTGTGTGTGTGTGTGTGTGTGTGTGTGTGTGTGTGTGTGTGTGTTGCACAGAGGCCAGAGGAGGACATGGCTCTCTCACTCTCTACCTTAGTCCCTTTGAGACAGAGCCCGTTAAGGGGCCTAGAGCAAGGCTGGCAACTATCAAGCCCATCTCAGAGATCCCTATGTCCGAGTCCCATAGTCTTGCGGTTACACATGTGTAGTCATGGCCACGCCCAGCTTTTTATACGTGTGCTCAGAGCCATATTCAGATCCTCATGCTAGCCTCTAACCTCACTAAAGTCTTTTCTCTCCGTCCCCACCCCCTGACACCTGTTTTCCCAAGGCTTCCTGAGACCACACCTTGTTTTTGACATGAAGTCAGGTCCACTGTCTGCTTCACTCTGAATGGTGTTGCTCAACCACTCGAGCGTTCCTGACCTTCCCAGAGCTCTCCGCTAGGAGTCTGCACTCTTAAGGCTAGGATACACCTCAGCCAACTGGAGACCACCAAGTCCAGCATCCATATACGTATGATTTGAGAGTAGCTGTTGCTGTTGAGGGCTACTATCAGGCGAGTCACTCACATGGTGGCACTGGAAAGTTCTCACAGCCTAATGGTGGCCATTCTTTACACTCTTTTAGTCCCACTCTTCGAAGACAAGGAGGCCTGCTGCTTGTCATTTTCATTCTGGAAGTCTCTGAAACCCCTTAACATTCTGTTCCTCTCAGAGAGTTATTTTTGTTCTAACTTCTGCATTTTTCATTAACGAAGCAAGAAAGGGTGTGTCTCTTCTCCCCCGTGGGATAATCTGAGTTACGAGGGTGCATTTATGACAAAGGGCTTCCTGACACATTTGAATAATGAAGGCATCCAGTAAGGTGATCTTGTTGAGGGGTAATAACAGGGCTGGGCCAGAGACCTCAGCTGGGGTGGTGCCAGCCACATCCATGATGTGGAAGCCCGAAGGCTCTCCAGCCTTCTGCAAATGGGTTCTGTATATTCCCCTAAACTCAGACACAGATTTGAGGCCTGAGTGTCTGATGGAGGAAGAGGCTTCTCTCAGTAAGGATCAAATACCCCCACACTTGCTGTAAATAGGCTGATGGCAGGAAGACAGAAGGCAACTGTCCATGACATGATCCACAGTGGTCCACCATGATAGAGAGCCTTTCTTTTTTCTTTCTTTCTTTCTTTCTTTTTTTTTTAAAGATAGATTTATTTATTTATTATGTATACAGTGCTCTGCATGTGTGCCTGCA
This sequence comes from Acomys percivali, assembly GCA_907169655.1. Taxonomy (NCBI): domain Eukaryota; kingdom Metazoa; phylum Chordata; class Mammalia; order Rodentia; family Muridae; genus Acomys; species Acomys percivali. Next base: position 23,940,718 of record OU015754.1, on the reverse strand, counting down.
TGACAGAAGAGGGCATCAGATCACATTATAGATGGTTGTGAGCCACCACGTGGTTGCTGGGAATTGAACTCAGGACCTCTGGAAGAGCAGTCAGTGCTCTTAACCTCTGAGCCATCTCCCCAGCCCCTAGAGAGCCTTTCTTTATCTAGTTGGGGACACCCTCAGATCAGCCTGTGGCTACCACAGAGGGACACGAACTCAGGACTGCTCGCCTTCTGCTGATGGTTTCAAGAGAAGACAGAGGGTTAGGTGTCTGTGGATGAGGAAGATCCGGCAGCCTTAAAGCCTCAGGCTCTCTGGCTTAACAGGAAGCGATGGAGTCATGGACCTGCCTCCATTGCTGGGAGGAGCAGCGCAGTGCATCCCATTTCAGCTGGACCCGGGAACTGTCTCACTCACATCCGGTCACTTGAAAGGCTTCCAAAAACTAATTGATAACTGGAGTCAGCTGACCTTCAGCAAGGTTCTTCATGCTACTGGGGAAGAGCGTCAAGGAGCCTGGGGCTCACCCCTCCCGTCTCTCTATAGCCTTTGGATTCAAGGATGGGCAGGAAGGTGCCACAGCTGTGCCACCACGAGCTCACACTGCTTTTAAACACTTCATCTCTTCAGCCCCTCAAATGATGTAGATGGTGGCATGGCCACCATGCCTGGCTGACGCTCTGCTTTGTTGGTACCTTGGGTGAGAGCCTGGGTCACGACTTCCACAGGGTCTGATGCTGAGCAGGAGGTGGTCACTGCCGAAGTCCTGACCTCTCTCCATGGGGAAAGCTGGGTTGAATTGCCCAGCACACACCATCACTGGCTGCACCAGAACCTGAGTTCTGGGATGGACTCTCGTGTCAGCCTGTGAGCGGGTTAGCACACATCCCCATCTGGGGCAAGGGGCAGGTACTATTTTACTGAGCAACACTGACAATTCTGTCACAGCAGCTTTGGTATGGAGGAGAAGGGCGTTTCCCTTGTCTCATTAATGAAGCCTTGCTTGCCTTTATCTGCCATGCTCAGCTGTGCCCTTTGGTTTGACATGGCTTCCCAGACTGTCTCTTGGACATGGAATCATTACGATTGGGAGCAGCTTTGGGATCCGCAGCTCTCCCTGGCCTTCACAACCCAACTGTAGGAACATCTTTACCGTCTTCTCTTTTAGATGATTTATTATATCCCGTGCATTCATATATATATTTGCCTGCATGTATGTCTATATGAGGGTGTAAGATCCCCCTGGAACTGGAGTCATAGACAGTTGTGAGCTGCCATGTACGTGTTGGGAATTGAACTTGGGTCCTTTGGAAGAGCAGCCAGTGCTCTTAACCACCGAGCCCACTGATCTTTAATGTTTTCGGTCTCTCAATCAGTTGTACTCTGTTTACTTTCAGCATCTTCTCCAGCTCCTCATTAGTGTCTCCCACAGGCTGAGGCCAGCCACAGGCTGAGGCCAGCCACAGGCTGAGGCCCAGTCCTAGCTCTGCTGCTAGGGACCTAGAAAACCTTTAGTGTGAGCATTTCTGGGCCTGAGTTTTTGTTTGTTTGTTGTTTGTTTGTTTGTTTTGGTAAAATTACCATGTTCATTCACTTATTCAAATGTCAAATGTTTCTTGGCCCTAGGACTATAACAGAAAGTTTAGACAGGGCTTTTGATGGCTAGAAGTTTATATATATATATATATATATATATTTTAAACAAGGCCTCAAAGTGTTTTTAAACAAGGCCATGACTGGCCTGGAACTCACAGAGATCCTCCTGCCTCAGTTTCCCAAGTGCTGAGATGAAAGGCATTTGTATTTTGGTATAATAGACTGAGTGTGGGTCTGTGATATGCTCCGTGGATAAAACTGCTTGCTGTGTAAGACTAAAGCCCAGAGTTCAGTCCCCGGAATCCATATGAACCAGTCGGATATGGTGGCCCACATCGTAATCCTAGCAGATGGGAGGTAGAGAAGGCGGCATTGTCCGAAGGCTCACGGGGCTGCTGGACTGGAGTGTGCAGCATGGTGGGAACAAGAGAGACCCCGCCTCAAAAGCAAGGTGGAAAGAGAGAGCCAGCTCCAGAAACTTGTCCTCTGGCCCCCCATACATGCTGTGCCGTGTGATCCACCCCCACCCGATCCCACCCTATCCCTGCTGTCAGTCCACAGTGCCACGTGAAAGATTCTCACCCCAGCAGCCTGTGGGAATGCATCGACACCAAAACCACTGTTTTTTTTTAAATTGCCTCAGTTTACTTGGTTGTACAGGCCAGTGACATAATATGTTTTGGTGATGTCCGTGGGACATTATGCCAGTGGGCAGGGATAGGGCTCAGAAGAGGGTCTGATCCACGGAAGTGCCTCTGTGGAAGGAGATTAAAGCATCACCATTCAAGATTTCTTAGGTTTCTGTCATTATCTCCCCAAGCCTGCTTTTCTACACAATAGCTGGGCTACCTGTCAGGCATTCCATTTTCATTTCCACTCCTCATAATGAATGCACGTCAGGTATCCACTTGAGAATGACGTTGCTATGGGAATGTTGGTACCATAGTCATCCATGGACATATTGAAGAAGTTTGAGTCAAGGGGAAGTGTGTGTGTGTGTGTTTGTGTGTGTGTGTGTGTGTGTGTGTGTGTGTGTGCATACAGATGTTCATGTGTGTCTCTGTGTGTACATGCATGCACTAGTATGAACATATATGTGGAGGATAGAGGAAAACATTGGATGTCATTCCTGAGGGACCATCAACTTTTTTTGGAGGGAGGGACCGTGTCTCTTATTGGCTTAGAACTAGCCAATTAGGCAAGGCTACCTGTCCATTGGGCCTCAGAGATCCACCTGTCTCTGCCTCCCCAGTGCTGGGATCTCAAGCCGGTACTTCCACGTCTGGCTTCTTTAAGGTGTGCGTGCTGTGGACCCAGTTCTAGTCCTCCTGCTTGTGAGGCGAGCGGTTCACTAACGAAGCCACGTCCTCAGGTCCAGGAGAAGGTTTTAAAGACAAGACCAAGGAGGATATGTCAAAGCAATGAAAGACTGAGACCGAGCAAACCTCTGCTGTACGGGGATCCTTGTAGAAGGGCTTGCTGCAGAAAATGGCACGGGCTGGCGTGCAAGCACGTGTCCCTTGCAGGGTCTTCTCAGGTACCCATGGTCAAGAATCCCTTCCTTAAAAAAAAAAATAAATAAAAATAAAAATAAAAATAAAAATAAAATAAAAAAAGAATCCCTTCCTTCACAAACTCCTGGCATTATTAACTCTGCGCCTGCCTTGGGTGACACAGGCCACTCAATTTTGATTCTGACACCTGTCACCTTGCTTTTTACATTTTGCCTCAGCCTGCCTGAAGCTCTGGGAACAAGTGGCCTCTGGCACGTGGGTGGAGATGCGGGCTGTCAGAAGGCAGCTCAGATAGAGCATGGTGGAAATCAGCCTGTTCCCTGTTATTAGCGGGGAAAGGGTACAGAAATATAGTCTCTTCCAGGGAGCTAGTGCCAAGGCAGCTGGAGCACTAAAGCCGGGCTTGAGTGATGGGCTTGGATCCCTCCTCTGCTGAGCTTTTCTTCCTGCTGAGAGCATCCTGGCCACGCCCAGGAGCTACTGCCAGGTCACACAGACTGCTCCACGACCAGGTCACCATCTCAGCACCACGCTGGTACCCAGTAGAGGGAAAGAGGCTCTATGGGCACAGGTGTCACTGTGTAGCCCAGGGTGGCCTCGAATTCAGGACTCTCTCACTTCTGCCTCCTGATGAGTGCTGGGATCATGGCCATGTACCACCACACCTGAAGGAGGGTCTTCATAATGGAGGAAGGAGGATGGAAGCTCTGAGTATGAGACTGGACTATTTGAGTCTCATTACATGGAGCTGGAGAAGGGCTGTCTTGGGAGACCTTGTCAGGGCCGGGTCCACCCCAGACCTCTGTGCAGCTCATCTCATTGTGAATTTCTGTGGCAAGCCAAGGGAGGCTTCAGTGAGCCTGGTGCTTGCTTTGTAGACCAGGATGACCTTGAGATGTCTGTGATTCTCCTGCTTCTGCCTCCTGAGCATCGAATTACAGACCATTGTGTGCCTGTGCCTCATGCTGCTTGTAGAGGACCTACTTTTTTTTTGGTGGTGGGACTGCCGTGAGCCTTTGTGGTCCCCTGTCTGAGTTCCTGCTTTCCATTTCTGCCCTTAGGTGAGGGAATGGTGTGTGGAGATACCTAGGAGAAGTGCTGAGTCATGTTCTAATTCTGTGGTGTGTGTGTGTGTGTGTGTGTGTGTGTGTGTGTGTGTGTGTGTGTATGTGTGTGTGTGTGTTAGTAAGGATGGAGCCCAGGAATAACATACACTAGACTAGTGCCCAGCCAGCTGCTGAGACATGTCCCTAGCCTCTTCCTGGGGGATTCTAGGCAGGTGGTCTATAATTGAGCCATACACTAATCCACCACTGGGGGATTATGGGGGATTATCGGCGCATGCTCTACCCCTGAGCCACACCCCCAACCCTATGTTTCCCTTTGGGAGGAAGCCGCTAAACTGGCAAATAGCACAGTAGATCTCCTGGGAATCGGAGGGGTGTAAACCCCAACTCTAACCTGGATCCACCTGACATGGACAGTTCTAAGGGAGAGCAGAATAGACTCAGGTTTGTTTTATTGCCCAGACTCCAGTGGTGAGCAAGGTGGGTGTGAACCATCGCAAAGCCTCATCTACCTCTACAGCCAAACATGCAGTTGCTGGATGCAGCCTCTCATGCATGGAGGGCTGGCACATGTCAGTGGAAGATGCTGGGTGCTTTTAGCCAGGAAAGCATTGTTGGGATTCTGCTTTAATATCAATCCTGTTAGACTGAGGCAGCCATAGATCTCAGAGTATGGCCATCACCACCACCACCACCACCACCATCATATCATCATCATCATCATCACCACCACCACCACCACCACCACCATCACTATCACCATCATCATCATTATGCTATTCATCAGCCAAGCCCTCTGCTTCTCATTGGGTTTTAAATAAAATCTCTGTTTCTCTGTCTCTGTCTTTCTGTCTCTGTCTCTGTGTTTCTGTGTCTGTGTCTTTGTCTGTCTCTGTCTCTCTCTGTGTCTTTCTGTCAGTCTGTCTGTCTGTCTGTCTCTCTCCCTCCCTCTTTCCTTGTAAAAAAGGTGTTATATATTTCACATTCACCAGGAGATGTCTGAATGGATCATGAAAATATTCAAAGTCAGTAGAGATCTTACCATAATTTAAAAAGTTACAGTCAGAAAATAGAACCACATAGACAGCGAGTAATGCAATTAAATATGACTTACAAAGCATCTTTTCAATGTCCCATGCAACCCACCCTTTTCTTGTGAGAGAAAATTCTAGAAAATCCTATAGTTAACATAGTCAGCCATTACTTCACAGTCTTTCAGTGGCCATTTCCCCAAGAATCTAAAATTTTGCCTTTTCTCACTTGAAGACAAAATAATTATGTATTTGGCGTCTTACATTCTTTCACCTTTAGTTAATGATCAACTTTTGAGGTCTTAAGGTAAAATCTTAACACACTCGTTTGGGTATTTCAACTTACTTTAATTTTTTAAGTGTAGAAGATTATTTACTACTGTGTTAGTGCTCATGTGTGTATGCGTATGTATAGAAACCAGAGGGCAACTCTTGGGGGTTCAGTTCTCTCCTTCCATCATGTGGGTCTCGGGGAGTGACATCAGGTCATTAGGCAAACACCTTTACTTGAAGTATTTTACTCAAATATTTATTATTTCTATTTACTTATTTGTGCACTTGTGCATGGATTCATATGTGTATGTCCATATGCATTCATGTGTGTGTCTGTGTCTGTCTGTCTGTCTCTGTCTCCTCTCTCCCTCCGTCCCTCCCTCTCTCTCTCTCTCTCTCTCTCTCTCTCTCTCTCTGTATGTACATGTGCATGCATGCCCCGGTGCACAGGTGGAGATCAGAGGGCAATCTCTGGACTCTGGGTTTTTCCTTCTACCATGTGAGCCTGGGGGATTGAAGTCAGGTCCTCAAGCTTATTGATAAGTGCTCTCTCCCTCCATACTTCCTTCTCTGAGGACAAGCTCTTTAACTTCCACACTTGGGTGACAGCGAGTAGTATTTGTTTTCCTCCATGTCCTGTCCTGTCTTGCCACGTGGGCATTAGGATTGGGACCTTAAGTCACTGGACCTGCTCTACATAGACCTAAGGATGGGGATGTGACCAGCCACTCAGTTGACGAGTCAAGAAGAGATACACAGACTTGGTCCAGGCTGCTCCCTATACAAACTCCTGGGCAAGAACATGGCTTATCGGTGGGCTGTGAATCTGCACTGTTCAAGAAGCCATGTCAGAGTCTCGGAGGACTGTGAGGTTGCTCCAGAACCCCCTCATATCCCCTCCCCCTCCCTGACCCCCGTGAACATTATTTTGCTTCCTAAATACGACAATTTTCAGGGCTCTGAGAGTTGCTGAGATTTCTGTTCCTGGTGTGAGAAGACAAATAGGCTCATTTGCCAGCTGCCCTAAAGCCAGTTGATTGTCTTAAGGGCTTCATTGGGCTTTAATGATGGCCTGGCTGTGTGTGCGTCATTGCCGATGGATATTAAACTTAGGTCGTTCACCTGTCTGAAGCTAAGGAGATTTTGAGCGGGAGATGAACAATCCCAGACCCCAAGGAGTCTGACCAGCATTGTTCTTTTCCTTCACTGGAGGAGGGTGGTGGTTTTAACATTTGCCTGCAGGTGTAGAGAGCCATGTTCTTTTTCTTACAATCACAGGCCTTTCTATTCTCCTCTTTCTGCTTTGAGATCCTATCCAGCCACCCTCCGGAACTCTATTATTAGACAGCCTTGGTAGATGTTGGCTTATTTTCTTAGCTTTTTTTTTTTAACCATTCATATTTATTGTATTTATATGTGTGTATGCGCATGTGTGCATGTGCGTGTGCATGTGTGTGTGCGTGTGTGTGTGTATGTGTGTGTGTAGGCCAGAGGACAGCTTTCAGGAGTCAGTTCTCTCCTCTCACCATGTGGATCTCAGGGATTGAACTCATTGGACTTGGCAACAAGCTCCTCTACCCACTGAGCCATCTCCCTGGCCCAGACCTTGGCCCAACATCTTTAATTATTTGCAGGAAAACCAAAGAGATTCTTTCTTCCCTGAGTCTGAGGGTGAAGGCCGGTGAGTAGAGAGAGGATTGGGATCACTGTAACCTCCACCAGGATATATTGTTGGTAACCACTCTGAACACCACCCTACATGCAGCTCTTTGTGTTAGTCAGGGTAATTACTGTTAGCTGCTGTAACAAATAGCTCTGTCTCATCAGGCTTCCCAGTCTGATGAAGCTTGGATGGGGTTTCTGAGCTATGTCCAAGCAGCTGCATCCAAGTCCAAGTGGTGCCTCTCTAAGAGACCCTGGCTGCTTCTGTCCTCTGCGTGTATCATGTGGAATCTTTGCCTGTTGCTATGCCATCCTTGTTTCCATGGAAACACCCCCAAGAGCTGGCAGGCACTTTTCAAAGGCCAGCCACCGGAAGCGGCTGGCATCTTCTTGAGCTGCGTTCCGCTGGTCAGCTTGCAGGGAAGAGGCCCGAGGGAGTCTGCAGGCACACTTCTCCTAGGAGTCCAGGAGGAAGAAAAGAAATGTCCAGGAGAGCGCAGAGCCTGGCCAGCCCCACTTCAAGCATGCTGTATGTTTTCTTCCTGCACAGTGTTTTTCTCTTAGGGCATCCTTACTTAAATGTCATCTTTCCAATTTCTGTTTTTTAAATATTATTATTTTTTAAAGACAACATGTTACTCTGACTTTTAGTTGCCCTTGAGTTCAGACCTTTATCATTTATCACATGCTCTCCTGCGGTATCAAAGGCGGGCCTCCTGCCTCTCTTTTCTGTCATCTCATTAGCATGTTCTGAGAGCAGTGTGGGGGAAGGCTACTCAGAGCTTTAAGAATGAAAACAGCTTCTAATCCCGTCATTTAATGCAGAAACTCTCCGCAGAGTGCAAACAGGAAGAAACTTTTGACAGACAGCGTCGACCGAGAGTCTGAAGTAAACATTCTAGATTACAGGAAGTTACGGTAAGGACAAGGCTCAGGAAGGCCCTGGCTACCTTGGATCCGATTGTCCAGCTGGGTGGCTAGCCAAGGTCCTGAGACACGGCAGAGAAGAAGGTAACGTGGATTGCTTGTCAGTTTTTGCTATAGAGAGAATCACCTCAAATGAAGGTGCGTAAGATGGAAGCCATTAGCAGAAGGCACCTGTGGTTTGGGTTTGGCCTTGGCTCAGCCTACATGCACCTCTGCTGAACGGTTTAACAGCTGAGTGTACATTTTCTTCCTTCCTTTCTTCCCTCTCTTTGTTTCTTTCTTTCTTTCTTCCTTCCATAGCTGTGTGTGCATATTTGTGTGTCTTCATATTTCTATTGCTGTGAAGAGACAGCATGACCATGGTAACTCTTATGCAGGAAAACATTTAGTTGGGGGTGCCTTACAGTTCAGAGGTGTTAGTCCAGTATTATCATGGCAGGAAGCATGGCAGCATGCAGGCAGACGCGATACTGACGAGGTAGCCGGGAGTGCTACATCTGGATTGGCAGGTAACAAGAAGAGCAAGAGAACCATTGGGCCTGGCTTGAGCTTCTGAAACCTCAAAGCCCCTCCCCCTAGCCATACACTTCTTCCAACAGGGCCACACCTCCTCCAACAGGGCCACACCTCCTCCAACAGGGCCACACCTCCTCCAACAAGGCCACACCTCCTCCAACAAGGCCACACCTCCTCCAACA
>OU015754.1:23870219-23931958 GCA_907169655.1 Acomys percivali | reverse complement strand
TCCAACAAGGCCACACCTCCTCCAACAAGGCCACACCTCCTCCAACAGGGCCACACCTCCTCCAACAGGGCCACACCTCCTAATAGCCTCTCTATGAGCCTATGAAGGCCATTTTCATTCACATCATCATAGTGTGTTTGTGTGTATTGGTGAGGAGGGGCACACCTGTGTGCGGAGGTGCAGTACAGCTGTGTATGTGGTGTGTGTGCGTGTGTGTGTGTATGTGTGTGTGCGCGCGTGCGCGCACGTGTGTAGGTACAAGGTTGATGTCAGAATCTAATCTCCCCCAAGTTGGTCTTCTATAGTATTCTTTGAGGCAAGGCCTCTCAATCAAACCCAGAGCTTGCTCATATGTCTAGTCAGGTTAGCTTGCTTGCTCTGAGGGAATCCTGATCTCCACCTCCCTAGGCTAGAATCAGAGGTGGCCTGCCATGCCCACTAGTGTTTATGTGGCTTGTGCGGATCTACACTCAGGTCTTCTTGCTTACACAGCAAGCTCCACCCACCACCCTGAGTGAAGGTTTAAGCCACTCAGTTTTGTAATACTTCCTGCAGAGACACCAGAAGCTGGGTCACATCCCAGCTATTCAGGGGATTTGGGATTAGAAAAGAAGGCGAAGAAACTGATAGCAAATGTTTCACGTTGAAGCCGTGCATTTGTACCAGTCAGCACTCACCTCCTTCCCCGCCCCCTTCCTGGTGTTAGTCCTAAGGGATTCTTTGTAATTTCATTGGCAGATGCGGCCATCCCCTTTGCTCTGACTTATAGGCTCTTGTTATGAAATCTCAGCTAAAACTGAGAGAAGTCATTAGTTTATAACTTGACAGAAGCCGGGTAGCCAGGATCTCCCTTTATGAAAGTTAGGGCCAAGATCAGCATCCTGTAGCATTCTACCAGCTTGTAAATGGGCACACACATGGCCGCTACATAGAATCTAGGTATTTTAATGACAGAGACAATGTATGTCAGCATTACAGTAGTTAGATACCATATACTGTACATAAGAAGAGGCAGCCAGCCTGCGTGGTTTCAGGTGAAGAGAGCTCAAGTGTGACTCTCATACGGTCCTGGAACTTTTGACAGGCAGAATGTATGTGCCTAGGAATTTTGGATACTGTGTCATGATTTGGTAGGGATGCTCTGGAGACATCAGTGACTCCATATTGTGGTGGGGACCGAGAGAGCCATTTTTACGAGGTGTGACACAGAAGTGACTACAGAGGCGAGGTCATGAAAGGCATTTCTCCTTCCTTTATGGCCTTCAGTCATAGATCCTGGGAGCCAGCTGCTATGTCACGGGGCTGCCACAGCTCAGTGGAGAGGCCCCATGGTGAAGACCTGAGGCCTCCTGCTCACAGCCGCAGGGATGCCCTCAAAGTCATGAGCCCAAGACTGTATGACGTCTTGACTCAGGATGAAAGGCCTCTAACAGAAGGTCTTTGAAACATGGAACTAGTTCATGTCTGTTTTTCAACATTGCTGCTTAGTGCAATGAATTACTAACAATAACATCATAAATATCAGCCCACTGCGCTTGTGTGAGTGATTGTAGATGCTAGGCAGGTAGAGCCATCACTGCCCAAAGTTCCCTCAGAGACACCTTTTCTCTAGGTGTATGCTATCTGTGGCTATAGCACTCACTGTAGCACAGACAACGCTGCCCTTATACCATTAGTGTATGCATCTCAACTTAATCCTTCAAGAGTCAATGGGGCTGAAGAGATGGTGCAGTGGTTAAGAGCACTCGCTGCTCTTCCAGAGGACCCCAGTTCTGTTACCCGCACCTGCACAGCAGCTCACAACCACCTGTAGCTCCAGTTCTGGGGGATCTGATGCCATCTTATGACCTCTGTGGACACTACACATGCACAGATCTCGCAGGCAAAACACACAAACACAGGTAAAAGTTGAGAATGTTTACCTGACCTTTCACTTCTCCCTCGTGACTGCTGTTTATGTCTGGAATCTCACAGTATTATGGGTATTCTGCTTGCTTTCGACCCATGGGTGTCTAGGGCTGGGGGTAGAGTGGGATGGGTGGAGCAGGGTCCGGATTCCTGCAGGCATCCCCTGAGAGGGAGACTGTGGGGGAATTGTGAGGAGGAAGTGGAATTGGCCATGGAGACCCCAGGATCCTAGTGATGCCAGGAGTTTAAAACAGTTGTGGGGAACGCCACTTGTAATGAGCAACAGTCCCAACAGAGTGGCTGTGGGGGCTGCAGACAGCAAGTCCATGGCATCCTGTATCCGTCAGGGATGCTGGAGCTCACTCTGGATGCCAGGCATCGGGCTGCTGGCTTTAGTGATAGCCTCCTCATTTCTAGTCCTGTTTGGTCTGGTAGCCCTCCCCGGCCCCTTCTTATCTCTCTATCCATGGGATGTTTCCTCTTTGCCATTGTATTCTGGGTTCTTGGCCTCATTATTGAATGTTTCCTTTGCATCTCAGAGGAGATTTTAAACTTGGCCACTTTAACCAGTGGCTCTCAACCCTCCTAATACTGAAACCCCTTGATACAGTACCTCATGTAGTGATCCCCAACCATAAAATTATTTTTGTTGCTCTTTCATAACTGGAATTTTGTTACTGTTATGAGTCGGAAGGCAGATATGTTTCCCGATGGCCTTAGGTGACACCTGTGAAAGGGTCATTTGACCCCTCACCCCAAAGGGTTGAGAACCTCTGCTTTATACAGGGTTAGGGTGTTAAGACTGTGAGGATTCTTGGTACCTATGCTCTTTGTCAACCTGACACAGGCTAGGGTCATCTGGGAAGAAGGAACCTCAATTGAGAAAATGCCTCCACCCGATTGGCCTGTAGGCAACTCTGTGGGATATTTTCTTGATTAATGATGGATGTGGACGGACCCAGCTCACTGTAGGCAGTGCGCCCCCCTGGGATGGTGGTCCTGGGTGCTTTAAGAGAAAGCAGGCTGAGCAAGCAATGGGGAGCAAGCCACTAAAGTAACATTCCTCTATGGCCTCTGCTTCAGTTCCTGTCTCCAGGTTCCTGTACTGACTGACTTCCCGCTGTGATGGACTCTAAGCTGTAAACTGATGAAACCTTTTCCTTCCCAAGTTGCTTTTGGTCATGGCATTTTATCACAGCAACAGAAAGCTAACTAGGGATACTTAGAGAGGGCCAAAATGCAGTTTATATTGTCACAGGCATGAACATTTTTTTGGCAGGGGATAGAGGGGCAGGCAGGGATGTAAGTTTTATGTGTGAGGTCACCCTGGGGTAGGCCTGGTTAACTGTGATTATCATCTTGATGGAATTCAGAATCACTTAGGAGATTGGTATAGTGGGGGAATTATATAAGAAAGGAAGGCGTCCCCTACGCATAGGTAGCACCATTGCGCACGTGCACAGGCTGAGAGCCCAGATGGAACCAGAGGCTTGAAAGATCTTTCTAGCATGGCCGACTCCTGCTCCGCCCCCATGAAAGACTGCTCCCCACACCCTTTCCCATGAGCCACACTTCTCTCCGCCCCAGGGCTTGTTTTCATCAGGCCTTCCGTCTGCAAGATGAGAGAACTGATGGACACACCGATTTTCATGAGGAGCTAGGGAGAGTTGTCATCCTGTAGGAAGCGTGGTTGGGATGAAAGGGAGCCTGCACCGCCAGCTGTCAAAGTGGCAATTAAGCTGAGTTAATAAATTGGATTTTCAGGATATGAGCAGAAATGAGGAAAGATTTAATCAGGAAGGGTGGATAATCCTTCGGAGTGGAAGTGGTCCCCAATAGATGCATGTGGATTTCCATAGGCTTCTAAGAGGTGCCTTCCCCCCCTTTCTTGAAGGACTGCGGAATCTAGCTTAGGGGGCGGAACCTGGACTATTTGTGCTGTGCTGTGTTCAGCAACCTCTGCAAGCAGCTCAGCTTCTCTCTCCCGATGTGACTGCTGGTTATCTTTCCTCAGTGGGCTCCTGTGCTGTGCTCCCAACATGGCTTCCACGGCTTCACGCTGCTTAGACAGCTAATGGCACACATCTAGGCCAGCGTTGTTGGACTTGCAGTATCCGTTAAAAATCCAAGGTCGGGGAAGGCATCCATGTGGACCATGTTCCTCATTCCTAGCATCATGTGTTTGCCACATCTCTAGGTCCTCTCCCAAACTGGCCTCTGTGATTCCAGCCCAGGGCAGGACTATGGCATGACTCCTGGAGGCAGGTGCAGTATGGGAGGAGACTGAGGCTGCAGATGCTGGGTGGTGACCTGTTACCTGGGGTTCTGGAGCTGGGTGAGGGCTCCAGGACATGCAAGGTGTGAACTAGACAGTTAGTTCTTGCTTCCAGACACTTACAGTCGAGCCAAGGAAAGGTTCTAAGAACAAATTCACATGACCAATACACTGGATTTTAGTACATCCCTAGAGGAGGAGATGATTTGTTTTTTTTTTTTTTTTTCTTTTGAGACAGGGTTTCTCTGCATAGCCTTGGCTGTTCTGGACATACTCTGTAGATTAGGCTGGCCTTAAACTCACAGAGATCAGCTTGCCTTTGTCTCCCTGAGTTCTGGGATTACAGGTATGCGTCACCACACCCTACTGGGGATGGTTATTTTATTTTAATTAATTAATTAATTAATTTATTTATTTGAGACGGGTATCTCTGTGTAGCCTTGGCTGTCCTGGACTCTCTTTGCAGACCAGGCTGGCCTGGAACTCACAGCAATCTACCTTCCTCTGCCTCCCGAGTGCTGGGATTAAAGTCATGTGCCACCACGGCCTGGCATAATCAAGGAATACAGGTAGCTCTCTGGAGGGATATGAAGGCACTTTTTTTTTTCTTCACTTGTCTTTCTGCGCTTGGCTGCTCTGGTTTGCCATGACAATTATCCACCCATCTTTCTTGCTAACAAGCTTCTTGGAATGTCACCTGAGCCAGTAGGACCTGCCTTTTCCTCAGGTGGCAGATCTGGGTCTTTTCTGGTTTCTTTTCAGAAACATGAAATGTGATGAGCTTTGTTTAGAAGGTGCCTCTGGATGTGCCCGAAGGCTGTGGAAAGCACTTAGCTCATGATCCTTCATTTATGCCACCTGCTACCCAGTGGCACGCCCTCCCGAGGTACTCTGACGTCGGTGCAGTAGGCTGCGTGCCAGGATAGGACTGTGGGGGAGAAGCCGCCTGATGGACTTCAGTGTTTGAAGCAGGAGGCTTCAGGATAGCTCCTCACAGGGAGCTGACGGAAGGAGGCTGGGCGTCTAGCCTCTCTTCTACTCGAATTTGGAGCCATTGTTTTCAAAGACTGACCTGCCCAGTGAAGAAAATCCTAAGCTTGAAGGAGAGAAGTTTGTCGGGCCCTTGGTCTCTTCCCCCCAAGCTGTCAGCTGAAATGCAGTTAACAGCAGAAGAAGGCTGCACAGTGGTGATAATGATGCAGGAGAAGGGGCATCCCTGCATCCCTGCCCCGTGAGCCTTTTGTCATGCAGCCTAGTTAGCATAGCAGAGTCTGGGCGAGCCCCAGGAACTTCAGACAGATGAAGTGCCTATCAAGGAGAACAGGTGCGGCTCAAATCGGCTTTCCTGACCAGACCTGGAGCCTGGTGGGATGCGATACCGTCTCCCGCTCTCAGCTCCCATCATCTCTGCTTGTCCTCTCTTAGCCAGCATTCGGTCGGAGCATATCGTGGGCCCACAGGTGACCGGCTCACCACCACCCACCCCCACAGAAAGGTCAAGTTATCAATTTCCCAGGCCTCCCCTGCCTGTGTTCTCTGTTTGTCGGCTCAGCCTTTCTCCAGGCTGGGAACAGCCTTAAACAGTCAGGTTCGGTTCTATTATGACGACGAGTATATTCTAGTCACACCTGCCTGCTTGTCACAGCAGCTCTTGGCGATGCCCACAGTTCTCAGCCTGCCTTCGGCTCACTCACTGTGCCAGGCTCCGATGCGCTTGATGAGGCGCGTCCATTCTCTGAGGCTCTCTGGCTTTCCTTCTCTTTGAAGACCAGTTGCCTTCATTGCTCAGCCTGGGCTGCCCTTTGTTGGCTCTGCTCCCGGGAGCCTGGAGTTCACCCTCTCTGGTCCCCTTCTGCTGTTGCTCTACATAGAAACACTTGAAACAGGACAGCTTTGAGTCTTTAGGTGGGAAACAGGTTTCATCTGCATGTCTTACCTACCCCCCCCTCTCTTCCGGCTCCCCCTCTCTCTCTTCCTTCCTCTCTCTCTCCTTACCTTCCTCCTCCCCTTTCTCCCTCCAATGTCTCACTATATAGCCCTGGCTGGCCTGGAACTTGCCATGTAGACCAGGCTGGCCTGGAGCTCACAGAGCTCTGCCTGTTTCTGCCTCCCAAGAGCTGGGATTAAAGGTGTGGACTGCCATGCCTAGGCTCTACCCCTCTGGAGCTAGAGATGACATCCAGGCCTATGACTGCTAGGCAAGTGCTCTACTGCTGGACCGCACCCCCAGCCCCTAATTAGTTTTGGCTAAGGATGCTCTTCAAATGTAAGAAGTTAGGCATCTGGGTTTTTCCTGTAACGGCACATGGTGCGTGGGATGGCAGTGAGGACTCCATCCTGCCTAGGCAAGGCATACAGGCTCTTTCTACACCATCTCCCACCCCAAGGTGTCCGGCACCCCATCCTTTATCCTAGAGGCTTCTTAATTTTTTTTTTACCAGATCTTTTTATGTATGTATGTATGCCTGTCACTTATGTGTGGGTGCCCTCATAGCCCAGAAAAGGGCATCGGATCCCTTGGAGCTGGACTTGTAGGAGGTTGTGAACAGTCTGCTGTTGGTGTTGGGAACTGAACTTAGGTCCTCTGGAAGAGCAGCAGATGTTCTTAAATGCTGAACCACCTCTCTAGCCTCCCAGAGAATTAAAAAAAGACCATTAAGTTAGTCCATTAACAAATCGGTACATGGGTAGCATGCATTCTGGCCACTCTTTCCTCTCGAACCTTCCTGTCAGCCCTATCAACCACATCTCCCTGTCTCCCCACCCCCTCCATCTCTTTCCAAGATTCACGACTTTTGGGTTTTGTTTTACAGGCCCCATTTGGTTTAACCAGGGCTATCCATGTGGCCATTAGATTGGGACTATCCATTGGTGCCCGGTGGGGTCACCAGTGGATACACAGCTGAAGTCAGGGACGTCTCTTCTCCCTCATTTGTCAATAGCGTGTTGTTCAGTATGGAGTTTGGGTCCCCCAGCCCCTCTTCCATTCTTGCTTGGCTGCTGGTAACCCTGTCTCATGCAGAGTTGGCATGGGCACCTGTAGCTGTTGAGCATGTGATTTCAGTGGCCTGTGCATTGCCCAGAAGATGGCATTTCCCAGAGCTGCTTCTCACCATGTTCTGACTCTTATACCTTTCCATTGCTACCTTTCACAATTCCCCTGAGCCGTAGATGGGATGGATGGATGGTTACACATCCTATTTAGGGCCAGCATCTAGCTGCCGCTCTTAGCACCTGGTGTGGCCTTGAGTCACCATAGCTCACCAGAAAGGGTCCATTATGATTAAGGCCAAGCATGGTAATTGCCTATGGGTGTAAACACACGTATATAGAAAATGGTTTTTGCTGCTATGACGGTTTTAGTTAAACAATAGAACTTTGTCCCTGCCCCACGCCACTTCTTTCCTGTGAATGGTCCTCAAATCCACTCAGCAATGTTTGGGGTCTAGGGACTTTTGAACATTGGAGAGCAGAGCTGGGAAGAGGATGAGCAGAGTCTTGGGCCGTAGTCATGTAGCTTGTGAGGGACCCTCTTGCTTTGGCTTCTTCATCTGACTGTTTAGTTATTAAGTCATCTAGACCCTCGCCTTTCCAGACAAGCACCCTTCCATCTCTTCATCAAAAAAGGATGAGCTGCCTTCCTGCCTGCCCTAAGCAATTCATAAGATGTTACCCATCGTCCCTGAAAAGCCAACCATTCAACACCAAGAGACTATGTAATCCTCTTTCAAGTAAGAATTTCACACAGTAGACCTCCAGGGTTGGGCTGAACATTGGATGGTGCCTGGCTACACCAGAATGGCAAACAGATGCTCCGGTCAGAAGGAGATCTGTGTATTTCTTAGCCAGGTTTCACCAAGTGTGGAAAGAGTATCTCTTGGTGGGTGTGAGTGTGGAGCTAGAAGTAACTGTCTTAATCCTGCGCTTTCACAGGCTGGATGGAAAAGAGCCCTGAAAGTCTCCCATTAGGATCTGGTCCCTGTGACCCCCTACCTCTGAGGCAGATAGACCTCCTCATTATTAAATGCTTCCCACTCCCAATTAAATACTTCTTTCCCAGTAGGAGATTTAAAAATGAATCAGTCAAACAAGACAGTCCATCTCTACCTGAGTCCCAACTTCAGGGGACAGGAATGCAGTCCTCTTTTGTGTTCAGAAAATTGAAGGGGAGCAGCTTAGTGGTTGAGCGCTTGCTGCACAAGCACAGAGACCCGAATTCTAGTCTCTGGTACCCCCATAAGAAGTTGGGCATGGTCATGCATGTGACCCCTGTAGCCCCAGTATTGTAGGATGTGGAAACAGGAGGCTGGCCAGGACTTGCTGGTGGCCAGTCTAAAGCCAACTTCGATGGGCGACCCGGTCACAAGGGTATAAGGCGGGGAGTGATGGTCTTGGATACCTGATGTACTCCTCTGATCTCCACATTTGTATATGGGCCAGTGAACCCCCTGCCACGCCTCCAAAGGTAATTGAGAGCTGTTGGTCTTTAGGGAAGGCCTCTGGTGCCTTCCACAGTTGTGTGGTTACTCCACTGTTGCGTTTCTCTACCCTAAAACATGAGCTCCAAAAGGTCTTACCCTCTTATTGTGCCAGACAGCACCCAGAGATATCCATGAATGTTGAATGCATAAGCTTCAGGCCAGACCCCAACCAAGACAGCCCTTTTTTTTTTTTTAAAGTCTCAGGAGGACTACAGGTCAAGTGCAGGAGCCAGCGAAGTCTCCAGCTTCATTTTCTGTCTTCTTATGTGTGCCTACCTTGGGGTTCTGAGACCCACTTAACTTCAAACGTTCAGCTCCCATAAAAGCCTGCGTGTCTTCAATCTCGTCTTCTCCTGAGTTCTTCAAGTGTGGACTCCAGCCCACCCCCCCACCCCCCACCCCCACATCTTTTGTCAGGGTGAGCCGACTGGCCTCCTTCACGGAGAGTGGACACATTATCTCCTTAAGAGTGAGTTGTGGGGCTGAAGAGATGGCTTAGCGGTTAAGAGCACTGACTTGCCTTCCAAAGGACCCGGGTTCAATTCCCAGTACCCACATGGCAGCTTACAACTGTCTGTAACTCCAAGATCTGGCACCCTCACGCAGACATACATGCAGGCAAAACACCAACACACATACAATACAAATAAATAAACTTAAAAAGAAAAGAAAAGAAAAGGAGTGAGTTGTGTTTTCGGCAAGATGGCTTCACACACGCTCAGATCTCAGAAGGGGATTTGCTCTTTGTACAGATGCCAGACCACCGTTGATCCCTTGAAACTAGGCTTTGTCTCCAACATACCCAGGGTCCTCCCTGCTGGTAGCAGGTGTTCAGGGGACAAGCTCCTGGCGACAGAGTTCAGCTAGCTGCATGGGCCACCACACAGCTACCGGGCCCCTCATTAGTGTGGCCTGGCTTGGCTACCAGAACAGATGGCACCTGCTGCTCTTTTGTTTCCGGCCAGTTAATGCTCTCCCTCCTCCAGGGCTCTGGCCTGGCACTCGCTCGCATCCAGATCTCACCATGGCCTTCTCTTGGGGCCATGCACCGGCGGGCCCATTTGCAAAAATGAAATGGACAAGGGGTGGGTATTGGCTCTGAGTCCCATCTAATCTCTGGCCTCCTTCCCTGCAGTCATAGGAACAGCTCTTCAACTATGCACACAGATGCCTTCCTTGTCCCGGGACACCTCGTTTTTGGACAAGTGGTCTCAAGAGATGATGGAGAAAAAAAAATCCAGGTTGTTGTTAGTCTACGTCTTTGCTGTTTCACACCCAAGTGTGGCACCTACTGATACTGGGAACCAACTCTCTGTCAGCTGGACTATGGTGGGAGAGGAATGGGCCCTAGTTCAGGAGTCTTCCAGAAGGAAAGGAGGAGGGAGACAAGTTACACATGTGAGGTCCTTTCCAATTGAGGTTGCCTTAAGATCTGATTATGGCAGAGTGAGGGCGGCAGTGGTGGCCGAGGCCTCAGTGTGGCTCACACCTTTAATCCCAGTGCTTGGGAGGCAGAGGCAGGCACATCTCTGAGTTCGAGGCCAGCCTGGTCTACAGAGTGAGTTTCCAGCACAGCCAGGGCTATACAGAGAAATCCTGTCTGGACAAAAAAAAAAAAAAAAAAAAAAAAAAAAGAGTATTTCAAGGCAGTCGTAAATTAGCAGAAGAGGTCAAATGGAAGCTGGGATGGAGTTGCTGGTCCTAATTAATTGGTAGCAGGGGATTTCCCAGCTCCTGAGCAACAGCGCAGGGAGGTTTACATGCTTTGGGGTGAGAGAAATACTTCCCATGAACTCTCTGCTCAGTTGGTGCTTATGGAAAAGCTATCAGGTAGACAGAAGGTTATCTGAACACAGTGATCTGATTTTTGACCCAGGTGGCACTCAAAATGTCAACCTATTTTGGGGCTTCTCTTGTCTCTGCTAAAGCTTAAGGTTAATTAGGTTAGATGTTCTAATTTGACTTATTTTAAAATATCACTGAACGCAATCTTCCTGTCCCCCCCACCCCCTGATGATTTCACCTATTCCAGGCAAATTTTCTGCTAATGGCCACTTCCCATTCTTTTTTTAATAGTTAATATTTTTTATTAATTTATTCATATTACATCTCAATGGTTATCCCATCCCTTGTATCCTCCCATTCCTCCCTCCCTCCCATTTTCCCCTTACTCCCCTCCCCTATGACTGTGACTGAGGGAGACTTCCTCCCCCTTTATGTGCTCATAGCCACATCCCAGTCTTAAATACATAGATGCACATGTGTGTATCTGAGACAAGCTTATGCTGGGTTGCCCTGGTTGGCCTCGAACCCATGGTCTTCTTGTCTCCATCTTTTGGGTAGCTACAGTCAGGTTTGGGCCCCCTCTCCTGTCTTTAAGTTTTTTTCTTTTTTCTTTCAGAGCTGAAATAATTCCTGATGACTTGAAAGCTGATGGCTGTTGTTCGTGACACCCCACAGAAGGGTTCCTGCCCTCTGTGTGAGTGTACCTGTGTGTAGGTGTGCGTGCAGTTCTGTGTGTGTGTGTGTGTGTGTGTGTGTGTATGTGTGTGTGTGTAGGAAGATACCAGGGTCTGGGGTCTTCCTCAATCACTCTCCATCTTAATTTTTGGTGCAGGGTCTCTCACTGATGTCAAAGCTCACCCACTAGGCTGTGGGTTTAGCTGATTACCAAGCTTCAGGGATCTTGTCCTGCCTCTGCCTCCCTAGCATGAGGATTAGAGGCATGCATACCATGTCTAGCTTTTTTTTTTTCCTGAGCCAGGGTTTCTCTGTGTAGCGTTGGCTGTCCTGGGCTCACTTTGTAGACCAAGCTGGCCTTGAACTCATAGAGATCTGCTTGCCTCTGCCTCCCTGAGTGCTGGGATTACAGGCGTGCACTACCACCATATAGCTTTTTATATATATGCTTGGGGACTTGAATTCAGCTCCCCCCACTCACACTGCAAGCCCTTTACCAGCTTCCCCTTCTTGCCAGCCCTGCGTCATTGCCACTGTTGAGTCAGACCTCCCTGAACCCATACCACGTGAGCGCTGGTGATTCCGTGTCCTGAGCTGGCAGAGGGAGAAGATGTGGCACCTACCCCTGCCCCTGCTCCTCGACACCCAAAGGGAATGGTTCAAGAAGCAGCAGTGTAGACCCTTGGAACAGGGATAGCACCTCCTGAGTTTCCTGATTCGTGGCTTAGGGGTGTGAGGAATATCCCACACAGGGAGGCCGACATCAGAAAATCCAGTCTTGACACCTTGAAGGACCAGAGACCAAGTGTGGGGCCAATCACAACAAAATGAGTAAGGACCCCCTAAAGATGAAAGACTCAGAAATGGGGGAGCCCTCAGATTGCATACCCAAGTCTGTGGCTGACCCAGGAGCCACTGTGAATTCTGAAAACTCAGAGATGCTCACATGAACTGTCTGGCTAATAAAGTAGCTAAGGCAGGGGTTGTGGGAGAATATACCCGAATCCAGAGTCTACCATGTAACTATCTACCACGTCTAGATTACAGCCTACTGTTGTTTGCCAAAGGAAAAGCAAGCAGTGGGGCTGGCGTGTGTGGCTCAGTGGTAGAGCACTTGCCCAGCATGCTTGAAGCCTTGGGTTCAAACCCAGTCCTGAAAAATATAATGATCAATGGAAACTGATATAATGAGACTAAGATTACAACGAAGTCAAAATAGGTAGAAAAATTAAAGAAAACCTGTGGTTTAGTTGTAGTGTGTTTCTTTGGGGTTCAGATACTGGGGGAAGCAGCAGGTTTGGTCTTCTGGGTAGCAATGATGAGAGGTGTTGGGGCCTAGCAGGAGGTCATAGGTCATTGGAGGACAGCCCTTAGAAGAGATTGAAGCAGTTCTTATGGGACCCTCGTTAGTTCTCACTTGGAGATAACTTAGAAAGAGCAAGCTTGATTCCTTTTCACGTGATCATGTGACCTCTTTTAGCCCCACACATGTACCCCAACCCTACTGTCATGCCACTTGCCATGAGGCTATCTTCAGGGTCAGATCAGTGAGATCTTACACTTTAGTCCTCCAAAACATGAGCCAAGCCAGTCTCCTTTCAACACCCAGCCTTGCGTATTTTCTCATAGTAACAGAAAATGAACCAATACAATGGAAAGAAGCAGGCGTTACATAGAAACTATCAAAGAATAAAGCTGAAATTCTAGTCCTGAACTTCTGAATATCTGATGCTTTTTTTTAAAACTGGATGGTTTACCAGAAGATTTAAGACTGTGGAAAAAATAGAAATATTAAAGATAGACCAGTGGAATTTATCTGATCCAAAGAACAGGAAAAATCTGAAAGATTGTAAACTGAGCCTCAGGGCCTTGTGTGACAATAGCAGGACTTCTATGTGAAACTGAAGTTGAAGGAGAGGTGAGAGAAATGGGACTGGAAAACTATTGTAGAAGAAGTGATGGCTCTGAACCTTCCAACTTGGTGAAAGGCATGTGTTTGCTGTTTGATGAGACACGCCCAGTGTTTAATTATGAGAAATGGAAAAAAAAATGTCCCTCCACAAGACTTCTAAACTGTCCACAGCCTTGTCTGCATAGCCCTGAAAGAAGAATAGCACTTGGTGAATGGTTAAACGCATACATAAACACACATGCATAAGGCACATGCACACACACACACATGCACACACACATGCATGCATATATACACGCTTATGAAATATGACTTACTGTGGGTGGATGCATACTACTGTGTGTGTTGTGGGCGGATTAGAGTGTGTGAATATGTCATAAGGGACCCATTAGTTTGTATGTTAACTGAAAACAACAATCATGAAAAAAAAATGCCTTCATTGGTCTATGGTATAGCCCAGTGGTAGAACTCTTGATTTGGTGGTGTGTATGAGGCCGTGAATTCAGTCCTGAGCACCTTAAAACAACAAAATAGGTGAATGTATGAGTGGGTGGGTGTATTGTGTGTGGGTGAGTGAGTAGATGGATAGATGAACAGATGAATGGGCAGATAAGTGAATGAATGAATGAATGGATAGATGGGTGGTAGACATGAGTGGAGGTGTGGGTAGAAGAATAAATGGTGGTTAGTAGGCGAATGAATGGATGGAACAGAGTGAAGGATGAATGGATGAATGGGTGGTTGGGTAGACAGATGAGTGGATGGATGAAGGATGAATGGATGAATGGATACCTGGGTAGATAGATGAATGGAATGGATGGATGGATGTATAGATACATACATAGGTGGATAGATGGGTGGATGCATTCATGCACGAACAAGCCATGAACTTCCGAGTAAAGATGCTTTGCTACTTCTGGCTTTTCCAGAATTCCAGAATAGAAGGAAACTATGGAGTGTGTGTGTGTGTGTGTGTGTGTGTGTGTGTGTGTGTGTGTATGTGTGTGTGTGTGTGTGCATGTGCTGAAAAGATGGGTCTAAATTGGAAGAATGAGGGGTGAAGCTGAACTGGTGGCTGGACTGGTCACAAGAAGTTAGGAACAAGGGTTGAAGAAGTGTCTAATGAAGTGTCTTTAACAAGCTTGGCATCTGGACCCCAGCTTACTTAGCCTTTTGTGTTTTGGAAAAAAACTTAAAAAAAAAAGTGGAGTACCTTAGCATATATACACAGGAAAGGCAGAAGAATTCAGCCTCACCCTTTGATTTTATAAACATTTTAGGTTTGAGTACAAAGTCATGAATTTTGCTGTGTCTTCATCCCTATGTCATTAAACCTTGTTCTTACCCATTCCTTTCCTTGATTTCTGCCCCCTCTCCAAATGTCTTTCCACCTCCAGCTGCCAACCCCCATCCTTGAAACTGCACCAGTGGGTAGATTCTGGCCACATGAGGTCTGGCCTTTTGTCTGAGCAGTGAGCGTCTCTCCTTAAATTCTCCTCTAGGCGAATCTGAGCCCGTTATTCAGATCTTATTTTCTCCAGGCAGTTTACCTTGGGTTTGACCTTTGTAGGTCAGCCATGAAGGATCCCTGGTCATCTAATTGTTACAGTCCCCTTGATAGGCAGCCCAGCGCAGTTGATCCTGCACAGTGTCACTCCCATCTCAGCAGGGAAAGTACCAGGGCTGGGAATAAATGACCATTGGTTGCTTTTGTGACTGCCACCTGTGCCCTGGTGTCCAGGGCAGCCTGAAGGGTGTTGGACCTACAGGTGCCCTCATGGCCATCAGGAAAACCCCACAGATACCCAGCATGCACAGGGTTTGACCCCAGGACCCCATTCTCATTAGCAGCTGCTCTCCCTTGGTGAGCTACCTAGACTGTTAAGTATTAGAAAAAAAAAATCCACACTTACAGAGGCTGCTCCCTGCCCAGCCGTAGATGGAGGAACAGGCTTTCTTCAGGTTTCTGTTCTATGTGGAGGCAGGCATTCTCCCCCCGTCTCTCTCTGCCTCTGTGTGTGTACGTGTCTTTCAATTTCCCCCATCCATATATAAGCCGTAGAGGCCTGGGGACACTGTGATCCCGCAATAGCTGTATCTTTGACAATTATATGTGAGTGTTTGGAGAGTGTCTCCAGTGCAGCTCTGGAGTAAGACTGGGGCCTAGGAAGCTCCACCTATGGCTATGTGACTTCCTCTGCCAGGTCCTTGCCAGCCATGTCTATACTGGGCATGCAGGAGAGTCACCCTTGTTGGCTGCCTCAGCAGACAAAGCCAGGTGCCTGATCCTGCCATGCATCCCTCTGTCAGTGAGGGGAGTGTCAGGGCTCTCCTCACGCAGAGATCTGGAGTTCTAGATGCAGAAGAGACCGTTCATAGCAGCTGTTCATGTGGAAATGGCCGACCCCTTCTGGAATCCCACAAAGAGCAGGCTCCTGGTGGACTGAGGGTACAGTTGGAGGGTCATAGGAGAAGGCATTCACTGTTCTTATGTCTTTGGGATTTGTGTGTGAGTGTGTGTGTGTGTGTGTGTGTGTGTGTGTGTGTGTAAAATAATGCATGTGTGCAATGCATGTATATGTGTGTGGACACATGTGTGCACTTGGGTGTGGAGGCCAGAGGACATCTTTAGGTATTGTTCCTCAGGCACCATCCACCTGTTTATTTGAGACAGGGTCTCTCAGCAGCCCAGGACATATTAATGACTCTCCATTTGCTGGCCACTTATGTGTCCGTCTTCCCAGTACTGGGGTCACAGGCATGGGCCACAGTGTCGGACCTTCCATATGGGCACTGAGGACCAACCCTAGGTTCTCCCCCAGGAAAGGCATGTCCTTTCCAAGCTTTGCCATCTCCCCTGCTCTTAGGGATTTTTGCCACTGGAAACACACCCTTTCTTTAACATGACGGTGAAAAACAGAAGGCAGATCCTCAGCCCTGCTCTTAGCAGAAGCCATGGATGTTTCCCTCTGTCTCTGTCTCTCTAGGAAAGCTAATGGGATTAGAGGCTCCATCTACCATGCCATTGTCATGAGTCTGTCATGTTATCTCCCTGACGGTCAAGCCCGGGGTTGCCTTTTTCTCTGAGGAGAATCTAAATAGGAACAGAACCCACCGGGGAAGTCCTCTACTTTATCTAATGGAATTTTTTTTTGGTCAGGTCAGTAATAAAATGGACGAGAGAGAGAGAGAGAGAGAGAGAGAGAGAGAGAGAGAGAGAGAGAGAGAGAGAGAGGAGGAGGCAAGGGCGGAGGGGGGGGCAGTCTCCAGGAAGTTGTATTAGAAAGTACAAGTAAGAGGACTTTAAGCCATCATTCGTTTCCTGGAAGGGTTTGGGACATTGTCAGATAGTGACGGAGGAGGAAAAAAAAATAAGTGTGGCAATTGTCTTAGCTGTCTCTGGGCTTGTCATGGTGACGCTGATAAAATCAAATAAGCTGGAAGTGAGGTGGCTTGTTAGTGTGGGAAACGGCCTGGCTCTGGCAGCCGAGGAGGTGGAGGTGTCCAAAGTGCCGGCTCATTACTGGGATTGATTGGCTCCAGCGCTGGGAAAGCGTTGGTAAGCAAAAACAATGTCTCCACTCGCAGACTTAGCATCCTCCCGTGTGGGGCAGTTGGGGTAGCCGCTGGCTGTCTGGCGGCAGCTGATCTGGGAAGTGGACAGAGAATCTAGGGAGATGTTTGCTCTTAAAAAATGGTTTTAAGTTTTAAACGAAAGCTGAACAAACTCGGTAAGAGGGATAAGGATAGTAGCTTTAATTTTTAAAGTAAAAAAATATTTAAGTAAATATTTATTTTCCTTATCTCCCTCCCTCTCCCTAGTGTTCTCTCTCTCTCCCTCCCCCTCCCCCCCCCCCCCCCCCCCCTCCCTCCCTCTCCTCTCCCTCCTTCCCTCCCTCTTCCTCCCTCCCTCCCCCCTTTCTCTGATAAGGACTCATTCTGCTGTCCTGAAACTCACTCTGTAGCCCAGGCTGGTTTTAAACTCTTAGCAGTCATCTTGTCCCAGTCTTCCAAGTACTGGAATGACAGTTGCAAACCATCTTACAGTTCAGTGGTTTTTTTTGCCTATTTGTCAATTTCTGAAATCACCACCATTATATGATTTGGTGGCATTTTTTTTTTCAGACCAAAGGAAACTACCCACTAGCAGTCAGTTCCCATTCTCCACCTGCCCTGGTGCTTGGTAACCACTCCCCTGCTTCCTGCCTGCAAGTACGTACCTGATGTGGACACATCAGACATCAGACTCAAGGCCTTCTGTATGGCAGCTGGAGCCCATTATGTCACGTGTATCTCAGTTCAGCCTCCCTACGGAAATCAGCGCAGGGCGAAGCCGTAGGTTCCCAGCACCTGTGACATAGCCCCTTGGGACTCACTCTGCACGTGTTCCTCTGAGGCCCACAAACTGCTGGCTGCTTGCTGAGTCACTGGTTTGTCTAATACATACTTAATGAATGCCCAGTGTGTCTCAGGCGGTGTTCTGGGGACACATTAGGAGGAGAAAAAAAAAAAAAGAAAAGCAGGCAAAAAAATAATAACTTGCTTTCGTGGCAGTTATATGCCTCTGAGTATGTGTCTGCCTGTGACAATCAACACCATCAATAAATAATAGTATGTCAGGAACGAAAAGCACGGAGCAGCCAGATCCGGGAACCGGCAAGAGATCTACAAAGATGAGAGCTAGCCTGTAATGAGACTTCATCAAGCAGGCGCCACTGAACAAAGGCTGCTCCTTTTAACATAGCACCTTGTGTTCATTTTAGTGCTCGGGACATGTTTTTTTTGTGATTAAAAAAAAATTTTTTTTGGCTTAAAATAGATTTACTCATTTATTCAACAAATGTTTGCTGATGATCTGCTTGGCTCCCAGCTATATTTTAGGTCTTGCCTCAAATGTCAATGCATTATGAGGCCTTCTTTCCTTCCAAACCTTTTTCTGCTATTTCCTATTGTAATCCACAGTATGTGTGTGTGTGTGTGTGTATTAAGAAAAGTTAAAATGACTGTAATTTACCATCTCTCAATTTTTAATAATTGAAAAAATTTATTTTCTGAAAATTTCACACGTGTATGCAGTGCATCTTGATCGTATCCAACCCTTACTGTCCCCCCTCAAGTTTCACCAGAGCCTCCTTATTACTCTCTTCTTTGTGGGTGTGATGTTATCAGCCACTGTGAGTTTCCTACTTTGACTTCCCCCACAAAGCAATAGACAGGAAGAAGCTGGACTCATAAGCTGATTAAACGACTTCTCTCTCATTCTCCATGGGTGTTTTCTTTGTTTCACAAAGAGAAACAAAACTAGGACTGTACCTGAATTTTCTGTTTTGACTGTGGTCAGGGCAGTGGCAAGGGATGTCAGGTGGGAATGGAGGGCCAGGCGCACACTGGTCTGCTGTTTGTCATTAGCAGATTCCTTCCCGGAACACTCACCATAGTGATCAGCGGCTGGTGGGTCTTCTACTCTCACCTACTTTTTGTAACTAGCATCCAGGAGAAGGGTCCCAAGATAAAGCGAACCTAAGGCCATAGACAACCTCCTGCGTCTCATTTCTAGAAAATCTCATTTGCTGAAGATGCCACCGTCTCGGCTTGGTGGCTCAGAGCTATTTAGAAGTTGGTGGGGGAGAAAACCAGTCTATGTCAATGACAGCATGTCACCCCATTTTAATTTTCTTCTTTTTCTCCTCCATTTCCTGCCCTGTGAGGGATGTAGGGACCTGTGTCTGGATGTGGTCCTTGGGGACAAGCTGCTGGGTTGGCCTTCCTCATGACTTTCTTTCTCATACGTATGTTTGAGCTACAGCCACACTGTGTACCTCAACCCCATCTTAGGAGTTCCCAGGGACCTAGGGAGGGGGCTAGCCTGTACTATAGGGTGATGCTTCTCCTAGAGATGGGGCTTCAGAAGGAAAGTCCTTCTATAAGAAGGAGACTTCTACTTCAGCCTGAGGTGCCATATGCCCAAGTCTGCTCAACACACACATGCCTGCATATTCCTGTTTCTGCTGCACACACTCACACTCTTTCTGCTACACATACTCACACTCTTGCACATGCCCAGTCATACACACACACACACACACACACACACACACACACTCCTGAACATGCTTACCCACACTCACGCAAGCCATGCACGCTCACTTCATGGTCACTTGCTGGCTGCCCTATGGCCCAACTCATGGCTGGCACCCACCATTATTAAACTGAGACTCAGTGAACTCTTTCCTCAGTTTTTCAAGGCCTATCAAGAGTGGCTTAGGAGCAGGTAAAATTAATAGTTACGAGCCAATTTCTACAGAAATGAACTTATCAGAAAGTACCCCCAGATGCCCAAAGTAAAATATTTCTTTCTGGATTCAGGGAAAAATACTTTTAAAAAACCCCTCATGGTTATGACTCCACAGTGAGCACCTTGCCATCCATTGATGGTTGGGGCAGCTCCTGCATCTGGACCAACTCACAGGCTGGTGAATCAGGGAGCAGCAGGAAATGTATGGTTTAGAGGGCAACTCTCATGTCTCACCTGAAAGGGCTGACATTTCTCCTTGCTCACCTCAGAGCCCCACACACAGCTTTAACAGGAATGGCACATGGAGATTCCTCATTGTTCCCTTGATGGTCCCTCACAGACAGCCACCATCCTTCAGTGGTGGGAAAGAACCCCTTGCTTCTGAGAGAAAGCAAAGGGTCCATCTTCCAGGATAGATTATCCCTTTTAGGAGGCACACTGATTGGTGCCATTCTACATCCAAGCATTGAACGCCATCTTTGGAACCTCTTGAAATAGGACAGGCTAGAGTTGAGCGGTTCCCATGCCTTGTTCCCCAGGAAGTCCTCGGTGTGGGGGAGCTGTCCATGGTAAGAGATTTCTCTCGGTGAAACAGCAGGCAGCAAGTTCTTTTTCCCCTAATGTTTTCCTCACAGACTGAATACTGGGACAGCAGATGCAGAGCTTGCCAGGCTCCGCGAGGTAGAGCAGAGGTCTCGAGCCCCCTTTGGTTCAAACAGAATCACCAACAGGAAAAGCACAAGCTGGCCTGGGGGACTCAGCCTGTGGCGAGCTGGGAAATCAGCTTCCCCTCTGTCATCTGCCTGTGGTACCAGTCAGGACAGATGTAGGGAGATAGCAAGAGGCTCACAGGGTAGGGTACACTCACAGACCCATACTGATGGCCTTTTGTTCTTCTCTGTCTTTGGTAAGTGATTTCCAGTGCAGTAGACAGCCTTTGCTTTCTAAGAGCCCTCATGTGCAGGAGTGTGTATGTGTGTGTGTGTATGTGTGTGTGTGTGTGTGTGTGTGTGTATGTGTGTGTGTGTGTGTGTGTGTGTGTATGTGTGTGTGTGTGTGTGTGTGTGTGTGTTATGAATTAGGCAGATAGGTGGTATTTTTGTATGGTATGTTTAATTTGGGACGGTTGAAACGGAAAGTCCAGCATAGGTCTCCTGTCACTCACAGTTCTAGGGTAATCCCTGTAACCTGTGCTCTCCTGTCTAACCATTGATCACACGTCCATCCCACAAGCCCATAAAAGCAGCATCATTGTATGACTCTTGGAGAGTGCGAGCCAGGGGCTCATGAGTTATTGAGAAGGCTGCATAAGCTCAAATAGGAGCTGGGCCTTGTTGATAGGGGGTGAGGAGTGGGGAAGCTGTATCCCATAGTTCTGGGCTTTCCCTGAGCATGGCCTGATGGTGCTGTGGGGGTGTGTGGAGGGCAGAGAGCTATGTGGGGCATGCCCAGAGATGGCACAAACCTGGGCTCTTGTATTCATTCGTTGTTGTTTGACATAAGCTAGGGCCATTTAGGAAGAGGAACACCCTATGAAAAGCCTCCATAAGATTGGCCTGGGCATTATGTTGATTAGTGGTTGATGTGAGTGGGGCCTAGTCTGCTGTGGGCAGTGTTATCCTTCGGCAAGTGGTCTTGGGGGTGCATAACAAAGCCGGCCAAGCAAGCCAGTAAAGAGGCACTCTTCCATGGCCCTCTGCTTCAGTTTCTGCCTCCCAGTTCCTGCAATGACTTCCCTCCAGGATGGAACTTGAGGTGTAAGCTGAACCCCTGCTCCCCCCTCCCCAAGTCGCTTCATGTCATGGTGCTTGTTACAGCAACAAAAAAAAGCAAACCAGAAGAGGTCCGTACTCAATAAAGGTCACCTCACCTTTAGGGAAGAATTGCGTAGCCACTCTGAGGTGCTGCCACCCGTGGGTAGCCTCTGAGTGTGTCTCCGCCCACCCTACTTGTCAGTCTAATGCCTATTGATAAGGAGGACTGTGGCAGCTTACTGTGTCCTTTGCTTTCTACAGAACCACACACTTTACGTTAAACCTCATCTGTTTTCCAGGGTCAACGGCTCTTTGTATGAGATTCTGCAGGTGGACTTTGGAGCTGACAATAGCAGTGGCCTGGCCGGGGCCCAGCAAATCACCTGGCAGGTAGAATACCCAGCGCAAGACGTCATGAGTGACCTCTTTGTCTCTGAGATCTTCATCAGCCAGACGACCTTTGTGGGCATCGTCCCTCTCACCATGGTAAGAAACCAGGCCTCAGGAAGATGAGCCGGGAAAAAGCGTTCTTTTAGTGTTTTTTTTTTTTTTTTTTTTTTTTTCATCATCATGGATGTGTGTGGGTGCACTTGAACGTGCGTGCATGAGGAGGTCCTGGGCTTATGCTGGGAATTAGTCTTTGTGGTTCTTTTTCTATCTGATTCAACAAGTTTAAGTCTTTCAGTCAAATACAGAATTTGCCCATGATGTCTAGTCTCTTGAGCCAGCTTGCTTTGGGGGATCCTCTGTCTCTGCCTTCCTAGGCTAGAGGTACACATGGGCCGCCTAACCTACCAGAATTTGCATGGGTTTCTGGGGATCCCAAACCCAGTCCGCACACTTGCAAGGCAAGCAGTTGAGACCACTTGAAGAAACACGAGGCATCTTTAAACCCATCATCCCTCGCACACTCAGTGTGCACTGTTTAAACAAGGGCAATATACTTAAGTGGTGTTTTATTTACCTGCTTGCCATAAGGGCTCTTGGGAAACTGTTCGGGGTTTACCGTATGAATCTCTTTTCATTTGTGGTGTTGCCGAGTGGCTCCTGGGGACCTCTTGTCTTTTATCGCCTCCATCTGTGTTCATATCAGATCCAAGCGCTACACTCGGGGAAGATGGTTTCACTGAAGTGTGTCGGGAACGTGTGCTGGGGACAGAGGCTCTAGATGCCCAGAAACCAGCCCCTTGTCAGTTGGCGTGGGTCTGAGAGTCCCCAGGTGGCCTTTGGGGATTGGCAAAGTTTAAAATGCAGATGGCCTAAAAGAGCCTTGTTGGGAACTGACCGGCTGAAGCTGGATAGGGTCCCGGAGCCCGTTAAACTGCCCACATGTCTGCCCCGTTGGCATGGCAGGGGTAGCATTTCTTCCTTTGAGCTTTCTGGAACTCAGTTCACATTAGGCTCAGGAACTGCAGTTGAGAACACAGTCCTGAGTAGAATCCGGGAACTGTAAAAAAAGCATGGTTGATGATGGGTGCACATTGGAACTCTTAAATATTTTTGGTACTACTTGGACCTTTTTATATTGGGCCCAAATGTGGGGGAATCCACATTGAGCTATTCTGGGCCACCTGTGACTTAGTTGCTGAACATGTGACCCCAGGGCTTCCATCTCAGCTGCCAGTCATCCTTGCTTTGTCACAGTGATCCACATTTGGCTGTGTGGCAGCCCCGCTCGGCAGGAAATCATTTGTTAAGGGGCCGCGGTGGATGGACCTCAGACCCAGGATTTTCCTGCCTCTCCTTTCCCCGGGAGCTTATTCTCCAGCTCAACTTGCACAAGGCTGGCATGGCCGATCATCTCTTTAGCGCTATTGTGGTTTTGCTCCATGGATAATGGATAATGGCCAGTTCCCCACAGGCGCTGGGGATGGGATGGGACTGGATGCTGAAGGGAGTGCACCTCACTGTCTTCAAAGGCAGGTGCCAGTTCCCAGGGGAGCTGTGGAGTGATGTGCGCATAACTGCTAGGAAGGTGGCATCAGGGCAGGATACCCGGGTTGACTAAATGCAGTCCTCAGGCCAAATCCAGGCCGATGCCTGTTTTAGCAAATAAAGTATTATGGGAGCCACGAGCCCACTTAGGATGAGTCACCTGTGGCTACTTGGATGCTGTGACGAGGCTGTATATTTGCAGGCAGGAATGCAACTGTGGCTCAGGTTTAATTTTAGCACGCCTGTAATGAGTAGCACTTGGAGATGAATCCTGAGAATGGGGCTGCTAGGAGGCTTTGGGGAAATCTTATCTCCTGCACCAGAGCTTGTTTCCCAAGGAGATCTTCACTAAAATGCTGCCCCAACCCTCTTTGCCCAGCGGTTCCTTGGCCTCTCTCATGATGCATCCCGAAGCCCAGGCTGGTGTGTCACTCGTGGGGTCGGGTCACATGGTAGGGATATAATAGAACTGGGGGAGCTGGAGCTGGCTGAACACAAAGTGAATGAAGTCAGGGCAAAGCAGGCTGGTGCATTGGCTGGCCAGACAGTGGCCACTTCATGGTGGAACAGCATGCCTCCCATGTGGATGGATGCCATGTGGCTCATATAGGGCTTGTTCCTGTCCCTCATCTGTTTCCACTGCTTCCTTCTAGCATGGTTTGAACCTCCTGCGTTCCCTACAGGTGTCAGTTTATATCCCAGGCATCCTGCCCCATCCTATTGGCATCTCTCCATGAGGGTGACTTCGCTTGCTATTGGCTGAAAAGTGGGACAGCTGAATGTGTCATGTCTTGGTACCCTGTGAAGGGCTCAGGATGACTCCAGGTAGGGGATGAGGGATGGCTGAGCTTGCTCAGTAGAGTTTCCTAAGGATTTGATGAGCTGTTCTAGATAAAGCGCCCTCATTAATATTAATATTACTATTTACATAATTGTCGGCATGCTAATTAGCATGTGAGAACAAACAGGAGTCAGATCTCAGGCTAGGAGGTAGCGCTTCTCCTGGACGTGCAATTTCACCATAGGCACAAGTGTGCGCCCATTTGGTCCCCAGCTGGTGGCACTGTTTCAGGAGGGTACAGAGCCTTCAGGAGGTGGGGCCTAGCTGGAGGAAGTAGGTTGCTGGGGGGGGGGGGGTGGGGGGGGGGGGGGGGGGGGCTGGGCTTTGAGGCTTATACACTGCCCTGCTTCCTGTTCCTCTCTGCTGAGCTGTATGAGGCTGGTTCTGCTAGCACACAATCTGGCCATTCTTCCGTACATCCCCTGACATGATGGACTGAATTGCCTCGAGCTATGAGCTGGACCAAACCCCTCTTCCTTCAACCCACTATTTCCAGTTACTTTATCACAGGGATGAGTGAAGAAACCGGTATCAAAGGCCAGTTTGCTATGGTGTGTCGGCTTTCTCTGGGGAGACTCAACCCACGTGTTTCCTTTCCTAAGACAGAGGACTCACAACAGACAAAAGCCACGATTGTACCAAAGTCCAACCAGGGGAACTGTCTCTTTACTGCTTGCTAGTATTCTCCCCCCCCAACCTCTTGACTGGGACTGCATGATCCACGTTGCCCTCAGCACCACTGTCCTCCATGTCCCTACTAAGATGGCCCGTCAGACCCCAATTAAAGCATTCAACAAGTTGTCTAGTCCAAACTCCCAAAGTCATCCAAACTTTTCCAACAAACTGCATGCTCAGGCCTCTAACAGCAATACCTGACTCCTGATACCAAGTTCTGCCTCAATTACTGTTCTATTGCTATAAAGAGACAGGGAGACCAAGGGATTTCTTATAAAAGAAAGCATTTAATTGTGGACGCGCTTACATTTTCAGAGGTTTAAGTCCATTATTGTTACGGTTGGAAGCGTGGCGGTGTGCAGGCAGACGTGGTGCTGGAGAAGGAGCTGAGAGCATTGCATCCTGATCTGCAGGCACCAGGCAGAGAGGAGGAGGGGGAGCTACCATGGGATTTTGAAACCTCAAAGCCCACCCCCAGTGACACACTTCCTCCAACGAGGCCACACCTCCTAATCCTTCCCAAACAGTTCCACTACCTGGGGACGAAGCATACAGACGTATGAGTCTCTATGAAGCATTCTCATTCAAACCACCATAGGAATCAGCGAGTTTATTGGGGTTGCTAACAGGAGTGAGGGTGAGAGGTTACTTACAGGAGCAGGGCTAACTCAAAAGCAGCCATCATCACTAAAGGAAATCTACCTCCAATGCTGGTGACAGTTCTCGCAAGCCACAGCCCTGGAGCTCTCTACAGAACTTGCAGGAAGTTGGACAGTTTGGAGAGTCTCCCCCAGGCAGCTCAGCAGGCTCAGAGTCCGCTCGCCCTGTAACTGCTGCCTGCTTCTAAATATCGGGAAGGGTCCCCTCCTGAATCTCTTACATTTCAGCTTTCCCAGACATGAGAAGCTTGCTTACCTCCTGAGTCTCTTGAGCCTTCTGGACCTTCCCGGAGTATACGACACTTAGAGAGCCAGCCACAGCCACAGTGTACCCCAAGATTCATCTACTGACAAGGAAAGTCAAGGAAGACTTGGGGGGCAGTCTACATGACTCTTAAAGGTGATTGATGTTGCCTAGGAGGGTTGGAAGGTTGAGGAACAGGAGGGTGTTTGGGGAGCACAGCAGGAACACATGTGTATGGCAGTCCTGGGCTGCAAGTGAGGTGGCATAGGTGCCCCCTAAGGACAGGGCAGGTGAGGCAGGCTGGGGAAGGAGGCAGCCATGTTGGGTTCATCTGCTATGCTATGATGTCAGAACTCTGGTCTAGGGTCATCATTTATTTGTTTGTCAAATTTCCTGGCTCAAAATAAATTTATCAACTCACAAGTATTTATCAGGGTTTTGTTAGGGTTTGTGTTCTCTGCCCCTGTGGAGGATTATTTTTTAAATATATTTTATTATTTTATTCATATTACATCACAATTGTTATCCCATCCCTTGTATCCTCCCATTCCTCCCTCTCTCCCGTTTTCCCTTTACTCCCTTCTGCTATGTCTGTGACTGAGGGGGACCTATTCCCCCTGTATATGCTCATAGGGTATCAAGTCTCTTCTTGGTAGCCTGCTATCCTTCCTTTGAGTGCCACCAGGCCTCCCCATCCAGGGGACGTGGTCAAATATGGGGCACCAGAGTTCGTGTGAAAGTCAGACCCCACTCTCCACTCAGCTGTGAAGAATGTCCTGTCCATTGGGGAGATCTGTGTAGGGGTTCAAAGTTTACTGCATGTATTGTCCTTGGCTGGTGCCATAGTTTGAGCAGGACCCCTGGGCCCAGATCTGACCATCATAATGTTCTTCTTGTAGGTTTCTAGGACCCTCTGGATCCTTCTATTTCCCCATTCTCCCATGCTCTCTCATCTAGAGTCTGTGGAGGATTATGACCTTATAAAAGAGCCTGGAGGGGCTATCTTCCATCCCTTTGCCTTGTATTCTTTCTGCTATGTGAAGGTGCAGCCTCTTGCTTTTCTCTAGAGGACACAGCCATGTAAGGCATCCTCTAAGAGATAAAGAGACCAGATCTTCACAGATACTAAGCTCAATCACAACCTGATATTCTCAGCTTCCAGAGATAGAATGAAAATTTTATTCTTTATAAGCTATCTAGCCTCAGGTCTCTTGCTATAGCAGCACAAATGGACCAAGACACCTGCAGTGTGCCAAGGCTTGTATTATGTCACCTTAAGGCAGAATTTGCAATAGCAAACAAACAAACAAAAAACAAAAACCACTTTCTATAGCAGGATTGTTTCCTGTCATTAAGAAGACTCACAGGTACCTTCCCAATTGCAACCCTCATGATAACTTTTTTTTCTGTTTGTGCCTGCTTGCATCACTGTATGGCGATGGATTCCTAGGCCCATTGAAAGACTTCTTTTTGTGATCGTTTATCTGT
This sequence comes from Acomys percivali, assembly GCA_907169655.1. NCBI lineage: Eukaryota > Metazoa > Chordata > Mammalia > Rodentia > Muridae > Acomys > Acomys percivali. The sequence goes on along the minus strand of OU015754.1, from coordinate 23,905,031 downwards.
GTCTTCCCTGGGTAGAGTAGGAGTGGAGGTAATGACTGCCATGTCCTAATCTTTCCATCTAACCAGTACTTTGGGACATTGCAAGAGAGTCTAGTCCCACTTCCTGCCTCCCAACTTCCTTGCTAATAGGAGTATGGTCTTTGCTCTTTCTTTGCCTGGCCACCCCTATCTGCCCATTAGCTAAGCAGGGTCCATCCAGCCTAGGGTAGTATGTGGATTAACCTAATCCATCAATGGAGTGTCATCCATTTACTGGTGATTATTATAGGGACTGTCTTATGGCGTTGTCCTGGCTAATAAAATCCCAGGGGAAGTCTTCTGGGAACAAGACATGGATGCTCCAGTCTTCTGTCCCTGGCACAGGGTGTGAGGGATGAAGCCACCATCCCTTGAGAGGAGCTTCAGGTATTTGGGGATGGTAGAGCAGAAACAGAGAGAGCCTGGTGTCACCAGAGGCTGAGAATCTGTCAGGGATGTCCTAGCTCCAGCCACCTTGACTTGGGGACTATAAATGCCCTACTTTATATTAGCCATAGGCTGCAAAGAAGGGCTACAGAGGGGCTCTTTCATGGTCCTACATCTTGTCCCTCAACTTGGTTCTCACCACCTCACTCACGGGTCATCACGCACAGGTGTGGAGGACCAGAGATCCCCTCCTCTGTGCACCTCTCAGTACAGAGATGTGGGGAAATGTTTCTGGTTTCTGTCTGTGATGGGGGTAAGCAGCCAGTGTCACCTAACACCTGTGGGCTATCTTGTTCAATCCACCTGGAACCCTTTGAGAAGATGTCTTATCTGGGGCTTTAGTCCAGCTTATTCATGAGAACTTCGGCCAAGGGTCTGTGATCCTGAATTGGGTTAGATGTTGTAGATGCTTCTTGGTTGTATTTCAACCTTGCTGTCATGTAGATAAATATAAAGCTTTGGGGGTATCCCTGCGAGTGCTGAGAAGAGACCTTGGGTGAGGAAGCCAACGTGGGGCTGATGCAATTGTCCAGAGGTGATATTTTGCCAAGGGAAGTGGCTGTGATGAATCAGTCATTCATTTTCCATCTGTCTGTCTATTATCTATCTATTTATTTATCTATCCATCCATCCATCCAGGTATGTATATATGTATGTATGTATGTATGTATGTATGTATGTATGTATGTATGTATCCATCCAGTCATTATCTGTTATTCAATACCCCTATTGATCCATCCATTAATACATCTATTCACACACTCATCCATTGATCCAGTCCCTCACTGATCCATCAGTTGATCGACACATCTGACCCTACATTGGACCATCTATTTCTCTACTGGCCCATCCCCCTCCATAGATGCACTCATCATTTTATCTGTTGGTCCACCGACCCACATATCCTTCCATCTGTCCATCATCCCCCATCAATCTATCCATTCATTCATCCACTGATCCATCCTCCATCCTCCATTTATCTTTCCATAAGTCCACTGATTGATACATCCCTCCTTCCAATGAACCACCTATCCCTCCATTGATTCATCTGATCCCTCCTTCCTCTTATCCCTTCATTGATCCATCTAATCACCTATCCATCATCCATCTATCTATTCGTCAATCCATCTATAGATCTGTCTATTAACCCATTCATTTATCCATCTGTCTGCCCATCCATTGGTCTATCCCTCAATCAGTTGATTGATCCATCCACTCACTCACTCATCCCCATGGAGCAAACACTTGTGCAGCATACGCTGTGCGCTAAATTTATCGATCTCTAGTAAACACAGAAAATGGAGCAGGTGGGAATTTTGAGTTGGACTCAGTAGGCCTTGGAAACCATTTTGTCTAATCTCCTTCACATCTAGAAGATCAGCCCAGCTGGTCCCAAGCTGCAGAAATCTTCACCAGGGGTCACACACAGAGAGGGTCGTGGCCCTGGGCACTGACACCACCTTCTGTAGTAATTGCTGCTTTCTGCCTCCTCTGTGGCTTGGAAATGCTAACAAATGTGCCCATTTCTTTCCCTTTAGACCTTTCTGAATACACACGCTTTCCCTTTACTTTCCAGTGTTCCTTTTTTTTTTTTTTTTTTTTTGGTTTTGTGTCCAGCTATTGAGCTTTGAGCATCGAGATTTGTTCCTGTGGGTGGCTTGGAGTTCAGGACAGCAACCCACCATTCAACTCCAGAGCCTATAACTAAAATGCCCCAGTTCTGCACATGCAGATAAAAAAACACATTATCTTTCAAAAAGGTTGGAATTAAAAAAAAAAAAACACACGTGGTAAGTTTCTAGGCAACTGGTGCCACGGGCTGAGTGCAGGCTGCAGCGAGATAGTCAGCCTCCCCTTTCAGTCACGCTGGCTGAACCCTTCCAGCACAGCCTGGGCACAAACGCCTCTTTATTTCCAATGGCTTTTGGGTGCTGACAGTGCCAAGCACCGTCCCAGAGGATGGCAATGAATAAGCCAGGCAGGGTCCTGGCTCCTCAGCCCAACAGTCTACAGATCCGGATAGCCCTTCATTTCTGAAGGAGGGCTCTTTTGAGCAAGACAGAGAGACTGGGGACAAGGCTGGACAGTGCTGGGGTGGTGGGGAAGGAGTCCTCCGAAGGACTTAACATTTGCTTTGAGAACTGGATGAGAAGGCAGAGCCAGCCACAGCAAGCTGTGGAGGAAGAACATTCCAGGCGAGGGGAACAGCACAGGTCTTCAGGCAGGATTTAGGTAGGACGAAGAAGCCTCGTCAGCTGGAGTGTGGAGGGCAGGAGGAGAGGGTCAGGGACCGAGAGAAGATAAGAAGAGGGCAGGATAGGAGATGGGGGAGCAGTCTGCATTGGCTCCCTGCTCAGGGGGCTTCTTTTATCAGTTTCCTGTTGCTGCTGCGACCAGTGACCTTCAGCAGAGTGGCTCTCGCAGTACAAATTGACCTTGCAAACCTGGAGGTCAGAAATGGTCCTTCCACAATAAGATGGAGGCCTTGGCAGGATGGAGTGCTTTCTGGATTTTTTTTTTTTTTTGGAGTGTGGGGTGGGGGCGGGGGAAGAGCCTGTCCCAGGGTATGCTTGCTGGCTCACTGAGGCTGTCAGCATTCTGTTGGTTGTGGCCCCCTTTCGCTGACAGCGTTCCTTCTAACGTCATCTCGGACTGGCCCTCCCTTGTCCCTCCCGTGAGGACCCTATGCCCATCCTTATGCCACGTGGATGACATAAGGTCAATTCTTCACCTCTGCAGCCTGAATTAGTCATATCACCAAAGATCCCTTCTGTGTGGTGTCCTGAGATTAAGGTGCAGACATCTTTGGGGGAGGAAGTTTTGTTTTTTTCCTATCATCTTCAGTGGCTTTGGACTGTTACCTTAATAAACTGCACTTAACAACTTGCAGGGGTGGGGTAGGGGTGGGGTGGGGTGGGGGTGGGGTGGGGGTGGGGTTATTTTACCTGTGCTCTGAACTTGAGACTTAGATCTGCAACAGCCCAGTTCATACAGTCACTATCTGCAGGGAATGAGGTTCTGAATACCAAGTATTACAGGCTCCCATGGCTTCCCCTAGATCCAGCCACAGAGCAGCTAGACAGTGGCCTGCACTCTGCCTACCAAGACAACAGCAGCTCCCATTGTCTGTTCTGGAGCCCTGACATTGGAACCCTGACATTCTAAGCCCTCCCCCCCTTTTTAAATGTGCATTAGTGTGAAAGTGTCAGATCCCCTGGAGCTGGAGTTACAGACAGGTGTGAGCTGCCATGTGGGTGCTGGGAATTGAACCCACGTCCTTTGGAAGAGCAGACTGTGTGCTTATCCATTGAGCCACCTCTCCAGCCCCAACTTAAGCCTTTTTAGATATTCTACATGTTTCTTTTTTTTTCCTTAAGCCCAGCCTGGCTGAGACACTGCCAGAGACCACACCCAGTGCTGGCAGCTGGTGCCTAAAATGAACTGCAGGCAGGTCTGTCTTCTATGTTCACCTACACCAGGCAGAGCAGAGGGATTCTACACATGGCAGCACACAGCGGCTGCCCCCGTCGCGCCCACCCTCTCTCACCTGATTCATCCAAGGGCCTCACAGCTCAAATGGGCAGTTTTTAGTTGTCAAGGGCAATGTGTGTTCAGCTAATGCCCTTTGCAAATGGCTGCAAACAGAAGGCACATGCTGAAGAACGCTGCTGTCTGCACACCCACGGCTGAGTGGGTGCCATCCATGCAGCACCAGCCACAGCAGGGCACCGTCCTAGAGTGTGGCACCAATGAGATTCAGAAGTGTCTCTCTCCCCACCATAGAGGTCCCACAACTGGGCTGAAGTGTTGTTCCTGCCCGGCGTACATTAAATACACAACAACCCATGAGGGTTGCTATGGGGAGGGTAACTGCTGCACAGTGGAAACAATGGCAAGAGACCGTTATGATGTTTAGTGGAGTCCCCTGCGTCTTCCCAAGAAAGCGTTTGTAAAAGGGATTAGAAAGCTTGAGCCAGCTAAGCAAGCTCTGGAGACAAACCAGGCTGTCAGTCAGAGGCACAAAACAGCAGAATCCAGGCACTTTGATGGCAGAGACACGACAAGACAAATCTTTAAAGGCTCTGTCAATACCATTAATATTTATGACCTATCCCGTAGACACAGCCACCGAGCTGCACATCCCTCAAAGACTTCTGCTGTGAGATCGTTCAGCTTTGTTGGGTGATGGGTCTTGAATGATGAAATCCAGAGCGGTTGTGTGTAGGATCATGTCCCTGTCTCACACCCCCCTGAGAGGAAGTGAAATAATCGCCAAACTGAGTTTTGCGACAATAATTTTCCTGAGAAACAAACAAAACAAAACCCAAAAAAGCCTTTGGCTGTTGACAGGTTAGCTGGGTTGTTGATTATAGCTTGAGCTGCAAATAGGTAAAAATTTCCTTGAGTGCTCTGCTTCCCAGTCCTGTTGAAAAAATAAATGGCACAGGACAGCTCACCAGCAGATGCCTTTGGCAGACCCTGCAATGGTCCAGGAGGGGAGAACATTCTCCCATCTCCTGTGGTGATGTGCGTTGGGGCTGGCGGGATGGCTTAGTCAGTACAATGTTATGCAAGCATGGGGGGGTCTGAGCTCAGATCTCCTGGATGGACATAGATGGCTGGATGTGGCAGTGCGCACCCCTCTAATTCTAGCATGGAGGAGGTGGAGAGAGGGGCATCCCTGGGGTTCACTTGCCAGACCATCCAGAACAGTCTGTGAGCCCCAGCTTTAGTGAGAATAAAGTATAGCGAAATGGAGGAAGACACTGGACAAAGTGTCTAGCCTTTACATGCACACATGTGTACCAGCACACCACACACATGGCACACACGCACACACACAAACACATCCCTAGCCTCAGTTCAAGTTAGACCTTGCCCTTTCCTTAAGCTGTGTGCCCTTCAGTAAGATTTGCCTTATTATCCTGTCTGTGGAAAAGGTCGTGTAAATTACCCCCTGATACCCAAAGATGGGGATAGAAGGAAGCCATAGATGCTTAGTGCTCAGCTCCCAAAGTCATTCCTTTATTTAATTAAAAATATTATGTATGTGGACTCTTGGCATGCATGCATGTCTGTCTGTGCACCACTTGTGTGCCTGATGCTTGAGGTGGCCAGAAGGGGGCGTCAGAGCTCCAGGAAGTGGACTTAGATGTGGTTGTGAGCCACCATGTGGGTGCTGGGAATTGAACTCAGGTCCCCTGGAAGAGCAGTCAGTGCTCTTAATCACCAAGCCATCTCTCCAGCTCCTTATTCTTTGCTTATTGCTTTAAAACACTTAAGTGAGGTGGTTAAATGGAAAGTATTTGATAATAGGAGGTGCAGCCACTTACCAACCGGAAGACATACAGCTTGTAGAGTTATTGAATCTTCCCTCAGCCTGGGACACATATCAGCCCCGCAGGGATCAATCAGCGAGGAGATGCTCCAAGGCATAATGTTTGCCTCACTCACTGAAGAGCCCAGCAAATCACTTAAAATGGCTTTCATTCCACAAATGGTCAAGCTGATGTTCACCCCCAATTTGACCCCCTCCCCAGGATAGACTCACAAGTGTCAATCTCCAGACTGCCCACTAGGTGGTGCTACTAGATCAAGTTGTATCCACAGGTGTCTGCCCATCTCTCCAGTGATCTAATTCCTCAGTAGCCTTTCCAAGGATCCAGGCCCTCAACCAATTGCAGAGGAAGGATTTGCCCTTCTCACCAGGGTTCAGCACAGTCCTGGCTACCAGCGCCTGGCTGCTTAGATAACTGCTTCTTCCTTGGCCAACATGCCTGCCCTGTGTAGCTGCAACCCCGCCCCCCTCCACCCCTTTGCCTTTGCCGTTCTTATTTCAAACAACCTGTGCTTGTAATTAAAAAAAAAAAAAAAAAAAAAAAAAGCAAACTACATAGGGAAAAACCCAAGCTACAGCATGTCCAGTGTGACCGCCAGCCTATTTAGGACAGGCACCACAGATGTAGTTAGCGTAGGTCCGCACCGTGCAGGGAGATGGCTGCTTGAGTGATGCTGAATGTGCAGGTGGCAAACTGGTTAAAATGTTTAGACTTCCATTTACTTATACTTAAAACAAGGTGAAGGAACCGGGTGTGAAAGGGCTAACCTCCCTGCCTGCGCATGTGCCTGTGCAAATTCAAAACAAACAACGAAACGAATAAGTAAAATTACGACAAAACGCATAAGGTCATCTTGTTTTACTATTATCAGTAGCGTTCGGGTGATTATGGCTATCCCCACTCTAGCTGTGACTGTTTATTCTGTGTGCACGCGCATGTATATATGTGTGCACGTGCACATGCATGTATGCAAAGGCAGAGCACCAATATATAGAAGCTCTCCATCTTTAAACAGTTTTATCATGCACACAGTGTATCTTGCTTACCTCCACCATTACTCTCCCCTCCAAGTTTCCCCAGGACCCCTGCCACATCTTACCCCAAACTTTATGTCTTCCTTGTTTACTTATGACCCACTGAGTTCATTCTGTCCAGCCCCTTGGTAGCTTACCCCTAGCTTAGAAACTGAATGCCCAACATATTAGCCACTAGCTACCTGCGATGGTTTCAATTAAAATTAATATCAAACAAAAAGAAACATTCAGCCCCTTGTCTGCCCTGGTCACATCTGACATGCTTAGTGGACACATGGGACTGCTTTTGCCCTCCTTAGTACAGTTCCAGAACATTCCATTGTCCGTGGGGGAGAGTTCAGCTAGACAGAATTCTGACCGCGGGGGGAATTACACCCTTTCTCTCATCCCAATTCATTCTGCTTGGATAATTTATTAGTTTCATAGATAACTAATGAAATATTGAGATGACTATTGTATAATTTATGTATGTGTGTTTACACTGTCAGGTTTGATTTCACTCAGGCTCTTTTGTAGAACTCTGAGATTAATGCATTATTCAGTGCAGTAGTTATTTTTCTCCCCACTGCAACAAAACGTCTGACAAGAGCAATTTAAGGAAGGACGAGTTTATTCTGGCCCACCGTTTGCGGGGCACGCAGTCCACCATAGTTATAGGAGGCATGGCGACAGGAGTGTGAGGGAGGCAGACGGTCCCGAGGCATCAGTGGTCAGGAAGCAGAGAGAGATGAGGGAAGAGTCTAGATCATTTGCTCCTTTTAATTCCACCCAGGACCTCAGCCTGTGGGATGGTGCGGCCCACAGTCAGAGTGGCTCTTTCCATGTCAGTTAACCCAGTCTAGAAACTCATAAATACACCTAGAGGCTTGTTTCCATGGTGATTCTAGATAAAGCCAAATTGACAGTCAATCTTAACCATCGCAGCCTGCATCCCACCCTGCCCCGGGCCCTGCATTGACTTTACCAGTTAGTATAGCTGTCCCAGCAAGACCTGGCTTCTGGCCATCAACTCCTTTTTTGCTGTTGTTGTTGGGTCCTCTCTTCTTCCTCACTCCTCTACCCTTGTTTAAATGACCTCTCCAGGGAGGAGAATCGGGTGCTTTGCCCACCCATGTTGAACCTCACAAGCTTGATGGGCTGTGAAGGGCTGTGGGTACCCAGCTCTTCCTTCCCACACCGTGACCTGGGGTCTGTGTGCATGAGGGGGCTGGGGCCATTGACGAGCGTAAGGAATGAGACCAAAGTCCTCTGCCCAGAGATGGAAGGAACAGACTCCCACTTTTCCAAAGTTGTTCTTTAACAAGGGAGGAGGGCTTCTCTCCAGTACTAAAGACAGAGCCCGAAAACTCCAGCCAGCATCCTTGAGTTAGAGTGATGTGGCTCTGTATCTCAGAATAGAGCCTGAGATGCTGCTAGATTCTTCTCTGAGACAGAAAAGGAGCTAGAACATTTAGAAAAGGCTGGAGAAGGTATACCCCCTCCCTCTATGGCACACCCCTCCCCATATGACACCCCCCCAACCATGGCACACTCCTTCCCCCCACTGATTCAGAACAGGCATCTTTTCCATTTCCTCTGGAATCACTATGACTGATGAAAACATTGCTTTGGCTGGTGACAGTTACAAGGTCCCATATCCTTCCTGCCAGGGTGTGTGTGTGGAGCTGTGGGTGGAGATCTGGACCACAGATGGGGTTTTCATGCCCCCCTGCACTGTCCAGGGACTGTCCAGGCACAAGAAGCCCACAGGGACAGACAGCTGAGGGATATGGTTTCACTTCGATTTTACATCCATACCAGTCTTTCTTGCCAATGCTCCCGGGGCCTGTTTGTGGGTTCCCATTTGGAAGACAGCATGTTAAAGCCAGGATGGCTTCCCAGGGAGAGGTTGTGTCTAGAAATGATGGGGATGAGCCGTTTGCACACACTGAATGCCAGTGAAACTTGATGCTACTGTGCCTCTCACCTGCTGAGGATGAAGGATACAGATACCCAGATCCACTTCCTGTAGGGTGTTGCTGAGTCAGACAAGATAGCAACAGACATGGCATGGTGTGGGTACCAATCAGAACAAAGCAGGAGACGAAGGCATGAGGAGGCACTGTCTCCAAGGGCTGAGGCTGTCTGTTTTTCCAGTGTATAGAGTCAGGAATATACAGTGGGAATCCCAGTGGCCTGGCAAGTCCTGGTGTCTCTTCTGGTGTCTATTCTGTTTCTTAGAAACCTGCAGAGGATGGGGCCACAGAGAGGCTTGCAGAAGCCTGCAAGGCCCCTGGCTGTGCCATGAATACTTACTCATCCAGTTTCTCTGGGACCCAGGCTTTTGTGGGTGAGTGAAGACTTTGTGCCAAAGGAGATGGGATGGGGGAACAGGGGACTGTCCAGCTCCCTTCCTGTCTGATGTGGGTGCTGACACTCCTGGTCGCCACTCATCTTCCCCAGGGCTATCAGAACCTCCAGGTTTCAATTGCAAGATGAACTTGTTATGCTTTTAGTTGCATCAAGTTTAAAAAAACAATTTTCTTAGTTTCCAGCTGGCTGATGTTCCTCTAATACAGCTTACACAGTAAGATGGCACTCTCCTCTATCAGGTGGCCCAAGGTCAAGTCCAGCACACTTTGTGATGCTGGTTATCCACTGAATGATGTGTCTCTTCTGAAGTGTGTAGAGGGAACAGTGGTCCCCACTTTACACTGTGGAACAAGGATTAAATAAGTTAATATGCATGAGTGCTGAAAACATCATTCCGTACACAGATGACTAACTATCATCTTTCTTTCTTTCTTTCTTCCTACCTATATCATCTATTTATCATCTATCTACCTGTCTACCTACTTATTTTCTATCTATAATCTATCTATCTGTCTGTCTGTCTGTCTGTCTGTCTGTCTGTCTATCTATCTGTCTATCTATCATCTACCTATCTAGCCTCTTCATCTACCTACCTATTATCTGTCTCTGTCTATTTCTCTCTGTCTGTCTCTCTCTCTTTCTGTCTCTCTAATCTATCATCTATTCATCTACCTACCTACATATTCATTATCTATCATCTTATCATCTATATATCTGTAGATACATGCATATGAGAGCTTACAACACTACCTGACACATCATCTGTTCTCATTAAGTGCCAGTTATTTTTCTTCACTATAGTTGTCTAATGTCAGCTTGCTACCAAATGATCATTTGGGAATAACTCCATGGGCAACCCTATATCCGCCATGGAAGGCAGAATGGTGTAGCTTTCGGGAATGGCCACAAGCTTGGTCCCTGGATCCCACGGTTAGCATTTTTTTTTTTTTTTGTAGCAAATGTTGGATCTCTTGGTGAGTTAAGGATGTGTAAAACTATCCCAAGAGACCAGTAGCAACACAAACATCCTTTACCATCTAGTGTAAGAAATGTAATTACCAAGAGAGATGGATGTTGCATTCTCTCTTGGAGTGTGTGTGTTTAAAAAATGTTCAAGCATTGAGCAAGTCCTTGTAAGCGTGCTGCAGCAGAAAATGCTCCATAAAGTACATTAGGCCAAAATGCTCAAAACTCCAAGACATCCCAAGGTTCCATGGAGCAGAAAGGTAAATTAAAGTCCCCAGTTGTCTTTGCTTCAAGTTGTTTTTCTGATGACCTTGTTGTTGACCTGTGACCTTTCATTCCCTTGGTTGTGGGATTTTGTCCTGGGTATCAGCTGCAAGGAGAAAGGAGGGGCAGTGATAGAGAGGCTGGCTGAGCACATCCATGAATGTTTCTATGGAATGAGGCAGAGAGGCAAGAGGCGGGAAGCTCCGCTGTCTTCCTTGTGGATGGAGAAGTCTCTGGGCCACTTTTCCTAGCCATTATGAGGAGAGACATCTAAGAGGCGGAGTGCCAGAGGGACAGCAGATGGAAGTGCTCAAGGACAGTGGTCAGGAGCACTTGGGTCTGGTCAACCTGGGTTCAAACCCCTGCTCTCCCAAGTATTAGCTGTGTGCCTCGGGAAGGTCTATGATTGTCTGTGAGCTTCATTGTCCCCACCTACTTCACGGACCACTTGCATATATGATAGAACATCAACACAGTTCATCTTAGCTTCTACCAGCCGAGTCTCAATACAGAAAGTTCATAGACTGTATTCAACTGAAGTGAAGATGTAAAAATTCTCTGATGGGGGTGGGGGCGGGGGTGGTCTTCCTCCAAGGGGAAGTGAGGTATGGGAAAGGTGATTTTTTTCCAGCTCTTTTATATTGTTCTTGCTTTGGTTCAGAAAATATGCATTCATGGTTCCTGGCCCAGTAGGGGCTTTGCTGACCTAAGAACTCACACCCCCTGAGTGATGGCTTTCCCACGACAGGGAATAACCACGAGAGGGTGTTCCCAGTGGATATGACCGTGGTTGCTGCCAGGTGCTCATCAACGTGCTCGGTGCCCCCACTGCTGAATGCCACTGTCTCAGACATGTCACACAGCCCTTCATTAATGGAAGACCAGTGAATACTTCTTAAGTAATTAGCTGTGAGGCAGTCATTTGGACAGGGGCCATGTGTGTCTCACCAGGACTTCCTTCTTATTCTGCTGCCGGCTGATTAAGCCTTGGTCCCTGGCTGAGTCTGCGCCTCTGTCTGGGCTTCAGTTCAGAGGGCATCGCAGCACTGAGAGCCAGCCTCTCACGGAATGAGAATGAGACCTCCACTAATTAACTCTGTCGGGCGCATTTGGTTTTTGGAAACTGACTCTCAAAAGGGCTGAGAATGCTTTCTTTGGGAATTTCAGGAACTTCTGGGAGTCTCAGACTGTGTCCGCAGACAGAACTTTCCTCAATGTCATCCTTTGTCAGAAGGTCCTACCATCTATTCAGTTGCAGGGAATAAAAATCTATAAGTTACCCCGGTGCTCTTCCATTTTCATCCACCATCATACCCAGACTGTCACCAAGCCCTGGTGGCTCCCAACCTCCCCACCATACCCATAATGGAACCAGTGCAGCGTCCATCCATACACAGACATCATCTGTTACCCCGATAACTGTCATGGCCTCCTGCTGGCCTTCCCTGCTGTGCGCTGATCTTCTGGTCCTTTCTCCACATCCTAGCCAGGCTCTCTGTTTAATTCATTAAGCAGACGACAGACACCCTTGATTGACAGACTCCCCAAGCTTCCTGTTGTATTTGGAGCCACACTCAAGTTGCCCACGCACTCCTCACAGCTCTGTCGGCTTTCTTTTCTGTGCACCCACCCCCCACCCCCTCCCCCATCACTCCTCATTTCCACTCAGCCATATCCCATCCCAGCCTGCCTTAGTCAGACATCTCATTGCCATGACAGAAGGACTTCATGTGGAAGGTTCAGTCCATTGTGCGGTGTGCTGGGCTCTTTGGATTTACTGAGACAGAACACAGTGGTTGGACTGTGTGGTAGAGGGTTACCTACTTATGTCATGGCAAATGGGAAGAGGCAGGGGGCCCAGTAGGGCCTTCAAAATATGTCTATTGGCAATGAGTGGATGATGAGGCGGGGTGTCTCTTCTGTTGGTGTTGCCACTGTTATACTTATCATGCCTAATCTCTGGTAAATAACTTCCCAACTATACAATTCTAGTTAGCAGACCACACACACACACACACACACACACACACACACACACACACACAGACACATCCCACATAAACACACATGTACACACACATATACACAACTGCACACACTATACACACATATTCACACATACACACAAACTTACACACATTTTCACACACATACATACACACATACACATTTGCATACACACTATACACATACACACACATGCACACATATACACACATATGTGCGTGTGCACCCCCACACACTACAGATATGAAAACATATTTGTTGGGAAGGAAATTTGTTGGAAGGAAAGGTTTTGCAGGAGAATGGGGGGTAATGAGAGAGGGCGATGAAGGTAAAAACAACTAAAATTCACTACATACAGAAATAAAACTGTCAAAGGCTAAAAACAAACAAATAAAAAATCCAGCAACTCCCAAAGCAGCCATGTCCCCAGTGAACCACTTCCTCCGGTCGTACCCCTCTTCGAAAGTTTCCAGAGCCCTACAAATCCCTGCTGGGGCCCTCGCCTTCGGCATGGGAAAATCTGTGGGGACTTCTCAGAATTTTGCCACAGCCCTCCTGACCTCCCTGTTGCCCAGGATGGGCCGATCTTACCCTCACCACAACCTTACCTTACACCTCACTGTGTCACAGACCCACTGCACCATAGACGGTGGCTCCTTCTCCTTATGTGGCTCTCGGGCTCGCGGTTTCCCCTCCTTGGAACAGCTGTGCAGTCTCCAGCCACCCTCTGTGATGTCCAGATTTTCTCTCTCCTTTACAGAATTAGCACACCCCAAAGCCACCCAGTCACAATGGAGCGTGGCAGAGGCTCAACTCGCTCTCCAGGAGAGTGTGAGCCTGGAGGGCGTGGCCTTGTTCGTCCTCATCCCTTTGATTAGCAGATGGGTTTAAGGCTCTGTGTCTTCCCCAGTGGATGCTCCTCCATCCTGCTTTCGGTAGGTCTGTAGTCAATGGTGGTGTTTCTCCCCTCCTTCTCCATCATCTTTCATTTGGTCCTGAACTGTCTTATTACTTTATCAGTCTCATGTCCTCAAGAGACACCATGACCAAGACAACTTATAAAAGAAAGTGTTTAAGTTGGAGGCTTGTATTTCATAGGGTGAGTCCATGACCATCGTGGCTGGCAGGCAGGTAGACATGGTCCAGTGGCAGAGAGCTTATATAAAGATGTATAAGCACAAGCTGAGAGAGGGCTGACTGGGAATGGCAGGGTGTGGGTGCTGCGGCCCCTGGGTGGGGCCCAGTGCATGGTGAGGGGGGTTTCCATACTCCTGTAAGAGTATGAGTACCTATATTTGCTAGCATACCATGTGACACACAAAAATAGAGGATCCTGGAAAATTAGTAGAACCTCAGAATGAGCCAGGAATGGGGTAGTAGCTGTGTCCCCTGTCTTCATGGGAGTTCTTTGGGTGCTGGCGTCCTGGCACCTCCTCCTAGTGACAGTTGGATGGTTGGCTACCCAAGCTCATGTCAGTTCCCCATTGGCTGAAAAGTTGTATAAAAATGCTTTCCGTTGTGTAGTGAAATAGATCTGCACCTGGATGCTGGTTTCTGGGTCTTGTTTCCTGGGTTCATGACTCCACCTACCTTAACTTCTTCCTGGATCTCTGGTTCCCACCGTGGGGGTCTTTGAAACCTCAAAGCCCACCCCTAGCAATATACCTCCTCCAACAAAGCCACACCCCCTAATCCTTTCCAAACAATCCCACCAACTAGGGACTAGACATTCAAATAAATATACAAGCCTATGGGGACCATTCTCATCCAAACCATCATACCCATAAATCATCACACATACCAACTTTGAATTTTGGAGATAATTCTGTTTTACTGATGCCTGCTCTGGTACTTGTGACTTTTCTTCATTTGCTTGCTTTGGGTTTAAGAGGCCTAGATGCTGAGATCATTGGCTTACAACCAATTTTGTTCTCAGCCACAGGTAGCTCATGTTAGAATTTTCCTCTTGATTTAAAAAAAAAAAAAAGATTATTTTCATTTATGTGTGTCTGTGCTCATGAGTGCAATGCCTACTGCAGCCAGAGGAGGGTGTCAGACTGTCCTGGAACTTGAGTTACAGATGGCTATGAGCTGCCAGGTGTCGTTCATTAGTGGGAACTGATCAGGTTCCTCTACAAGAGCAGCCAGTGCTCTTACCTGCTGAGCCATTTTCCCAGTCCCTTCCTTGAATTCTTATGTTGTATTTCCATTTTGATCTAGTTCATGGAACTTGACTTTGGCTTTCAGATTTTAAATTCTTTGTAAAAAATTTGTTGAGTCATGAATTAGAAACAGAGTTTTCATAACCACCATCAAAAATCCCCTTCAAAGCAGCCATAGGCTGTGCTCGGGTGATGCCTCAGGATACAAAGTGTTTGCCATTCAGGCCTGAGGAGTTTGGAGTCCCTGAAACCCAGGTAAACCCCAAGTGAATGTGATGACCCACCTAAAGCTTCAGCTCCAGAAGAGAGAGACAGGGGATAACTAGAGGAAATTGACTTGCAGGACCAGTCATATTGATGAGCTCTGAGTCAGATAGGGAGATCCTCCTGCCTCAGTGAATAAGGTGGAGGTGCCAGGATGATTCCTGCTATCAACCTTTGACCTCTATGTCCATGATCACACATGTACACATGCACTCACGTACATCTGTGCCCACGTATATATGGATATACATGCACACACCACACTCGCACATAAAAATAGACAAAATAAGTAACAAAAAGAAGTAGTCTTAAGATGTAAGAAGCAGTTGACCCCAAGATACTTTCTAAAAAAAAAAACAAAACCCAAAACCAAACCAAACCAAACCAAACCAAACCAAACCAAACCAAACCAAACCAAACCACTACCACCAACAAAAAAACATTTACTCAAACAGACTTGAGTGATTTTTTTTCCACTGTGGAGATAATCTGCTTGTCCTAACACCAAGTAACATGTCAGACAAGCTGCCAAATATTTATGGGTGTGGGCCCTTTGAGATGTTGGTAATTCAAGGCTTTGTAAATGGGAGGTGGTTGTGCTTGCTCACAATCTGTTGTGGAGGGAGGCAGGCAACTCCTGCACTCAGACCCACCCCAGCTGCCTCTGCTCTAGCACAGCAGTTCTTAAACTGGGGGTTGGGACCTTTGGGAGGGGCGGGTGTCGAACAACTCTTTCACAGGGCTTGCCTAAGACCATTTGAAAACTCAGATATTTAAATCACAATTGGTAACAGTTATGAAGTAGCAACAAAATAATTTTATGGTGAGGGGTGGGTTCACCACAACATGAGGAGCTGTACTAAAGGTTCTAGGTCCAAAATTTGGTAGACTCCCCAAACAGACTACCCAAGAGTCCAAATGCAATCACAAGGAAGTCTTTAATGCAGGTTCGAACCCGGGCCACACTTCCTATTCACGGACACAGCTGATGCAGGGAAGTGGCCCAGAGTCTCAGTTGAGAGGGTTTTTAAAATAGGTTTTAGACAAAGAAATGGGTTTTACAGTATATGATTGGATGGCATTTGGGCAGAAAAGCTGCAAGCAGGGAGTTACAAGCCTTTGTGTTTCATGGTTGGGTAATAGGTGTAGGGACAGGTGACCTATGGAAAAGATTGGTTGAAGCAGTCATGAGGGCATTAGGAACTTTGGCCTGGCTTCTCCTAATTGGTTCTTGCTATGTGCCAGACCACCTGCTGGTCAGCTTGACCAGCAGAGAATATATTTGGACTTTCCTAAGGTGAGCTGATTGTGTTGCTAGGAAATATTTTTCTGTTTAGACTAGTTTGTTGTTTTTCTGGAATCTGGGTTCAACCCTTGGCCAGGCTTAACACAAAATGGAGTTTCTTTTTCAAGATGGAGTTTGTCTGGTCCTTACGAAGGGTGGCAGGATGAGAAACCACTGTTCTAGGAGAGCACAGAACAAAGCTGCTGTGGCCTTTCAGGAACATTTCCTCTCTGGTTTCCTTGATCTGAAGCGCCCCGCCTGGGATGACAACTTGATTTTCCTGTCCATTTCTAATTATCTGTGTGACACTCAGGCACAGGGTTGGTCTTTGCTCCTTTATTTCTCCTTTGAAAACTAACACTGTACAGAAATTAAAAGTTGTCAACCGCTTAGTAAACCCTCCCGAACTTCAGACTGAAGGAAGAGAGAAAACGAGCACCATGATGGGAAATACTGCTTACAAATTCTTGGTCCTTCTAGAACTTTTCAGGTGCTCTGTGAGAGCTGCTCCAGCCAACCGGAGACTCACTCCTTTACACCTAATTCCTCCACCAGTATGCAGTACCGGTCCTCCCCACTAGGGGCGCCTATGGGACACACGAGCATTGTTACTTCCCAGAAAGTTCTACCGTCCAGCTTGGTGGGTCCCTTCCTGTGCTTACTAGCTGTGGACCAGCTCTAGGCAGCATCACCCAGCACACATCTACAGCATGCAAGGGGCTGCAGATACAGTTCCAGGAGCTCTGAGCCTCCGTCTGGCTAGGAGGGCGCTTCAAATTTCCATACCTCCCTCAGCCCTGCAGATGGGATATGACTTTTCCATTGGCTGTTCCAGAACTTTCTTTTGTGTTACTTTATTTATTATTTTAAATCCCACTTAGTAGTCACCCATCTTTTTGTTAGTGTTTCTTCTTTTAGTACATTGGAAAAAAACTATTTTCAGACAGGGTGTCATATAACCTAAGGTAGCCTTAAGTTCTCTGTGTAGCCAAGAATGACCCTGAGTGCTTGATCCTCCTGCCTCTACCCCGTGAATGCTCACAGGCACGCCTATGTCTAGTTTCCTAAATTACTCTAAAATTTTATTTACATTTATTTTAATGTGTCCCGGTGTTTTGCCTAAATGTATGTCTTTGTACCACATACATGTGCCAAATGCACCACAGAGGCCACAACAGGACAACAGATACCCCTGGACCTGGAGTTACAAGTGGTTGTCAGCTGCCTTATGGATGCTGGGAATTGAACCTGGACCCTCTGCAAAAACAGCCAATGCTCCTCCTCGCTGAGCTATCTCTCCAACCCCCCTAAAGTACCTTTTGAAATAAAGTTTTCTTTAGCATACGGAGAAATGGGTTCCAATGTGATGTGATGTGATGTGATGTGTGTGTGTGTGTGTGTGTGTGTTTTCTTTGTCCTTCATTACCCCCTTCCTTTTCTTGCTTCCCGCTTTCACATGAATGAATGATGGTCCTCCTGCCCACTCCCATAGTCTTTCTTCTCTGTGTTAGTGTTCCATAAGGTAGTCACTCCTAGCTTAAAAACTTCCAATGAGGTTGCAAATGCACCTTATCTCCTGACCAGATGGAGCCAATACCACACGTGGCTTGTGTTAGCATTTGTAGTGATGTCGTCTTCTAGTAGTATGTTTTTTTTTCTCCCTACAACCAATTCATTCCCAGGAGATGTGGTGAACAGAACAGTGTTCTCGCAGCTGGCTGTGGTATTAAAGGCAAAACATCACTTCTCCCCAAAGCACTTGGTAACTGCCTGTGGTGGCCTTGTTCTTCAGGGCTGAGTGGGAGGAGAGGCAGTTGAAGTGTGTGTGTTCTTGGACCCCCTCCCCCAGATTTGGAGTCATCCTGATGTATTCATCAGGATGTGGCCTTTCTGTGTACACTATCCCCAGAGAGCAGTAGAGCAACAGTGTCAGGTCCTTTGATTTCATCCTCAGTTTCAGTGGCTCCAAGTCTCTTGTAGGCACATCAGGTGTTTGTGGGGACAGACGTCAAACACAAACCTCCTTTCCTTCCCACCAGACCTTAAGGCTTTTCCTGCACACAGTAATGTTTGTTTTTCCTGTTTTATATATATATACACACACATACAGGTGATGAAGAAATAAAGTCAGGCAGATTATTTTTTTACAAAACGTCTTCTTGTTCTAGAAGGGCTTTTATACATAGCCTCTCAAAAAATAGAAAATAAAAATAATCTTTCCTCCTACCGCCAAGAGACGAGTTTTGACACATCTATTTCTGAGCCTTTCTATGCATCTGGCTTGTTTTGAACAAGATGAGGGGCTGTAGATTGCCTTTTAACCTATTCATTCTCTCATTCTCTCTCTCCCTCTCTCTACCCCTTCTCTGTCTGTCTGTCTGTCTCTAGCTGCCTCTCTCTTTCCTAGAGATTGAACTTGGGGGCCTCATAAATGCTGGCCGAGTATCCACTATTGTGCTGTACTCTCCGACCATTTTTTATTTTGGAACAAGACTCACTAAGTTGTACAACCCCTTAACCTTTGGGTTTATATACATGATATATATATATATACACACACAAAGTATATAGTGATATCGAATAGCACTGTACATGTTTATATAAACACATGTGTATGCATGTATAGTGTTATTAGATATTGTTCTGTATATACATATATATGTGTACATGTATGGTGTAATTAGATAGCTATATATCTATATCTATAGTGTTATTAGATTTTGGTGCTGCTGGCTTAGACCTCCTGTGAAAATGCAGAACATATGTGTATCCCACAGACTTGCAGATGACTAACCGAACCAGGCTACGTTCTCCCCGGGGATTTGCAAGTGTGTTGGTTCTGGAAGTTCACTGGTCACCATGAGCAACTGGAGTTTTTATCCCTAGAAATGGACAGAGGGTGGCCTGGGCTCTGGCAGTGGGTGAGGGAGAGTGTGAACCTTCCTGTGCCCTTTCTCCAATCTTACCTGTTTGCTGGTGATGCGAAGCTGGAAATCGGACCAAGCTTTGTCCTCCATC
Source organism: Acomys percivali (assembly GCA_907169655.1). Taxonomy (NCBI): domain Eukaryota; kingdom Metazoa; phylum Chordata; class Mammalia; order Rodentia; family Muridae; genus Acomys; species Acomys percivali. The sequence continues at coordinate 23,885,875 of OU015754.1, read as the reverse complement.
CCCAGTGGTTATGTGTATTGAGTCTATTGATGGAAAACCAAAGCCACCCAGTAAAGGACACCTCAGCTGCCCTCGCTCGCCCCTCACCATGCCCTGTTCTCCAGCAGAGCCCTGCCTACACTCAGCTCATTTCCCCCAAGTGTCTCATTTCTCTGCAGGGTTTGTCTTCTTTAATTTTTGGATAATGGTTCGACCTCGGAGTAGACACAGACGTCTTCCTCAGTAGCCTTGTCACACTGTTGCACTGCAGTTTCACTTTTGTTATCAGCATCTGAGTACACAGAGACATTCTGGATTGGAGGGCCACTGTCCTGGCTAGTTCTTGTGTCAGCTTGACACAAGCTGGCGTCATCTGAAAGGAGGGAGCTTCACTGGAGACAGTACCTCCATAATACTGAGCTGTAGACAAACCTGTAGGACATTTTATTAATTAGTGACTGATGTGGGATGGCCCAGGCCATTTGTGGGTGATGACAGCACCAGGCTGGTGGTCCTGGGTTCTATAAGAAAGCAGGCTAAACAAGCCATAGTGAGAAAGTCAGTAAGCAGCAGTCTTCCATGGCCTCTGCATCAGCTCCTGCCTCCACCTTCCTGCCTGGTTTGATTTCCAGTCTTGGCTTCCTTCAGTGCGCTCTGATTAAATATACAGAACCCAAAACTTTTCTTCTCAAAGTTAACTTAGTCATGGTGTTTTATCACAGAAGTAGTAACCCTACCTAGGACAAGCAGTGATGGGCAGACCCCCAGGTGAGAGTTTGAGGGAGGGAGTGTGTTCTCAGGTTCAGCCTGGCCATGGCAGGGTCAGGCTAAGTTTCTGCTTAGTGGCCTTTCAGTCTCGTGGGCCTTGATTGCACTCAGACTGTCCATGGAAGGTTGAGTAAGTAGGTTGTGCTGTGGGCGGTGCCAATTACAACTTTGGCATTGATTTGGGCATTGATTTAAGTTAGCTGTACTGCAGACGCAAGGGTTTTGCTCTCTTATAAAACAGTACAGCCAATTTTCAAGGGCTGGAGGAGGCGCCATTTAAAAAATTTGCACGGGGCTCTTCGTGGACCAACGGTAGCATTCCCCACACCGAAGGACCTTTAGGGAACTCACTGTTACCCACAACTGTAGCCACTCAACAACATTCAACAAATGGCGCACAAACAAGTGCTAGGCGCCAGTTCAGGCGTGTCCCAGTGTGATTCAACCACAAGAGATGTCTGTGTGCATGTCTGATGTAGGTGCTCTTTTAATTCCTATTTGTTTTTGTCACCAGCCCTCTCTTCATTTTGAGGCAGGATCTCACTAAGTTGCCAAGTTTGGTCACTCTGTAATCCAAGCGGTGCTCTGACTTGTGATGCTCCTGCTTCCTGAGCAGCTGAGGCTATTTATTTATTTATTTATTTATTTATTTATTTATTTATCTATTTATTCTCATGGTGTATCCCTACCTGGCCGGGAATTTGCTGTATAGACAAGATTGGCTTTGAACTTACAGAGATCTGCCTGCCTCCTCCTCGTTGCAAAAGGTGTGCAACAGTATGCCTGGCTTGGCAATTAATTTATTTTCTAATTCATGACTGGCTGGACCCAGATCTGAGAACATCGAATGTGCTCACCATTCAGGTGTCCCTGTTCTTACCCAGGTGCCCGTCAAAAAGCATTAAGCGGATGCGACCTGAAAGAAGGAACATAGGGAACATCTTTTGTGTGCAAATTATACCCAGCAAGGCTGATAGCAAACTATGTGCGAGGTGACATTTTGGTTGGAGGCAAAAGGCTGACAAAGTGGGTCCATCCAAGGCTGGTTAAACCTTTTTTTTTTCCGCTTGTGGCCCCGTTGACCCAAGGAACTTGTATATGACCCTAGTTCTATAGGTCTGTAAGAGAGGCATGCAAATCAGACATTCACTGATAAGAAGCCATTAAAGAAATTTATCTTAACACAATTCTCTGGTATGCATGTGATTTTACAGTTTATTAAAGAGGAAGGCAAACTTGCACATGTGTGAGATGGATGTGATTGTTTATATTCCAGTAAAGAATTGGGGTTTGGGGAGGTGGCTCATGGGAAAAGTGTTCGGTGTGCAAGCATAGGGCTTGTCTTTCCACCCCCAGCACTTACATAAAAGCTAGATGTGGTGGGGTGTACTTGCTATCTTAGTCCTGAGGAGGTAGAGACAGGAGACTTCCTGGAGCTTACTAGGCAGCTAGTTATGCTGAGGTAGCAAACACCAGGTTCAGAGAGAGACCTGTTCCAACAAATTATGATCGAGGAAGACAAAAATACTGGTGCACTCGTGCACCAGTCAACACACGCACACACACACACACACACACACACACACGCACACATGCACACACATACACGGAATTAAATCTTGGCTGAGTGTTTGATACTGAAGGATAAAGGGCGCCTTCATTGCTTTTCTGACTTCACCAACATTTTGGTTTTATAATTGTTAATTCTGAGAACACACTTCATGTAAATGCTTCGTGCACAATGTTAAAAGTCCTTTTAGAACTTGTCAGAGATTTTGTCCTAATTCTAAGCCAAAAACCCACTTGGTAGTTTAAAAAAATATCCAAGTCAGTAACTCAAACAACACATTTTGAAATCACACGTCCTAGCACCATCCAGCCTAGTGATGAGCTAACTGTGGTTCAATGCAGTAGGCAAGTATTTAGGTAAGTATTGAAAAGCCTTTGTTCTCGGTTATCAAACCATTTGTTTCTGCAAGGGTAGGAAACTTTGTATACGCAGTGAAAACGCTGCCAGGCACAACACGGAACATTCTGGGATGTGAGCTGAGGTAGTCTAGGAAGCAGCTGTTGGTGCTGCATACCTCATGTAAACTGTGCATATGCGAACCAGGGCTTCCGTGAAGTGTCAAGACACAACACAGGTGAGCACTGCCAGCTAGGACACCTCTGTTCACTATACATTTAATTTTCAATTAATTGTTGACCTAGTCAGAAAACTTTTGTCACTGTCAGATTTTTCTTCCCCTCCGTCCTCCTTCAGTTACATGAAACCCCCCCTCCCCTCGTGTTGGCCAGGAGCCAGACTTTAAGAATCCATGAACAAAGCTGTCTACACTCATAAAACTCCTCAAGAGTCTACAACTATGAAAAAGCCATCATTTTCATCTTAGAAAAAGGACACAGAACCAAAAACAAGCTACCCAATCCATCCCAAGGTCCAAGGATGTCTGTGTAGGGATGACATCATCTAAGTGAAGGAAGGGTGGGAAGCCAGACGTAGCCTCTCTTGCTGGCTGCCAAGGAGGCAGAGCTGGGAGGAGAGCGATGGTTTTGAAGGCAGGAGGTAAGACACTGGCTCTTCGGATGCTCATTTCGTTCAAAAGAAGGAATGCCAGGGACAGCGCGCGTGTGAGTGGGTGGTGAAAATTGACAAGGGAGCCACCAGGAAGAGAGGCTGTCACCAGACTTTGGAAGTCGGGAGCATTTACAGACACATCAGCAGAGTAGAATGGATGCCTGCTGTCAGAATACAGATGTACCCTTGCCGAATCGGAGGACCGAGTCTAACGTGTGTTTTGCTCATTAAAGAAAACCCATTTTGGTATAAAGAGGCTGCCAGTTCAGAAACTTCTTGGGAGTTGGTGTTCCCATCATGTGTCAGTGGTTGCAGTTGTCCTGCGGAGTCTTCTGGTACCTTCTTTTTGCTCTGTGTCTCCATTCCTTATCCTGTCATCTCTCAGTTTGTGTCCCATCACAGGTACTGATATCCCATCGGCCCTAAATTCTTTTATTGTTCAGACCTAAGCTTTGCAGGACCTGTAGCTGGTACTTAGCATCTTCTCAGTGTTTTGAGAATCAAAAACAAGCACCTAGTTTGAGGTCTTGCCTGGTGACGGCATCTGCTGGCCTTGCTTCATTGGTTTCATGGCACTGGGGCCAAGTTCTCGGGACTCTCTGAGCCCTTTCTTTATATGCATAGCCTCATGATGATAGACAGGCTGTCGTGTCTCCAGGCATACATCTCTTTTCCTGGATGGAAGAAAGACAAAAAGATAAGGGCCTTGTCTTTATCAAGAGTTGACTCAGGGGGCTGGATAGATAGCTCAGTGGTGAGGACTGCTTGCTGCTCTTACAGAGGAGCCAGGTTTAAGTCCCAGCACCTGCATTGAGCAACTCTCAAGTTCCTATTACTCCAGCTCAAGGGGACCTGTTGCCCTCTTCTGGCCTCATTGGGCACTGCATGCATATGGTGTACATAGCCACATACATACATACATACATACATACATACATACATACATATACACATATACACATATTAAAATAAATCTTAAGAGTAAGTACACTATATACATGAGCTTCTTAGAACAGTGCTTGGGACATACTTTACTTATCCACAGACACACATGTAATTGTTTTTAGCCACGGACATTTATCTTTATGTACATACACACATAGGTACCTGTCTTTATAATCATGTATTATATGACATAGATATGTGGACCTGCTGGGTGGTATGGGCATCGTCTTTGATACTGTTTACTCTGCTCTTCTATGTGATCAGGACTCAGTACTGTCCTGTCTGTCACCCAGGCAGGAACTAGACAGAACATTCTGTTAGAAATCTCACAGAGTTCTTATTTTTTATTTTTGAGATTTTAAATTTCCTGGATGCATATAAGTGCTTTCATTACATCCATCCTCTCCCCTCCAACTCCACCCTCTATTTTCTAAACTTTCCTCTCCCTACTTCATATGTTCCCCCCCTTTAAAACCGCTTAGTGTTTCCTCTAAATGCCTGGGTGTGGGAACCATCTGCTGGAGGACAGGCGGCCCCCGGGGGCTGCATCCCTGAAGGAAACCGACTCTTCTCCTCCTAGCAGCCAGAAACTGCCAATGGCCCCTCAGCTAACAGTGAGATGTCATAAGGCCCTTCCCATCCACGCTGGGCTTTTGTCTGGCTTAATCTTGCACAGGTCTTGTGCGTACTGTCACAACCACCGAGTTCACCCATGCAGCAGGAGAATGCTGTGTCACTGCACTCACCCTGTGCCTCTGGCTCTTAACAGTTTTGATGTCTCCTGCCCCACAGTGATCCCTGATCCTTTCGGGGAGGGAGCATGACACAGCTCATGATGGCTGAGCAACTCGCCAGTCACGTATTCCCTGATCATCGATCAATTTCAGGTCTCTGTGTTACTTACTCTCTGTGTACTACAAAAAGAAGCTTCTCCAGTGAGGGTGAGGAGACGCATCAGCCTGTGGGTATAGTGATAAGAACACGGGGATGTTTAGTACCATGTCTATGTAGCAGGGTACTAGTGGTAGGTTCTCTTCTAGGGCACATGACCGCGTCAGCCATGGGTTCTTGGCTCTGCCAAGGGTACCAGGCGTGAGTTCCACCTCGTGGAGCAGACCTTGAAATCCAACCTCCCAGGTTTTCTATAAGAAGCCTATAGATTTGAAGGGAAAACCACAGAGCATTTAACTTGAGGTCAAGTAAATATTCATACATTCAGTGCAACTTACACTCTTACGGAGTTTACCAACCCTTGCCAGGTGAGTCTGACAGGGAAAACGAGGGGAGGGATCTTGGGAACCAAAGCCTCAGGAACCAAAGTCATTTGACTCCGGGATTCATAGTATGGGCAAATTTCTTAAATTTAGACTTTTACGGCAAAGGAAATAGGAGTGACGCAGACCAAGGTGCAAAGAATGCAGATCTTCGTCTCTGACGTTACAAACACCGTTAAGGTTGCTTAGGAGAGCAGATGCTTAGGAGAGCCAGCACTCAGCTGCAGAGCATTTCAGCGTGAGAAGACCCTGGGGCCAGCTCCCAGGCATTATAAATCAAGAAGGGCTGGATCAGATGGCATATTAGTCAAGCTGTGAATGCATCCACCTCCCCCCATCCCCCACCCCACCCCCCCACCCCCCCATCCCCCACCTCACCACATCTCTCTCTAACATCTACTTGTTTGGAGGCAAAGATAAAGGGAGCTAGACAGGTAAGTTGGCTGCCTCACTAACCTCCCCTGCAGGGGACCTGTAAGGATGAAAATACTATTAACTCCAGAGAACAATATGTGATCAAGAAGGAAAAAAAAAAGTGGCATGTGATGGAGATTATCAAGAACACGGGTGGAGGCCTGGAGGCCTTTCCATTTCTCTATGTGTTTGGGTGGTGGTGGTGGTGTGAATGCTACAGTGCACCTGTGGAGGCTGGAGGATGACCTATGGTTCTCTCTTTATATCATGTGGGTCTGGGGACCGAACTCTGGTCATCCGGCCTGGCAGAAAGTCCCTTTACTGGCTGAACCACGTCACTGGCCTCAATCATATTTTTAATGGTAAGGTTGAGACTTTGAGAAAATATGTCCCCATACCCAAGCCCACTTGCTTAGGGAAAGAAAGGCTCAGGACTTTGGGTCAAGAATGACCCAGCATCTTTATTTTTTTCCACTCTCCCACAAGGCATACTGCGGGAGCAGAGATTAAGTAGAAAGCGCACCCAGCCTCATTAAAATAAGTAATAATGAATATGTCCCCAGAGCGATATTTATTCAGAAGATAGACGGTGTAGGCTCTTTCCCCAGGGAATATTTTATCACCAGATCTGTGACCTTGAGCAAGCAGGATGCCCTCTGAGCCGCAGCAGCATCTTCCTCTGGGTGACAAGAACAGCCATTCCTTCCCTGCCTGCCTCCCAGGGATGCTGTAAAGCTGTTGACAGGCAGGTGATAGGAACAACGTGGTGTTACCATGCAAATGAAATCACAGTTACATCCAGCCGAGGGCAAAGGGAGCAGGTGCCGGCAGGTGTAATTAGAAGAGAAAATTATTACCATCCGTTTTGCAAACAGATGTGGTGGCCCCGGGGTTCTGTTATGGCTGGGAGCCTTGGGCTTAGATATAATTGAGACTGACATCTTGCATTAGGCAATAACAAAATGCCACGGGCAAGGGGCCCTAAGCAACAGGGTTTTATTCCTCACCTTGTGAAGGCTGAGAAGCCCAAGATCAAGGTGCTGGTGAGGTGTGTTTCTTCTTCCTGATGGTTCTTTTCTTGGCTGGTGGGTGACGTCACAAGGTGCCCGCCAGCCTTTCTGTACATCTCTGTGCCTGTTGGTGGCTCCCTCTAGCAGGTACATTTGCCCTCTGACACCACAATGTGGTATTGTTATTTACATAAGCTCAACTCTCAAGAGCTGCACAGTCGGGGCTGGAGAGATGACTCGGTGGTTAAGAGCACTGGCTGTTCTTCCAGAGGATGAATTCTCAGCACCCACATGGCGGCTCACAACCTTCTGTAACCCTCTAGTTGCAGGGAATCTGACACCCTCACACCAGTGCACATAAAATAAAGCTTAAAAAATTATTTTAAAAAAGAACTACAGTTGTGTAGAAGAAAAATATCTCCCTCCCTCTCCCTCCTTACCTCCCTCGATGTTTTCAGTTGAGTTAACATTTTGTGCTGGGTGGCATTCATAGCTGTCCTGGGGTACATGTGACCAATGGGCTGGAGGGTTAGACATGCCTGCTGGTGTGTTTTCCTTTCCAGTGCCTGGCCTGATGATCTTACTTAATCTTAATTTCTTCTTAGAGGTCCCAGCTGCAAAAATAGCTACATTAGGGAACATGAAGATTCTCCCCCTGAGCATGGGAAGCAGGATGTGTCCCAAATACTCCTGTAAGGGACATTTCCACTTTGCTTCGGCAATAACTGAATTTAGCCCAGACCCTTTTTAAAAGTTGTTTCTCTGTGAGCATATACAGGGAGAGGAGGTCCCCCTCAGTCACAATCATGGGGGTGCAGTAAGAGGAAAATGGGAGGGAGGGAGGAATGGGAGGATATAAGGGATGGGATAACAATTGAGATGTAATATGAAGAAATTAATAAAATATTTCAAAAAGTTGTTTCTGAGCCCGAGGGAGGCAGGTTGGTTGCTGTCTTGCCCAGAGGGGTCCCTGGGACCCACTGTCTTCAGTATGATCTCCAGCCTCAGCTTTATAAACTATAGCTGCATAACCACAACCCCACAAGTGTTAAGTCTTAAGCACCCGTTAGGATAGCTTGTTCCCTTGTAATGGCCCAGTAGCAAGGAGGAGTCTATCAGTCAAAAGAAAGCCAGATCCCATTGGACCAGCTAGAGTCATGTGCAGGACTCTGAGGCAATTGGAGGAGCCAGAGGAATGCCACATGCTGATTGGTTGTTAGATGTCAGGTGCCCTACTGTCAATCAATTTCCCAGCCAGGTAAGGCTTAGCAGTTAGAAAACAGCTTCCACTTGAAGCCAGTGGCGCTTTGTAGAAAAGCATGGTCTGCCATAAGACTAGGGACAGCTGAATCAGCATTCTCTTCCCCTATCCCAGAGGTGGACAGGCATTGCTTGTCTGGGTCAATTCTTTGGCAGCCAAAAGAAAAACCTCTAGTCTTTCGAGGTGTCTATGGACAAAGGAATGTTATAGGCCTTACTTACAGGAAGGAGTCACCATCCCTGGGAAGTGAGTATTTGCTTTGCAAGTTGTTTTTATTAGGAAAAAGTGAACATATTAATTTGCCTGAAGTAGTAATGGGGTTATTTATTTGTTTTTACCTAATTGATTTGTATTTTTGAGACACAGTCTCCTTATGGCCCTGAACCATTGACTCCTGAGTATTGGTGATGGCTGGGCCACCAGTTTATATCCACCTTCCTTCTCTTTTTTTCCTGGGTTTAATCTTAGGACTTTGTATATGCCAGGCACGTGTCCCACTCTACTGAGTTACATCCCCGGCCTTTCCGCTTTAAAATAATGCTTAAAACGGAACTTTTCTGTGAATATAGACAGACAAAATGATTTTTTTAAACAAAAGGTAAATGCTTGTTATCATGTACCATATTTTATATTCTCTTGAAAGATAAGCCCTATTAGAGGGATGGATCAGTGGTTTAAAGCTGTGACTTCCCATTGCAGAGGGATTCCCATTGAGTTTGATTCCCAGTGCCCATATGGCGCAGCTAACTGCCTGAGCCTCCAGCTCCCAGAGGGAGCCGATGTCTCAGGGCTCTGTGCACTTGTACCCATGTGCACAAGCCCTCGCACACACATAATTAAAAATAAAACAAATCTTAAAAATACAGCAATAAGCCTTGGCTTTTAAAAAGGTTTATTCAGCTTCTAAACTGCTAGCACCTTGTGGGTTAGAGAAATTTTACTTCAAAATGGAGCCTCTATATATTTTGAGAGAGTCCACTTGGGCCCTAGAGTGGTGCCTAAACCCATCAACCACAGTTCTTTTTCTTTTTTAAATGGAACCTTAAGACACACAGAAGACATACAGAGCAGGGAGTCAGGTGGATGTGAGGAGGATGCGCCCATGAGCCAAGTGACACTTGGAGGCGTCAGGCTCTGTGAGAAGCAAGCCTTTCTCCCTTAGAGTGTCCCGGGAGAGTGTGGCCTGAGCAGATCTCAGACTTATGGCCTCCAGAACTCCGAAAGAATACACTTCTGTTGTTTTAAGTCATTAGGTTCGTGGTGGTTTGTGGTGGCAGCCCTGCGAAGCTTGTCTGCGCTCCCTCACGCCCCTCACCACCTAGGCAGGGAAAGGAGATGCTGAGATTCTATGTATGGAAGCCGAGAAGCCAAGGGTGGGGTTGTAGTCAGCACTTCCGTCAGATGAGTGTCAAAACCTGTTTCACAGGCAACACAGCCGTTACTCTGAGTTACAGTCACGGGGCAAACTGCCCATGGTCTGTTTTAGTCTCCCCGCTTGTGCCTAATAAAGGAAGACGCCGCATTAAGCACGCTGGGAAGGAGGGCTTCAGTTCCGACACTACACTTTTGGTCTTGCCAGGTTCACTCTGGAAAAGAAAAAGAAATCCCGTGAAACAACAGACTAAGATGTAATTTTCAGAATTCTGCTTCCTGCTACCTTCGTTTAGCATCTCAAGATGTAAATTCTCAAATTCCTTCTCTCAGGTTTGCCCAGAAAGGTTCAATTTCCTCTTCTTTATAGACTTTTTTGTTTTTTAAACCAAAACTTTCTTGATTATAATAGAGACGCCTTCTGAGGTGACTTAGTTTTGTTTGTGTCAGGGGGATGCGTGCACATGTGTGTGAGGGTTTGTATGTGAGTCAGTGTGTGTGCACCTATCCAATTATTCATCTGTCCACTCAACTGTCTGCTCATCATCTATCTGTCTACTCATGCAACCATCTCTCTCCATCCGTCCGTCCATCCATCCATCCATCCATCCATCCATCCGTCTGTCCATCCATTTATTCAGCCAGCTATCTGTTCAACCTATTTGTCTGTCATCTGTCCAACCATCCATCCATTTTTCTGTCTGCACATTCACCCACTTATCCATTTGTCCATCTGTTTATCTACCTACCCACCCATCATCCATTTATTCATCCAATTATCCATCTGTGTGTTCATTGTCTCTCCATCTACCCAATCATTTGTTCATCCACACATCTACCCATCCAACCATCGTTTGTCCATTTGCCTACCCGCCTATCATCCATTCATCTATCTGTCCATCTGTCTAACCATCCATCCATTTCTCTGTCCATCCATCCATCCATCCATTGACATAATTATCTGTCTATTCCTTGTCCATCCATTAACCTTCCACCCATCCATCTGTTGTCTGCCCATTTACGCCCGTCATCTGCCTGTTTATCATATAGCCACCCAGCCTCCTATTTCTCTGTCCATACATTGCCTGTCTTTCCATTCAGCGGTCTGACTGCAGAGCTAGCCAGCAGGTGCCTCCTCTCATGCTCACTGTGGGCACCGGGCATCAGGCAGTTCACAGTAACTATCCCAGAAGGTGCATTTGTGTTTAAATGAAGTCGTCATCATGGGCTCGGGTCTCGGTGGTGCCATCCTCGGTGCTGCCATCAGCCTGTTTTAGATTTTAATCAGACAGATGCCCTTGCTTGATATTCCTGTGGCAACTGGAAGCCGTGTTGGATTTTAATTTAGCTCAAATAGGCTGAGATACCCCCGCCAACCCAAGACAATGAAGAAACACTCTTAAGAGGTCGCAGTTGTAATTAAGGGAATGCTAACAGGTAGAAGGGGATTAGAGAGAATGTGTGTAATTATTACACAGTGCAGGAGCCTGCTGTGTGGATAAACAGCCCCCTAACCCCCCTCCAAGGAGGAACACTGGAAAGAGGCTCCTCTGGAAACCAGGCTGGCTCAATCCTCTTGTGGCAGTAATTCTGACACTGGCATGCCTAGAGTTCTCTCTGCTGCATCCATCCGTCCCACAAGGCTTTCGTTAAACCTATGTGTTTCTCTGATCATGGGCCTATTTTTCCCATGAACGCCACTTGTTTCTGTCAGCAGGTGCTCAGCTCTGTCTGACAACCTGTTCTGGGAAGGACCATGACCCCAGGCTCCTTGGAGCCCAGACTCAGAACTCCACATGGTGTTTTGTAGACTACTGTTCTCAAATTTCCACCTTGACAGCCACTTGAAGGGATAGTGGAGGGCTTGGGGGTGTCAATAGAACATCACAGTAATGTGGCATTTTTCTTTTTCTCTATCGAATGTGGAGCCAGAGCCATGGGCAGCACTGTTACTCAAGTGTCCTGTACTCTTCCGTGTCATGGCCCAATCATCACTCACCCTAACCCTAACCCTAACCCTAACCCTAACCCTAACCCTAACCCTAACCCTAACCCTAACCCTAACCCTAACCCTAATCCTAACCCTAATCCAGCGGCAGCCAGGTCTCTTGATTCTTAGTTCAGGCTCTTTCATATTGACCGGTTCCACCCACCTAGCACTCAGGTATTGGCCCTGCAGGGAAGAATGTAGGCAGGCTTCTGTTCAGTTTTAGTTAATAAACTGAGCGTGTGTACTGCTTTGGTATTACTTTGAAAAGCGGAGGCTGAGAAGGTGGCTCCATTTAGTTAAGTGTTTGCCATATAAGTGGTAAGACCTGAGCATGATCCTCAGAAAGAGGTAAGAAAGGTAGTGATGATAGTGTGTGCTTAGCCTGTTAGTGAGGAGACGGAGACAGGGGCATCCCTGGGCTTCACTGGCTGGCCAGCCTAGCCTAGCCAGTGATCTTCAGGGCTATGAGAGATTCTGCCTCAACAAACAAGGTGCATAGCACTCAAGGTTTACTCTCTGGCTTCCATACACATGTGGACATATGTGAATGTGAATGTGAACACACACACATACACACACACACTTGGAGGGCGAGGGGGGGGGGGGGGGGGGGGGGGGGAGGGGGGGGGAAAGACCCTTTGGGCTGGCAGCTCATTGTCTTCCCTGTAGGACCCAAGATACCAAGGACATTGATGTCCTTTAGGGCTGTTTGGGTGTGTCCTTGATTGTTTCTCTGTTGCTCAGATAAAATACTAGGTAGAAGCAACTTTGGGATGAATGGTTTTCTTTTTTTTGGTTTAAGCTTATAGTCCATCGTGAAGGTAAATCAGGGAAGGAACTCAAGACAGGAACCCAGAGGCAGAAACTGAAGCAGAGGCCAGGGAGGAACACTGCTTCCTGGCTTGCTTCCAGGAGCATCTTCAGCTATGTTTCTTATAGAGCTCAGGCCCACCTGCTTAGGGATGGTACTGCCCACAGTGAGCCAGACTCTCCTACATTAATATGATGATGATGATGATGATGATGATGATGATGATGATGATGGCGACGACGATGATGACGATAAGGCCCTACAGACATTCCACAGTACAAGCTTATGGAGGAAATTTCTCAGCTGAGGCTTGCTTGTCCCAGGTGACTCTAGGTTTATGTCCAGTTGACAGCTGAAGTTAACCCAGGACAAGCAGCAAGTGGCAGAGAACCCACCAGTACCTGTGGGAGCCAGATGTTGGGGGTTCTTCACAGGGACGTGGCGTGGAATGTAAGCAGTGACGGGAGCGCTGCAGGGAGCCTCCACCGTCTCCTGTGTGCCTTGTTCTTCTTGCCACCCTGCTGGCAGAAGCGCCCAGCAGTTGCTTCTCAGTTCAGAGTTTCCTTTCTGGAAAAAAAAAAAAAGAAGAAAATGCCATGCAGAGGTCAGAGCGAGTCAGAGCCTCTTAACCCTGGTTCTAAATTGTTTTCCAGGAGACAGCTCGTTGGCTCAGCACGGACCATTGCTCACATCCACCCTGGTCAACGGGTGGTTATAAAATGCTGACTTGGGGCCTTGTCACTGTTGCCATGGTGATAGGGAGCAGAGGAGGAAGGTTTCCACGCTTGGTCCTTAACATCATATTGGATGGCTTTACCACCTCCCCCACAGTCTTTGAGATCTTAATGCACTCCAGGCAGCCGTAGGAAACCACAGCAAAGACGGGACCATGGATTCTGCTCCTGCGGCTTTACGGGGTGCAGTTCCTACTCTCCGTGGGACACCTGCACGTGCAAGGGGGCTGGCTGCATTCTCTGCTTGGTATTTTGCTGTGGTAGACCTCTAGCGTCCCCATGGGTGGGTAACCTTGACTTTCATCAGCCAGTGGGTGCTATTCTATTGCTCTCAGCCTCTGGTGTGAAGAGCCTATCCCAGACACTGGCTGGTGATGGCTGCTACTCTCAAGCAGCCTTCTCCTCACCCCTAGCCATGTACTCTTGAGGACGGCAGCCCAGCCCTTCGCTGGAGGCCAGCTTGGCTCTTGAGGCCTGTCCTGTTTGAAACAGTGCCGTTCGTGCTGCTCAAGATTTCTGGGGTTCTTTGCCGCCTTGTGGATAACAAATTACCACCATCTAAAAATAGCCACAGAGAGTGGAGGGGCCGGCCTCACTTCAGAAGCAGTATAACACACAACACTGTATTGAATGTTGTTATTTAAATTAGAGTCTGTGTCATTGCTGAGTGAAGTTTTACAACTGTCCCGTGGCTTTAAAAATTTGAAATCATGGTGTCTGGGAGTAAAAACATTGTTAGAATCAGATTCCTACTCAGAACCCCAGGAGGACGGCCCAGAGCCTCCTGGGCTGGGGGTAGAAGCTAAGATGGAGCATTCCGGAAGCCACGTGCGCGCATCGTCTGTGGCTCTGAGATCACTCCTCTGTTTTTATAAAGATCGCATTGATATTTATGTAACATTTAAAAATTTCCACTTGTCATGTAGACGTGGTCTGGGTATGTGTGCGTATGCGTGTTTTTGCACGTGTGAGGGCACATGTTCCTGCGAGGACACACATGTGGAGGCTTGATGCCGACTTTCCCCATCTTATTTATCGAGGCAGAGACCTGTCAATCAAACAAGAGCTCAACAGTATGACAAAGTCTCACTAGCTAGCTTGCTCTGGGGACCCCAGGCTCTGCCTTCTGAGGCTGGAATCAATGGCTGTCCTCTATGCCCACCTGGCGTTTGTGTGGACTTCTGGGGATCTGTACTCCAGCCCTTATGTTTTTGTGGCAGTCAGCGCTGATCACCTAGCCGTCGCCCGAACCCCTGCATAACATATTTGTGTGGAGATTTTGAAATCCATGTTTCTATAAATCCATCTTTTATCCTTAAAGCTTCGTTTGGAGTTAGGAGATGGAATGGGACTAAGGGTCCACTGGGCAGGTGTGCTGAAAAGGCCAGCTTAGTGCCCAGGATGGGGGCTGGAGTATCCGAGAGCTTCTGTCCCCATCCTAGTCCTGTTGCTTAGCAACACCATGATTCTGGCCAAATCATGGAAGTCTTCTTCTTAGTTTCCATTTCATCATTTGTGCAGTGGGGACACAGATAGTCTGCCTCCCATGGGGTTATCTCAGGGTTAAATAGCACGTCAATGAAATCAGTGGATATATCATCAATAGAAAATGATTTCGATAAATGACGGAACTCGCTTACCGCAGTGCCTGGCTCTTATCTAATATTTAAGAAAAGCATTAGCTATGTTTAGTAATATTCATTTAGCACTTAAGAGCCTCTGTCTGTGCATTTATTATTTTATTCTTCCTTGCCGTGTTCTTATGGTTTTCTGATTGGACCCATGAGCCTGAAGAAATGCCTTTCTCAAGTTCTCTCGAGTCCCCCCAAGTGTTAGTGTTCACTCTCTCAACACAAATACTTTTTAGTATTATCAATAATAATAAATAAGGTTTAATAAGTAACAATAATGACCAATTATTGATCAATTATTAACTAATTATTAATGGTAATTATTTTGATTATATTTAGTTATACATATTAAAATTAACAACAATAATAATTATTATTATGTCACTTTGTGGCACTGGCTTGCCTGGAACCCATTATATAATGACCAGGCTGGTCTTGAACTTACACAGAGAGATATGTCTACTTTTGCCTCCTGGGTGCTGAGATTAAAGGGCTGCACTGTCACACCTGACTAACCACTTTATTTTGAACTGTTTGAGAGTGAGTCATTTACGCAATGGCCCCGTTTCTGTGATACTTTAATGAGGTTATGGTGGTTTAAATGAGAAATGTCCCCTACAGGCCGTTTTCTTTTAACACTTGGTCTTGGGCAGTGGTGGTGCATACCTTAAATCCCAGTGGTAATAGGCAGAGAGGGAGGCAGGTCTCTGTGAGTTCGAGGCCAGCCTGGTCTATAGAGGTAGTTCCAGGACAGCCAAGGCTACACAAAGAAACCCTGTCTTGAAAAAGCAAAAAATAAAAAAACCCAAAAAACAAAACCAAAAAAAAAAACCCCAAAAAACAACACACACACACACACACACACACACACACACACACACACACACACA
>OU015754.1:23846507-23863719 GCA_907169655.1 Acomys percivali | reverse complement strand
TCTCTCTCTCTCTCTCTCTCTCTCTCTCTCTCTCTCTCTCTCTCTCTCTCGTGCACCATGTGCATGCAGTAGCTATGGAGGCCAGAGTGTCAGATCCTATAGAACTAGAGTTACAGATGGTTGTCAGCCACAGTGTAGGTACTAGAAATCGAATCTCAGTGCTCTTAACTGCTGAGCCATCTCTCCAGGCCAAGAATGACCACTGTCTTAAAGGGGCGGACCCACATCCTAACGGAGACAACATGTTCAAGTGTGTGAACCCATGGAGGGCGTTTCCTGTTCCTAACAGCAGTCCAGGTGGCAGGTGGCTGCCAGTCAGTCACCGCCCCCCTCGTGGCTCACTTCTATCCCGTTTGCTCACCTGTGCCCTCTTTTCTCTTGTTCAGGACACAGAAGTTTTGAACACCGCCATCCTCACTGGAAAGCCCGTCTCGGTTCCCGTCAAGGTTGTGGGGGTTCAAGAAGATGGATCTGTGGTAGACGTGTTGGAGTCGGTGGAGTGCAGGTCGGCGGATGAAGATGTCGTGAAGGTACTAAAGACAGTTGGTGACCGCCACTCACACACGTTGCAGTCTCTCTCTGTCTCTCTCCTCCCTCCCACAGCATGCTGTGTCTGAATGTGCCTCATCTGAAGGGAGGGAGACCGACCTCACTGAGAAGGACGTCAGTGTCGACAGAAGCCCATGCATGGGTCAGCAGAAGGCTGCTACTTCCTCCTTAGCCTCAAGTGAAAAAAGTCTATTCTCCTTTCTCCCTCTTCTCTCTTCCCCTCTGCCTTGCCCAGAAGCATGCTATTTCCTTTAATCTAGCAATCCATACATCATTTCAGATCTTACCAACTGTCTATGCCCAGTCGGGCTATTTACTGAGGATATCCGCCTTTACATGGCCTGCTTTCCTGGAGCAGCTGTTTGCCTCAGCTGGCTGAGGTCTGGTGCTAATAGGAGCCTCCCTTTCTCAAGCTTAAAAACGAATTTAGGGTCATTATAAGATAATAAAACCCAGGAGCTTGATGTGTTAAAATTTTGTTAATATACATTAAAGTAAACGACTATTAAAATAATGATACAAAACCTCATCATGCACCTCCTGCCTTAATTTGAATACTTCCAAAGGGACACATCTTGCTGAGAAATCTGGACACGAAGTATTTCTGCTGGATTCTTTTCATTACTGATCAGTGAATATTTTGGCTTCAAATTCCCCCTGAATCTGTCGGGAGTTTAATTGTCCTTGCTGTTTGTGTGGAAACGTTAAGATTTTCTGTTGTGATAGTTTTTTTGCCCCTACCCAACCCCCCAGCACGTTGGTTGTTCGTTGCTTTTACAGCATCTATCACAGAAAGGATTCCATCTTTGAGTCTCCGAGAGAGGTTCCAGTTCCAATCTGCTCAGATATTTTAGGGAAATCTAACACCCGAGTCCTGTCCTTCATGTTGTATCTGCTTCTGTTTGGAGGTAAAATGGGACTTGGCCTCAGCCACTTCAAACCCACATGAATTAATTCCGTTTCTCAATGTGTGCATATGCAAGCAGATGCACACTTGCCACGGGCAGAGGGCAACTTTCTGAGGGTCACTCCTGTCCTTCCACCGTGTGGATCCCTGGACTTGAACTGAGGTCATGAAGCTTGGAGGCGGCTGGCTGCCTTTACCAGCTGAGCTACCACGACAGCCCTATGGTGTCAGTCACCAGCATTCTCTGGTGGTTAGCAGAAGATGTCTGCACTAGGTTGACACCTTCTCTGTGTGACCTGCATGAGACTGTGTTTTGGTTTGATAAAGAAGGATGGCTCCCACTTGGGAGGCAGAGGCAGGCGGATCGCTGTGTGTTCGAGGCCAGCCTGGTCTACAAAGTGAGTCTAGGACAGCCAAGGCTACACAGAGAAACCCCCATCTTGAAAACCCAAAAAAAAAAAAAAAAAAAAAAAAAAAAAAGAAGAAGAAGAAGAAGAAGAAGAAGAAGAAGAAGAAGAAGGAGAAGGATGGCTCCGTAAGTCTATTGAATAGCCATGAAACTGCAGGAGCCTCCAGTGTGACACAGCTTGTTTCCTGGGCACGGAGCATGAATTCTCCTCAAAGAAAAGACAGGCTAGTTTAAAACCTGCAATATGGCCTCACCTCAGGACTCCTGGCAATCTGTGTGTTCTGTGGCAAGCTAGATTAAATAAACTTCTAAGGCCTTTCACATTAAGAGTCTAGAAAGACCTGAGTCCAGTTGCATG
The DNA here is from genome assembly GCA_907169655.1 of Acomys percivali. Classification (NCBI taxonomy): domain Eukaryota; kingdom Metazoa; phylum Chordata; class Mammalia; order Rodentia; family Muridae; genus Acomys; species Acomys percivali. The sequence continues at coordinate 23,861,496 of OU015754.1, read as the reverse complement.
AGGTCAGTATACATGAAACATAAAGACTGAATGTGTATATGTGCGTGTGCACATACACAGAGACAGACAGACAGACACATACACACACACCCCTGAGAGAGCTTGTGTGCACACATGACTGTGCATGTAGAGTTCCACCTTATTTTTGAGACAGGTCTCTCACTGAACCAGATCCTTAGGGATCTGTCTAGACCAGCTGTCTAGTGAGCCCCAGGGAATCCTCCTGCCTCTGCTTGCCTGAGCCTGACTCACGAACACACTCTGCACACGTGGTTATTTATGTTGGAGTTGGGGAGCTGACTTCGCCCTTATACTTACTCTTTTCCAACTTAGCCACGTCCCCAGCCCAGTCTATTTGTTTTCCTGTCTCCATATCATTCAAGAAAAAGGGGGACATTAACGGTGGCCTAGGCAGGCGGTGACTGAATGCTTATGTTGATATAGGCTCAAATAGATGACTTCCTGTTTCCCCGGACCCCCGCATCTTTCCCCCCTCCCTGCCCAAGGATCCTTGTGGAGCCTTGTGGTGCAGGATAGAATCTTTGTTCTCTTGTTCTGGAGAAACCTACTGCAGAGAACTGTGTCCAAATTCATGAATCCCGTTGCTGTCACATCTATAGTTGTTTCCCATTGCACAGAAACGAGTTAGAACCACCCTCTGCCATTCCTGAAGGAAATGATGTTTTGAAAGACAGCGTTCTTTTCTTTCCTTTTCTTTTCTCTTCTTGGCTGTCATTGAGGGAGCCTCATGCAGAAGGGTCCACTCTTTAGAAGAGGTAAATAGACTGAGTTGTCAGATCACAAAGCCCAGGGCTGCATTCAGACAGGCTTTGCTGGCGACCCTGGGATTTAATTAAGTGGCTCTGATGCATTTGCTATGGCTCCTCTGTGTTTGTAATACATTTTTTCCCCCCTGCGGCTCGAGGATGGATGGAGTTGTCTACACGGCTGTGCGCCGGGGCCTCAGCGTCACGCCAGGGGTTGGTGTGGCACCAACATAGTCATTAGCACTCTCTGGAGAGATGTGTGTGTCAGTCGCCGAGCCATTTCTGCACCCCACTCTCTGGAGAGATGTGTGCATCTGTTGCTGAGCCATTTCTGTGCCTCGGGTTTGGGACTTAGAGGACTGAGTCAAGTGTTGAGTTTGGAGAAATGGGACTTGTGGAGGCAACCAGGCTCACTTCAGTGACCTAGGGAACTTGTGACGTTCAGAGAACAGCGTCCAGGGGTATAAGCAGCTGGAAAGGGCCAGATGTCCTCTGCATCTGGTGAGAGTGGAGGGGCTAACACAAACTAAGAAGGCAGGAGACAGCCTTATAGGTGTAACTGTGTGAGCGACTCTGTGTGTGTGTACGTGTGTGTGCACATGCTGGTGTGTGGTGTCTATGTGTCTCTGTGCCAGTGTGTCTACATGTGTCAGTATGACTCTGTGTGTGTGTGTGTGTGTGTGTGTGTGTGTGTGTGTGTGTCTGTCTGTCTGTCTCTGTGTCTGAGAAGCCTTGACCTTTACTGTTAGTGGTAAGATCCGACAGGTAATCCGGCAGGCAGGGTCACTGTCCATAGGTGGTTTATTGGCATGTGAGAAAGCATCTGTGGTTCACTGTAGAGCAACAGAGAGGTAACCATAGGGCCAGATCTGGTCCAGAGTGGTGTAGGGGTATATACGTGTGCATGTGTGTGTGTGATTAACGTCGGATGTCTTCCTCCATCACTCTCTGTCATGTTGAAGACACACCCCCTCTTTGAACCTGGAATTCACCAACTCAGCTAGGCTGGCCACTGAGTCCCAGAGATCCACTTGCCTTGGTCTCCCCAGCACTGGGTTGTGGGTACATACCTGTAATGCCCAGAGTTTTACACAGATTCGAAGGGGTCAAACTCATAGACCCATGCTTGGGTGACAAGCACTTCAGCGACTGGACCATCTTGGGGGGGGGGTGTCCAAGACAGTTGATTAAAAAAAATTGAGCTGTAAGCAGCTGGTGCAAGAAAGGGCACAGTACAGCTTTAAAGAGACAGTTGGAGGACTCTGGACAAGTAAGACTGGAGCATGGCTGCCTTGATCCCTCTCTGAAGTCGGCAGAGGGCTACTGAATTGTCCCAAGCACCCGCAACTGACTTGCTACTGTTAGATCTGTTTGCAGACAAGTCTCAGTGGTGAGTTTGGGGGATGATTATGTAAAAATGTACAACCAAAGGGAACGTGTAATGCTTGACCTATGCTAGTAGTACCTTGATTTTGAAGCCAGAGGCTCACTGCTGTAGGTGCTCAAGGCAGGGCCTTGCTGCTGTAGGTGCTCAAGGCACAGGCTCACTGCTTGGCACTTGGGCTGGATGTCTAGCTCTTGAGCTCTGGCTGTCAGAGTTCAGAGCCCTTGGCTCTTTCACTCTTGGCCGTGTTCTCAATCTCTTCCCATGACTGGTCCTTGGGGTCCCTGTTTCCTGAGCGACCACCTATGGCCCTTCACTGCCTCTTGTCTTCTAGAGTCTCAGTGTCTCAACCTTCTGAATACATCAGCCATCATTTACTGTCTTAGTCTCTTCCAGACTCGGCTTGTATCCACTCTTTGGAACTCTGCCACTTCTTCGTGGTGTTACACCTCTTAGCTTTGGGTAGTGGGTCCTCAGCTTCCGGTGACACATCCTTGCTTCATCTGCCTCCTTGCTACTGCTGCTGCTGTAATTGTCGTTATGGCTGGTAGCCCTCAGGCTGGATGCTATAGTAGGTAGCTGCCCTTCGTAAACCCACTTTCATCCCACATTGGGGGCAGAAGACCAGTGGAGAGGAGCTGTTAGGGCCCTGATATTGCAACACCAGGAGAGATGCTTCCCTAACTAGCAGGCGTTGTGCTCATTAACAGAGGCAGGTATGCCTGTGTGGATTGCCACCACAGCCTGCCAGATGCAGAGCTTCCAACTCCATTAGTCATGAGGCTCCCCTAAGGGCCAGTCAACAAGCCTTGCATTACATCCGTGAGACTTGTCGCTGAGACTCTAGGGAGACATGCTACCTTCTGTCCTGGGTGAGGGTAACTCCAGGGAACCGGGGTCATCTGTGGTACACTGTGGCTTGGCTCTCTCAGTGTAGAGTCTTCTAAAGCTTGCACTAGCTGCTTGGACATTTTGTGGCTGAGGCAGCAGCTATGGATGGACTGGTCTCTGCAGCCAGAGCTCAGGCTCCTCAGTGGTGGAGTGTTAGGAGAAGGGACAGCTTGGCCGACAGACAGCTTCTGCTCCAGGTACAAGGGAGGGGTCATATCAGCTGGTATTAAGAGGCCAAGTGGCTTGCTCCTTTTAGTTTAGGGTATTAAAAAAACAAAGCAAAAACAAAAACACCAACCCCTGGAGGTGCAGACAAGGAATTAGCATTCTCAGCAGTTTAACACCACTAAACCCACAGCCACACCTGAAGGGGAATCAGGGTCCTCACATCTGTCTCTATGGTAGCTGTGACAATTAGCAGCTTAAAATACACATTCGTTATCATATTCTGTAAGCCGGAATCAAAATGGTTTTGGCAGGGCTGTGTTCCTTCTGGACAATGTTGGTAGAATCCATTACTGGCTCTTCTAGTCCTAAAGGCCACCCCCCCCCCCCCCCCTCTTAAGTCATGTCTCCACTTCCCTTTTTCCCTTTTTCAGCCTCTGTTCTGTCTCTTGCCCTTCTCCTTTTTTGATGTCTTCACTGCGCATGCTTCTCTGACTGGGGCCCTCCCAGCTTTCCTTATAAAGGCTTTTAATGCCAACAAAAAATGTTGGGTAGTAGACACCGTCCTGCCCGGGAAACTCCTTAGGACAGGAAGCAAACAACTCAAAACAGCTCCAGGAAGTTCCTGAAACTGACCAGACTCATTAGGCCCCCCCCCCTCCTTTCTAAGAGCTATTAGCAATAAAGGCTACTAAGAGACCATAACAGACCAGTAGAGATGCTTAAAAGAGGCTTAAAAGAAGCTTGAAATGAACCAGCTGCCTAAGGAAGAGGCTCAGACCAGCTGAGGCACCAGGAAGGGATATTCTCCAGTCCACCGAGCTGCCTGTAGGCTGTGCAGTGAACTCCAGGTTCCTAGCTTTTGTGAGATATCACCCATGCTGGGGTTGGGCTGTCCTTGAGTCATTTCTGCTCCTGTAAGTAACCCCTCACTCATACTTTTGTAAGTAATAATCCCAATAAATTCATTGGTTGACCAAGTTGGACTTTGGGCTACTGTTCGTTTCATATTTGGGCCAAGTAGACGTTTGTTCTCACAGCATGGAAGCTGCCACCTCAGGATTGTCAATGGATGTTCAATACACTTTGTCCAATGCATTATTTTCAAGAGCCGATGTAAAAAGAGGTAGATGCTTAATTTGTCTAAGTTACCCTTCTTCCTCAAGAAGCACTGGTTCCTGGCATTCCAAGGCTTGGAGCTTCACTTACTGTTTTCACTGTTGTGTGGGCTCACCATTGTTTTTCTGTATGGCCTTTCTTATACAAGGTTTGTCATGGAATTTAAGGGCCATCCTAACTTGGGATTTTTTTTTTATTTGAGACTTTTAAGCTTCTATCTGAAAAAATCTTTTTTTCCCCCTAAAGAAAGTCTCATTCATTGGGGGCTAGGATTTGGGTATCTTTCTTGGGTGCCCTGGTTTCCTGCTGTACCACATAATAGGATACGTTCACAGGTTCTCAGGATTAGGACTTGGGGCTTTGCTCTTCAGGCTACTCTGTGAGCCTTGTTTTGTTAAAGAGAATCCTTAAATGTCTTTAGAGAATGGAAGTGAAATGAAATTTCCAAATGATAGTTATGATTTAATCGTCGGGCGTCTGTCTTTCTGAGTGATAGTTTCATATTTACTAGGTGTCTGCATTGTATAATATCTTAGTTTATTTCCTGTCGCTGTGATAGAACACCATGACAAAAGCAACTTATGGGAGGAAGGATTGAGAGAGAGAGAGAGAGAGAGAGAGAGAGAGAGAGAGAGAGAACGAGAACAGGAGGTGGGCAAGTCTATAGATTCTTAAAGCCCATCTCCAGGTGACATACTTTCTCCAGCAGGTCTCTACCTGCTAAAGGCTTCACAACCTCTCTAAAAAGCACCTCCTGTGAGCCTGTGGGGGCATTTCTCATTCAAATCACAACATGTTCCATGCCAGTAGCTTCCAGAATGAACCCCAGAAAACCCGTCATCATCCACGGGGGACAGATTCTCACACTCACAGAGAGATAGATATAAGTTGGAGAGGATCTTGAAGATGGCTCCAGTAATTTTGGGCTGCCATAATTACAATCCCAGCCTGCAGATATCGGGTGGATTCACAAGAATGAGACCTTGAAAGGCTAATCAAAAGGCATTAACATTTTAAAGCCTTCTCTAACCCCTGGGGAAGGATCTTGCTTCTGAAGTAGTTGGTCTGTGGGAGAGGAAAGGTTAGGAGGGCAAAAGTCAGAGAAAAGGTTTTATAAAGTGTTCTGTGGCTTGCTGAGCTGTGTGGGGAGCTGGTCACCCAGGCCCGCGGGAAATGACAGCCTGCCACATGGTAGCAGCTTTACCTGCGTCTGGGTGTGCCACCTACAGCAGGCTGTGTGATCAAAGTCCCCACCCCCCACCCCCGCCCCAATGCAAGTAGCTGGGTTTACAGATCGGATTAAATAGAAGTCAGGCATGTTCTGAGTGGGCTCCTAAGGGAGACACACTTGAGCTGACATCACCGCTTTGGGCAGCGGGAGCTGGCCAGTTGTGACAGACTGGGGCTGGGTGGGGGTAGGGGGTTTGGCAGACCGAAGATGAATTCCTGCACAAGGGACTATTATTTTCTTTGTTGTTTCAAGTCGTAGAAACCCAAATCCACCTGCCACAGACTGATGCGAATTTTACTTGAAAGAACATGGAAAGAAGGAGGAAAAAAATTCAAAAGAGATTTAAAGCCATTTCTTTACCCTCTTGAAATGCTTCATACACACACACACACACACACACACACACACACACACACACACACACACAATTCCATATAAAAAAAGCCCCGCTGTTAGTCTATTTCTGGACGTGAATTTCCTTCCTTCCCCCTATTGCCAGGAGCCATGCAGCTAAGAATAAGTTGTCAGGCAGTTTGGCTGTTATTGCCTAATTCTGTCCTTCTTTATGCTAGTAATTTGGATTTTTATTGTTGCGTTTCTAGTTGGAGATGTGTCACGTATTTCTTGTTGGCCGGGGATACACACTGCTGTATTCTCAACCTTTTGTTCTGTCAACTTCATTATGCTTCCAGTATCAATTAGAACATTCGTCCCTTTCTGTCTTCCGCATCTCTAATTAAGAACTAAACATCCTGGAAAGCACGTCTGCATAATTCTGGGAGATCTCAGAGTGAGCCTGCTCGAACCTGCAGCCCTCCCCAGCTTCTTCCAGGAGGTGCGCACCTGCCCTTCCTTCCTGCCTGTCCGAGCCCTTGAATGCCCGCTGCTCTCCTTTCTGGTCCTTCCGGGTCCTTCCAGAGATGATTGCTGGTACCTATGACTTCTGTAGGCACTTGTTTTTCCCAGAATTCAATGGGAAGGAAGGAAACAGAATGCCTTTGGGTACTTATTGTCCTGAGGGTAGCTTAGAGAGTGAGCAGAACTATCCGCTTTATCTTGGGGTCCACTGGCATCCTTAAGAAACTCAGATGATTGTAATAAACTCCTGAATTCAACCACGTCACACAAATGTAAGAGCCAGTCCCCGGACAGGGGTGGTTCTAGGTACAAGGGTTTTGAGGCAAGTCTATTGTCGGTCTCTGCCATATTTGTTTCCAACAGGCTTTCAGAGCTGTGATTGTCATACCACGGAATGCACATCTTTTAAATGGAAAACCTGATAGGTTTTTATGTTATGTTATGGGTTTTATAGTGTATCAATGCATTGATGTTATCTAAGTAACTTTCCCTGCCATAGTTAGCTTTAACTGTCTCCGTGACCCAGGAGGAGTCTCAGTTGGGGAACTGCCTCATCAGGTTGGTCTGCGGACACACCTGTGAGGGATTGTCTTGACTGTTACCTTGTGGTAGGAGGGCCCTCTGTGGTCATTCCCATGGCAAGTGGTCCTGGGCTGTGTTTAAATGCTAGCTGAGCGTGAGGCTGCAAGCAAGCCAGCAAGTGTTGTTGACTGTGCTTTCTGCTGCAGGGGTAGCTGGCGTCTTAAAGCTTTCACTTAAACAGCACAGACACAGACTGGTTCTGTATTTCACTCAACAGTTGAGGGAGTGTCAAGTGACACCATCCTGGTGTCAGTGCATAGTCTGTTGGGGGACAGTACAATGGAAAGAGATGAACCACTTTCCCTTGGTAGTGTCTCACCTTGCTGTACTTCGCTGACTTCTGTTAAATCCACAGTTGTTTGTCACATGTAGGAATGAATGGGCATGTCTTATCTGTCATCTGTCCTGATGTCACAGATGGTCGCTAAGTTCAAACAGGGAAGAGCCAGAAGTTGGCGACAAACCTAGATAGCACTCGGATGGCATTGGTGTCAGTGGCCAGCCTGTTTTTAAATAGACTACACAGGCCACTGTGGGAGGGTGGGCTATCCTGTCTATTCCACTCAGTGTTGCTTTTTTCTCCTACTTGGGCAGACCTGGTGGACAGTAAGTAGGCTGCTTTAAGTATTTGTTGAAGGCATAAGCTACAAAAATGTCTCCCAGTAATACCCCAAGAGACAGAGGTGGGTAGGTGTTCTCTCTTCATCCTCTCATTTCTCCTGGGGGAGAAGAACTCTTTAAGATTGTAGGTGGTGTCTAGAATAGCATGGCTGTGTTAGCCAAACACACCTCACTGGAGGAGTATAAGCTTTGAAGTGTTAGTTTAAAAGTAGATGTCGTATGCGGGACACTGTAGGGTTAGCTCCTAAGAGAATTACTAAGGGGATTCATAGGGAACCAGGGATACTGGCGGCCGTCTCGGATGTCAGATGCTTAGCAGCCCCATCAATAAGGCGGGTGGTTTTTATGTGTCAGCCGCAGTTGAAATCTGAGCTGACGCTGGTGATTTCACAGTATCTAGGACAAAATGTGCCATCTGACGATTCGTTTGGAATGATGGATGAGTTCTCTGAGGACCACAGACATGTCTCAAGTGTCACCTCCCAGCCCGAGCCCCAGGCCCCTCTCCCCCACCCCTGTGGTGCCTGGCAAGCTCAGGGCTCTCAGTAAATGCTAGTGGGGAAGATGAGGGTCTGACATCACAGTAGACAGCAGGGATGCCCCGAGGGACTGCAGCGTGGCAGGCTTCTCCCCGATGAGTGCACGCAAGCACATGTGACCGCAAGGCTGTGTTTGATGGCAGCAGCAGGGTGTGCTAGCGCACGCTGGCTTACTGGCCTTGTGAGTGCTTTCCCTGTAACTTGAAAGCTCTGCGATGAGGTAGGGACCTCTCTAAACCTTTCTTTTCAGTGTATCTGGGGCACCTGTCACTATAGCTGACTTGATGCAGGTGGACAGATCCCTAGTGTGGTCTGGTGGGGGAGCTACAGGTGCTGGGAGATGATGCCACTGCCCGGGAAAGACAGAGACTTTTTGGAGTTCACTGGACAAGGATTCTGAAATTACGTCAATCATAACTCTGGGGGATTGTGGTAAATCTGCTTTTTAAACTGAGCCTTAGACACTGACTTTTTTGCCCCCAGTTTGTGTGTGGTATGTTTTGGGGTCTCTCTCCCTCTCCCTCCCCCTCTCCTGCCTCTCCCTCTCTCTCCCTCTGTCTGTCTCTCTCTCTGTCTCTCTCTCTGTGTGTGTGTGTGTGTGTGTGTGCGCGGCGTGTGCGCACCTGAGGGTGGATTCATAGGAGTATGTGTGCTGGGGGAATCAATCTCAGTCATTTTCCCACCTCATTCATCAAAGCAGGGCCTCTCAATCAAACCCATCCCCTCAGCAGTGCAGCTAGCCTCTCGATCCAGCACACCCAGGTGCATGTGTGTTTCTGGGGCATCAGAAGTACGGTGCTCACCCCTACACAGCAGACACTTTATCCACTGAGCCATCTCCCCAGCCTCTTAGGCACCAAGTTTGCATGAGATAAGAAAGAGCATTTATGGTACACCCAGGCTCTTTATGCCTATCAGTTCCTGCAGTATTTCAAACCCCTTGGGGCTTGGCTGTTAAACCCCACACTCTACCGTTGGGAAGTGACACAGGGCAGCTGCGAGGTGCCAGGCTGGGATTCAAGCCTTAGAGCTCTGACCACGGCATTCAAAAGAGTGCCCCAGTTTCACAGGGAACGCAGCCCCTGCAAAGGCATGGGCACAGACTCTAGGCTTTTTAATCCCCCTACTCTTGGACTGTCCTCAAATTGACTTGTGCCAAGCATACCCTGGGAGGTTACACTGTCTGTCACAGATGAAAATGTGTCCCCCTTTCTCTTAAATATCTCAGCTGTCTACAGGGAAACCAAAGATGTTAGGAGCCAGTGGCTGACAAGAGCTCTTCCTGCACCAAGAGGTGATGACTTAAAAAGGAGACGGTGAGACTCTCACGTCTCCCCCAGACACTCGGGGGATTCACCGCCGGCAACGCAGTGCCTTATTGATGTGTATCGGCAGACTGATACGGATTTTAGAAATGAATGCTGCCTCTTGCAGCCAGTGGGAATATAAATTCTGTTTCAGCTGAGAGCATTGGGATGAGGGTCTTCAGAGAGCAGAGGGGCGGGTTCCACGGCTTCCCACTAGGCAGCCGATGCCTCTACTCCTATCACCTGGTCAAGAGGGTAAGGGTACAACAGTGAAAGCTTATGTCTTTTCACTATTGGCTTATACAATCTGGTGTGTGTGTGTGTGTGTGTGTGTGTGCGCGCGCGCGCGTGCACGCACATGCTCATGTATGTGAGATAGGTGTATGTGTGTATAAGATTCTGTTTGCACATGACTGCATCTGTGCATGGAGACCAGAGGTTAACTTCAGGTGTCATTTCTCAGGTGCCATCCACCTTTGATTTTCTTTTTTTAGTGGGTATGTGCACATGGGCATGTATGTGTACGTGCATGTGTACGCATGTGCATGTGCACCATGGTGCACATATCGAGGTCAGAGGATAACTTGCAGGCATTGGTTTGTTCTTTCCACTCTGATGCTCCTGGGGCTCAAATTCAATCACTCAGGCTTGGCAGTCAGCATCTTTACCCCATGAGCCATCTTGCTGGATGCACGAAGCCTTTTTAAAAAGGCAAAGGTGACTTCTCCAATGGGAGTCACCTCAGACGGTTTGGCCTGGGGAGCCCTTTGTGTCTTCACAGTTTTCAAAAGTGTCATTCCCAATGGCATATGCTCCTGAGAGCACAGAAGCTGATGAATCTATCTTCCTGACAGCCCTGTGTCTAACCATCAGTTAACACACGGATTACAGTCTGGCTTATTTCTCCATACACACAGTGGGGAAAGAGCCCTGGATAACTGCATGCTGAGATGGCGATGTTTAAAGGCCATATGAGGATGATGGACTTCTTTGTGCTTCAGTTGACTGAGTCCAAGTCCCGAAGGTCCTACAGAGCTTAGTAGCTCTGACTTCAGAGCTCGTACCATGGCTCTGCTGAGGTGGGAGGGGTGAACCTGGCTCCCTGGAGAAGCAGAGCTAGTACAGCACAGAGCTGGAGAATGAAGCCTCATGTGGCATACATGAAGCCCTGGGTCTGATTCTCAGCACACACCAACGAGGAAGGATACTATACCCTTCTCTGCAATCCTGTCTGCTATCCCAGTACTCAGGGGGTGGCATCTGGAGAGTCACAAGTTCAAGGAGTTGGTGTAGAAACACAATTTTGACCCCAAGGTCAAAAAGAATAAAAGATGGTTTGTTCTGGAGCCAAATATGAATGAGCACGGGGACAGAGTCAAGTTTCCTCAGATACTAGATTCCACTTGTGTCCGTAGAACCATGCTGCACAGTGAATACTGGACCAATGCAACCAACCGCAAATGATAATACAGTAGAAATAAAACCCATATTTAAAACCTTGTAGATGGGCTGGAAAGAGGCAGCGCTGGCTGCTTTTGCAGAGGACCTGAGTTGGGTTCCCAGCACCCACACTCCAACATGAGAGGATCTAAGACCCTCTTCTGGCCTCCATGGGCACTACACACACACACACACACACACACACACACACGTGCTCTCTCTCTCTCTCTCTCTCTCTCTCCCTCTCTCCCTCCCCCTCTCTGTTCTTTTTTCTCTCTCTCAAAACTGTCTTTGGGCCCAGTGTCCAGAACAGAATATACAGTTGATAACTGTTGATACTGTTATGGTTTCTCTTTTGCCATGGACTGTCTTCTGACCATTTTTATATGAACTATATCATGTTTCCAACAGAAGGTCAAAAAGAAAAAGTTTGAAATAGAGCCCAAACCTGTGCATTCCTCCTAAGGCTGCTGCAGGCCCTGCCTTGCACGCTTCACTTCATGTTGTTTAAAAAGTGTCGAGAGCATTACAAGTGTGGCTTTGGGTCAGTTGTCTCTCAGAGATGCACGGGCGAGGGGGAGGCTGGTCTTGTGCTCCTCATGATTTCTGACTATAGGTATTGAGGATACCAGCACATACATGAATAAGGGCGATTGCTATTGTGATGAAGAATTCTGGGGTTAATTGGTCCTGTAGAAGGAAGTGCTGCCCTTCTAGAAACATCTGCAGTTTGAACAGACGGCAGAGTGAGCAGGATGGAATCATCTCGGGGCAGCTATCACACTGCCAATTCTTCTGTAAAAGATGAAGTGAGCACACAGAACAAGGACTAGGAATGTAGCTTAGTCGGGAGTGTGTTTACTTTGCACAAATGGGGCCCTGGGTTCCATCCCCAGCACCACATAAGCCAGGCATGGTGGCGTACACCTGTAATCCCAGCACTCAGAGGCAGGAGGACCAGAAATTCAAGGTCATCTACATAGTGGGTTTCTGGCCAGCCTGGGGTACAAGAGATCTTGTCTCAAAACAAACAAACAAAAACAAACCAAAACCAAATCAAAACACAACGTGGGGGGGGGTAGGAGGAAATGTATTTTACTGCCAACAACAGTGTCCTTTAGCCAAAATCCAAGGTGATGATGCATGTCCATTGAAGCACAGACTGTGGACTCGCTGAAGAGCTCACTCCATCTGCAAAATCTCAGGGACCAGGCCTGTCACATGACAGAGATGGTAACTACAGCAATGAAGGCTCCTACAACCAGTGAAGGCGCTTTCAGATTCATGTCTGCAACATGAGCTTTTTTTTGTGGAGACACTGCAGTGCATGAGGGAGCCCAGAGCAACCCAGATAGGCAACTCTTCGGTGTATACCCACGGGAATCTGCATCATTATAGCACAGAGACACCTGTGTGCCCATCCTCATTGTGACTTAGTTGGTAGAGCCTTTGCCTAGGATCAGTGGAGCTGTGAGAGCCCATCTAACCCACATAAAACAGACATGGTGGTACACACCTGAGTCGTAGTACTCAGGAGTTGGGCATCAGATCAGCCTTGGTGTCCATCAACAGATGAAAAGATAAAGAAATGCAGTGCAGACACACACAGTGATGTGTTGGTGTTGGTTATTCAGCCCAGGGAGCTGCATAGGTTAGGCAGCTTGCTTGGCCATTGAGCCACATCCCTAGCCCCTACACAATGGGGGTTTTGTTCACCCACAAAGGATGAGGGGTCAGCTTGTGGACTGGCACTGTGAGCTCTGGGCCGCAGAAACCCGAGGCAGAGCTGTGTTTTCCGAGTCTCTTGGTTTTGGAGTTGGGGAGATTGAACACTTAAATCCTCTCCAGATGCAAGGGGGGAATGTGGTTTTCTGTAGGAAGGCTGGCGAGGGGTATGCCAAAAGGTAGAGGATAGATCTGTGCTAGGATGCTGTCATCTTTGCGCGTTCCTGCACCCATTCTCCTGTCTCTTCCTCCAGCTGTGACATCTCCTCACATGTCCTTGTGGGGATGGAAGAGAGGGCTATTTATTTCCCATGTTCTTTAACTAAAAAACAAAACAAAACAAACAGTCCCTCTCAATGGAAGAGCCCAGAACTGGTTGGCATAATCTAACCCCCAGCATCGTGTTATGGTTTGTGCTGGACCTCAGGGATGGGGTATCCAGGAGAGGATGAGTGATTTGGTGCATGCTCTGGAAACTGGCAGTCAAACATGGCCATAGCCTTTTCCTCTAGGTAAGGATTTAGGACCAAAGGAGTCAAAGCTTGACGGACAAAACAATGCAACAAAATCTTCCTTGGGAAGATTTCTTAGGCGTTGGAGCTGTCAACGTGTTTCCAAGTTAACCACTGAGTCTTGGAGGACTGAAGAGAGAGACCCTGTTCGTGGTTGCCTAGGCTTTCATGTACGGGCAGCTGCTGAAGCTCTGTTAGCTGAGTTGGGGCAACATAACTCTGGTCCTGATGACTGTGGGGCAGCTTGCCATGGAGGCCAAGCTGAGGAGTGTCCTCCGTGTGCATGAGGAGCCAGCAGAGCTCAGCACCCTGGCTGAGGGGCCACTGGGAGGAAGAGGTGAGTCAGGTGGAGGCATGAGGGACAGGTTGGAGCTTGACCATGGCGGTCAGTTTGTTCTCGCTTTCCATTACTGGGAGACGTTACTGAGTGAGAAACTGAAGACGTTAACTGGGAAGGAATGTGATTTTTGGCAAGTGTGAGGGGTGGATTAGAGAGGCTCCCCCTCCCATCTAGGCAGAACATAAAAACCACTGGGGAATTAAGGGAAGCCCACAGGAAAATGCGCCGCTGGATGACTGGGCATGGCACTAAATAGAACCACGCCTGTGCAGGAGCTCGAGCTACCTGTAGGAGCCTGCTCTCTGGTCTGCCTCCTCCCACATGGCCACACCCATCTTCTCTCCACTTCTTATCTTCATCTGTGCCCTTTGCTGTTCGTTTCTATTTCCGTCTCTCACAGAAAGCATGTGCCTGATGAAGGTGGGGACCCCCCAAGTCCATCACCTACATTGGCACCTACATACGGCATCTCATTAACTCAAAGCGTTCACTGGATGAACAAATGAACAGGAATCTTCTTGCCTATTTATTCACTGATTCAGGTTTTGAGTGCAGCACCAAGTGAATGTGGAAAAAGGAATAATTTAGTATTTAGTATTTGAGGATTTTCTCTCCACGACCCACTGAGTCATAAGAAGAGACATTGTGTGAACCTACAAGGAAGCATTCAGGTAGGTACTTGCTGGGCAGGAGGCCAGATGAACCCTGTGTGGTGCCGGGATGGCTAAGAACAACCTCCTTCCATCACAGCACTCTATCCTTCCGCAGGCATCCAAAGGAGAAGCATTCAGAGATCATCTCTCGAGGTCAGGGAAGGGAAATTTAAAATGTGCCACCTAGGACTTCACAGGGCCGGTTCTGACCTCAAGTCATGGTTGGTGAGGTTAGCAGCGTATAAGTCCATAGCCAGGGCTTGCAGTGGTGGCTCTAGCACATGGCTTGTATAGGCACAGTCCATCAGACCTCCGCTCCTCCACAGAGGAAGAGAGCTTTTATGCAGAAGGGTTTGGGCGGGAGATGTGGTGATTCTTAACCAAGAAAGAGAACGTAGACGGTTGGACGATGGGAACCAAACAAGGAAATGCAGTGTGCCGACTCTTGGCTCCCTGGGAACGTGGTATCGGTCCACACTAATGAGAAGGCAGCTGGTTTGAAACTCTCCCTCATTTAATTATATCAACACGGTGGACACCTTGTGGGCTGCCTTCCCAGGTTGGGATAATTACCCTCCTTTTTCTGATTTTTCTTTCTTCCTGATAATTACCTCCTCTCACCTCTCCTCACACATGTGAGTGGGCTGCTGGCAGCCATGTTTATGCTTGGAGCCAGCTAACGTCGGCCAATCCGACTCTTGGAGGCCCTGAGATCAGTTAGTATCGGTTGCAAGTGTTAATGGGTAAAGTGCCCATCACCAGGTTTGTGTGCCCGAACGTGGAGGGTAGAATTAACCGTTGTACAGAGTGACAGTAGAGAAGCAGAGGGGACAGAGCTGAGGTGTGGCGGGGGGG
>OU015754.1:23833501-23846407 GCA_907169655.1 Acomys percivali | reverse complement strand
CTCCTCCTCCTCCTCCTCCTTCTTCTTCTTCTCTCTCTCTCTCTCTCTCTCTCTCTCTCTCTCTCTCTCTCTCTCTTGTCTAAGACAGGGTCTTCCTGTCTCCAGCGCAAGGCTAAAGTTCTTTAATTAAAGAAGCTTAAGTGGGCTGGGGAGACATCTTGGTCAGTAAAGTGTTTGCCTTGAAAGCACAAGGACCCAAGTTTGATCCCTAGAGGCCATGTAAAGAAGCCAGCATGGTTGCTCACACTTGTAACCCTATAGCGCAGAAGGTAGAGGCAGGCAGATCCCTGGGGGCTCACAAGCCTGCCAGTCTAGAGTGTGTTGCACACACATTGGCAAGGGGTAGGAGAGAGGAGAGAGATAAAATGGTGGTAATATTTAGGAACTGGAAATGGGAAATTAAGCCAAAGATCTCTTTGGAAATCTTCCCCTGTGACTGTGAGCCTGGGCACCTAGCCTCCTCTTGGCAGCAGTGGACAAACTTGACCGTGCCAGGCCTTTCAGCTGGGGCCTTTCTGTGCTCTGGAGCAGGTGGCAGGAAGGCTGCTGTTTGTGTTGACTTTCTTCCTCCATGTCTGAAGATGGAAACTCTCAGCCATCATGGCAGACTCCTTGCCTTCAGGGTTCATAGTGGGTTTTGGCAAACATTTGCTTGTTTGTGTGTGTGTGTGTGTATGCATAATATGCATGCATGTGCAAGTGTGTTTGGGTGCAGTGAGGCCCCAGAATTTGTCTGTCTCTATCCCTCCAGTGCCGGGATCATATGTGTATCACGTAACTTAAAAAATGGGTGCTGACAAATTTGCTAACATCCTCTTGCTTTACCAGGTTACCAACCTGTAGCCATTTATCTGTCCCAGAAGTTTCTTTCTCTAAAACCAAACAATAACAAAAACCATAAGTAGTTTTTAAATGTTTTTTTTTTTTTAAAAAAGAACAAACCCAAGAAAGCGTTCTCTCCCTTACTCCTTTCCCCTCACCCCTTCCCGCTCTACCTTCCTCCTTCCCTCTGCTCACAGGCCCTCCTCTTCAGTGTCTCACTATGTAGCCCAGGCTGCCCTTAAACTTCAAGGCAACCCCCCCTTCCCATTAACTAAGGGCAGGGAATTATTACAGGCATGTGGTCCAGTTCTCTCTCTATCCCTTGACCTGAGTCCCCAAATGGCAAGGTGCCAAGTGGAGGAGCAGGGATAAGAAATAAAGGAGACAGAAACAAGCTGGAACCAAGAGGTTGTACATAAGCTGAGGATTTATGCCAAGCAAATTAAGCATCATATTTGCTCTTTGTTGGGGGTGGGTGGGTGTACCAAGGTCAGCAGAGAACATGGGCTACCTCAGATACAGCCCAGAGGAAGGGTTGCAATCCCAGAAATTGCATCCTTAACTGCTCCATGGCATGGGTTCATCCTCAGATGGGCCTTGCCGTATCTGCTCCCGCATAAGGACTCCAAAGAAAAGTTCCCTTTGTCCTCTCACTGGGGCCTCTGGGAAAGTCTTGGGTTGGTCTGGCTCCTCAACATCCCTCTAGAGGATGCAGCTTACACAGACACTTCTTCCTATGTGATTAATGAATGCAGGGATGGGGATGGGGAGGTGGGGGGGCGGGGCACCTGATCAGCAAGCCTCTCCTAGCAGGCTCAGGGTTGAAAAAAATTAAAGCGGGAAGCTGGGCAACACCCCATGCTGGGCACTCAGTAGGGAGACACTTCCCCATTCCTCTGGGCATCCTTTGATGAGTAAGAAAGGCTTGGATCTCATCCTAAGTTCTTAAGTACTGGTGTTTTTCAAATCACTTCATAATCCAAGTCTCCATGGGATGGAATGCCCAAAAGAAAAGTCACATAGGCAATCACTGGGTATGGTAGTCAGAGTGGGAGTGGGGGTGGAGGTGGGGTCACAAGTCTGGGCCTCATGAAGTCTTCCATAGGGGCAGCAGCATTTGGATCATGTTAGTGTATAGGGTAGGGTTGAACCTTGCTGAACATGATGTGGACTGTGCTTTTCCTCATGATGAAAATAACTTTCTTTCCTCCGTACTGGAGGGAGGAAGCAGGAATGAGTCCCATTGAATATCTCAAGTCACTGTCAGCAGCAACCTCATCTTGTCCTTCATTTGGAGTGGACACTGCCAGCGAGGCTCACGCTGGTGAGTGCTGTGTGTCATTGCACCAGGCTCCTTCACAGCTTACCTGGACTTCCTCAAGGATGCAGACTCCCTGACTTGTTCTGTCTCTAGAGGCCTGCTCAGAGTCCATTTGATAGCATCGCTGATCCTGAGCTGGCCCTGGATTTTAGCTTCAGATGTGGTTTGGGCTCTCCATGTCAACTAGAATCACCTATGAAGAGGGTCCCAATGAGAGATTGTCCAGATCAGGTTGGACCGGACCGGACCGGACCAGACCGTGGGCATGTCTCTGTGGGGGTTGTCTTAACTGAGGTGCTGAAATACTGCCCCTCCCCTCCTGCCCTACCTCCAATGTAAAACTGAGTGGCACTGTTTAATGCTTTGGTCTTAAGCTGTATAAGAGAACTTTATGGGCTGGAGAGATGGCTTAGCCGTTAAAGGCTAGGCTCACAACCATAAATATAAGAGAACTTTATAAGATGGAAGCAAGCAACTGAACACATGTATAGTTGCTTCTCTCTACTCCTCTGTGGATGTGATATGACCCATCTCAAGCTTCAGCCACTGTGACCTACCCACAGTGATGCTCTGTAGCTTGGAATTATGAGCAGAAAGACACCCTTTCTCCCCTATATTGTTTTTTGTCAGCCTGTTTTATCGAAGCAACGGATGTGGACGCATCCTCTCTGGGCACACTCTCTACAGTGTGGGTACAAACCTGAGTCTGATGCCCTGAACACCAGAGAAGACAGCTTTAGGCTTCAACTAAACAAAAAATCATTAAGAAGAAGTAGTGGTGATTACAGCTGGGAGAGCCTCAGGGCAGATACTCTGTGGATAACAGTGGGAGTAGCCAAAGCCATGAAGGAGAAGACTCAAAAAAAAAAAAAAATCTCTGGGGAACCAGCTCATAACTCTAATTGCGAGGGAGGGGAGGGGACACTGAAGCCCTTGGTGCCCTGAGCATAACCCTAACAAACACCTCAAAACCACCAAGCCAAGGCTTTGGATAGATCAGTAAACCCATCGCCAATGGCCTTGAGGGACAGGTGTGCCCACTGCTGATCACAAAACGAGTTCATCTCAGCACCCTTTGGATGAGGTTGGACAATATCCATCCTTAAATGGAAACCTCCAAGACACATGAGAAGTCGATACAAAAAAAACCATACCCCCGAGGATGTTAATTAGTGAGTAATATCCTTAAGGAGGATGTTGATGATTCATAATTAGACTAACTCTGATGCTGATTATGGGACTTTAAGGCTGGAATTTAGGATACCTGAGATTGACCTGTTTTAGGCTAGACTGGAGATGACAGACAACATAAATGAGAAATGAATCGATGGGAAATTTTAGCGGAGATTAAAGTCATAAGAAAAAAATAAAACAATACTAGAACTATAAATGCATAGCAGCAATGATCTTGATTTTAAAAAAGATCTATTTTCGTGTGTGTGTGTGTGTGTGTGTGTGTGTGTGTGTGTACACAGCCAAATAATGAGGCAAAAGAAGTGCTTGAAAAGAAAACAGCCAAAAATGACAGAAACTTCAACTCTAAGGAGGCCATACACCACAGAAGTGAAAAACACAAACAAAGCTGATGCTTGCTCAAGGCTGAAAGACAAGGAGAAACGCCTGTAGGTGCCCCGAGCTGGGTGGCGATAACAGCTGACTTGCCATGGAGAACCCCTAGCTTTGGTTTTCATTGTCTACCATCTAAAATCGAGTCTCTCCTGGTGAGCAGTCGCTCTGTGGTCCGTGGAGCAGGGTGTGAAAAGTGCTTCTCCACAGAGGCCGAAGGGGTCACGTGGACTGATGGTGCCGGTCCGGTCTTCTCTGTCTTTACGGAGAAAGGTGTGTTAAAAGTCAAGTCAGTGGTGTAAGTCTGGCTGTCCTGACTACTCCGGCTCCGTTAGGTTTAGTCTCCTATATACAAAAAAGCTCTGCCCATACATACCTATGTATTTGGAGAAGTTTGACCATATTTTTTGTGCGTGTGTTGATATGTTTCACGTGAGTGTGTACACCCAGGTACATATGTGCATGCATGTGGAGAGCAGAGGTCAGTATCAGGTAGATCGCCACTGTGGTTTTTTGAGGCAGGGTCTCTCGCTGAACACGCAGCTCAATAATTCAGCTAGACTGGCTGGCCAGCAAGGCTTGGGGAATCCTCACGTCTCCCATTCCTCTGTGCTGGCATCACAAATGCGCCATGCTTCTATGAGGGTCTGGGCATCTCAAGTTGAGGTCCTTGTGCCTCTGTGTGTGTGTGTGTGTGGGGGGTTTCTTCACCGACCGAGCCATCTCCCAGACCCATTTTCTCATGTAGCATCTTTCCTTATTTCTAGTAGTCATTTCTCTAGGACCCTTCTTGTTGGGATTCATACAGACTGTCCAGTTCAACGACAGATCTTTCTTCCCTCATCTTCTTTAGGGTCCTCTTGGCTTATTCTAGTAATGAGTTTCTTGTACAGACTGTGTGCTTGGAGCCTGGTTTTAGAAAACAAATGTGCGATCTGTATATTAATCTTGTGCACAGAAATCATTCATATTTAGAACTATTATCTGTAGGATTAGTTTGGAAGGTGCTGTCCTGCTGTTTCCCCATCTGCTCTCTGTTTCTCTGCACCCCCATTTCTGCTGCCCATCTGGCCAGTTGAACATTTTGTCTCAATCTATTAGTTTACTGTTTTTTTAATCTTCTCATAAATAAAATATTTATGCCGAGGACGTAGCTCAGTGGCAGGATGCATGCTCAGCACACACAGAAATCTGGGTTCTATCCTCAGCATCACGATGTGTACAAAAAAAAATTAAAACACTTTTAAAAATGTGTTTCCACCACAACTGGTATTTGCAATATGTGTCAAAGGGTCCAAACTCACCTTTAGGTAAATACTGCTTTAGGTGCATTTAATCTTATATTCCCAATCACTCTTTCCCATCTGCTCTAGTTTGCCATCTATTCCATATTTACTTCAAATGTGAACATATATTACTATTATTTTATGCTAAGGAGCAATTATGACTCTGTAAAAATGTTAATTTTAGTCTTGTTTAAATCACTCCATTCCTCACGCTTTTATTTCTGTGTGTAGATATGAATGTCTGACTCATTATTTCTTCTCCTTAAATGTTCCTTCTTTAACACTCTTTTTCAGAGCCTTCTACTTTTTAATTTTTCATGACCTGTATGTGTGTCCATGCCTATGTAGGTGCATATGAGGGCAGTGTCCAAGAAAGCCAGAAGAGGGAAAAAGATCCCCTGGAGCTGGAGTAACCGGTGGCTGTGAGCCACAACACGTGGAGGCTTGGATCTAAACTCAGGCCTTTTGTAAAGCAGTATGAATTCTTGATCACTGTGTTATCTCTGTGCAACGCCGCCCACCCCCCCTCCGCCTTAACATTCCCTTAGTTAGTTTAATTAGCTAGCAATTCCATTAGTTTTTGTCTGAAAAAAAAAAAACTTTTAAAAACTTTTATCTTTGATAGACTTTTTTTTTTTTTTTTAAACGAGCATCGAATTGGAACTTAAGTTATTTGTTTCAGAAGAGAACGGTCACCATGCTGCTTTGTTTTACAGTGCGTGCAAAACATGCCTGCCACTGTTCTGTAGTGGGCATGGTTTCCAGTCTAGCTACAACAGTACCCTCTGTTATCTTGCTTTATCTTTTCTTTCAAGCCTTCTTCACTGCCGAGTTCTTTATGATATAAGCTGTCTGTCTGTCTGTCTGTCTGTCTGTCTGTCTGTCTGTCTGTCTGTCTGTCTATCTATCTATCTATCTATCATTGTATCTCTCCCAGGTCAGCTTTTAAATCCCACGAGGGTAGAGACTGTGTCTGGCCTTGCTCTGTATTCAGCACCTTGGATAGTTCCTGGGTTTAGGCAACATTGTTAAACAAAGGGGCTTTTTATTTTATTTTATGTTTATTTTTATAGATGAGATGCCTCAGAGAAAGGTTACATAGTAACAGAATACACTGGGGAGTACCTAACCTTGTTTCTGAGAGACTGCTGAGTGTAAGACAGAGGGTCTAAGGACAACAGTACCCTCTCTTTTCATTTTCTGTTCTTCACCTTGTTTTATCTTTTCTTTCAAGCCCTTTTCACTGCTGCGCTCTTTATTATATAACTGTATGACCAGAGACAGAAAGATAACATGTTCAGCATAGTGAGAGGAAGACAAGCTAAGACCTAGGTTGCTGGGCCTCAGTCTTTGGTACTGATCTGCCTACAGCAGCCCCTCCCTGGATGTGAGGGTTGCCTGGAGGAGCACTAAGGCGATACATTATACTTTGAATCCTGTTCTGATATGGAAGAATAAATGTTGAGGAAAAAGAATCTTTCTATGGCTATAGCTATAATATATATTTTTTTACTTTTATGATCATATTTGATTGTATTATTTTTATGTTTGAGACAAGGACTTACAGTGTAGCTCTTGCTGGCCTGGAACTCACTATGTAGACCAGGCTGGTTAGAACAGAATCTTTAAAAACCGTTCTTGGGAGCAAGTAAAAGCTGGACTAGTTCAGGGGAAGTGAGCAGCCCTGGTTATTGTCCTGCCGTAATGCACCTTTCCCTGGGAGCCTGTATGAGTATAGTAATGTATAGAGTAATGTATAGAGGAAGCTGGCTAATTGCTATTGCGCCTCCTCTGTGACTCTGCCTGGAAGAAAGCAAAAGAAAGCCTGGGGCCACCACACAGCCAGGCAGAAGCAAGAACTGAACTTGAAATCATGATAGAAGAAAAGAGGAGCAAGAACAGGAATTCCGATTCCACCTGTATATTCAAGGAAGTGAAAGGTAGTCTATAGCGGTAAAGGCACCTGCTGCCAAGCCTGACAGCCCGAGTTTGATGCCCAGGACCCCACATGATGGAAGGAGAGAGATGACCCTCACAAATTTTTCCTTTGACCTCCATATGTGCGCACACATGTGTACTCACGCATTAAAGGCATCTTGAAAATTTAAGATAAAGAAACAAACACCATCCGCATCCCTGTTGGCCTTAGTGTGTTTTGCAATGTGAAGTATAGACCTACAAAGTGTTTTGTTCCTATGACAGCTAACCTCCTGCCTGCTTAAATCTGGGATCCCTGGACTTTTCTGTGAATATTCGTGAGAAACAGTTCTCTCTGAGTCTGTAGTGTAGGCACAGGTCCCTGGGTTGGGGACGATCACAGCAGACCACCCATTTCCCCTTCCCCGTCCACAGCCTGATGGGCCAACAGCAGATTGGATTCAGGACGGTAGAGACCCAGGCTGCATCCTCTCTGTAGGATGCAGGAGAATGAAATAGGCATTTCCCAAGACACCCTGCCCCTCCCCCACCAGGAGCCATCACCATGCCTCAAAGCCTCACTTTGTGTCTTTCATCCTGGGATAATGGAGTTGGAGAAGTGTAATAACTTGACAGTAAAAATATTAACCTCTAAAGGCAGCTTCCGCAGGATGATTTTATAAGCTGTTTTACACACACTGGAAGATGAACGTGACATGGCTCAGTTTTTTTTCCCCCGATCTCCATGCTCCCGGCCTCTGCTCTCCTTATATGAGGATGGATAGCACTTGGTTTTTTACATGGTCCTCTTGTGACTCACAGAACCCTGAAGGTATCATTTAGATGAATGATGGAGGATGGAGATATGGCTGAGCAAAAGTTATGAGCACTTGCTGCTCTTGCAGAGGACTCGAATTCAGTTCCCAGCACTCACATGGCAGCTCACAACCACCTGTAACTCCACTTCCCGGGGATCTGATGCCCTCTCTGGCCTCTGCACGCACTGCACCCATGTGGTGCAACCCCACCCCTCTCCATGCAGGCAAAACACCATACACATAATTTTTTTTTAAAAAAAGATGAATGATGTGAATAGGAATTTAGATTTTACATCATCATGCCATCTCTACCTAACAAGTATTTTCTCTATGTTGTAATCTCAGTTCCTAGTCAAAGGGTCAGACTGAGCATTGGGATTTCAAGGTCACATACATTCATCAGCTTTGGGTTCCCATGCGTTTCAAGCTCTGTGTTTTTTCCATCCATGGCATATGAAATTAATTTTCTTTATTTTTAGTATGTGCGTGTTTTAGTATGTGCGTGTGTGTGTGTGTGTGTGTGTGTGTGTGTGTGTGTGTGTGTGTGTGCACGGTCTAGTTTACATGTGTAGGAAGACATGCTTGTGTCATTCCTTAGGTGCTGCCCAACTTAGTTTTTTGAGACAAGGTCTCTCACCAGCCTGGAAGTTAACAAGGAGCCTAGGTGGGCTATCAGACGCTCCTGTCTCCACATCCTCTGCACTGGGATTACCAGCATACTCCACAGTGCGTTTATCTTATTTCATTCTACCTTAAAGTGTGGGTTCTGCCTCGTGCTTGCATAGCAAGCAAGCAATCTAGGGCCGGGCTGACTCCATAGCCACACTCCCATACCTTCTTACCTAGGAACACATTACTTGTCATGGTACCCTGGATGGCAAGGATGCTAGGACAAGAGCTGTGATGGAGACACATCTTGAGCATCCTCTGCTGTTCTGGGGGCAGGCACAGAGCAGCAAGTGTATGTCCTAGCAGAACCACCAGGGGCATGTTGAGAGCCTCTGTCACTGAAGTGCACTCAGATGCTCAGTCTTGGCAGCACTTACCTGTGCCTGCTGAGCCTTTCACCTCCTCCCCTTTGCCCTGTTTTGACACAGACTCTTGCACTGGCCTGAAACTTGCCAAGGAGCCTAGTCTAGCTGTCCAGCAAAGCCCTATCCCAACTACACTCTGGGATTATGAGCATTTGACTTTCATCCTTTTTCCTTTTTAAACTTCACACATACTTAATTTTATGTGTATGCATATTTTACCTGCATGTATGCATGCTCACCGTGTGTGTGTACTGTCTACAGAGGCCAGAAGAAGGTATCAGATTCCCTGGACTTGGATTGCAGATGGTGTGAGCCTCCATGTGGATGTTGGGAACGGAAGCCAGGTCCTCTGCAAGAGCAGCCAGAGGTCTTAACCACCAAAGTCATCTCTTTAGCCCGCCTTCTTTTTCATGTTGTAAAGTGTAAGTTCCGGGGCTTGATCTCAGGTCCCGCTCTTGTCCTCGCTCTTGTATGACAAGACTTTCCTGACGGAACCGTCCTCCTCGGCCAAGTGATTTAAGTTTGTAAGACAGAAATTCCCAGAGCCAACAACGTGTCCCTGACAGTTGGATGCAATCAGAGTGAGCTGAGGTGGGATTTGGTTGGCAACAGCTGACGGGGAAGGTTGAGCATTCCTCACAAATGCAGGACAGTTGAGGTCTGAGGAGAGAGTATTGGGAAAGTTCTATAAACGGGTGACATCAGTCTTTGAGGCAGGAAGAAGGTGACTGTCACAAGTGTCTGGTGTCTGCTCTGGCTTGACTTCAGGTAGGGTGCCATGTTCTCTGGGGTGGACCAAGCTGAGGCCAGGGGAGGCCACAGCCTCATAAAAGTCAACCTCTCCCAGCGCAGTGCTCATGCACTCTTCAGTGACATCCCTTCCTGAGGAGGTAGTGGATGGAAGTCGAATGCTGTACGTGAGCACTGAGGGACACAAGAGCGCTGTCCTCCATCCTGTGCCCTGCTCTAAGTGGAACTTTCATTCTGATTGTTCTCTTCCCGACTCTGGGCTCAAACACACATGCTGAAGTCCTGCTAACATGCCCTGAAACACAGCCTGTTCTCTTGGCTTGTTCTATTTCTCCCCTTTTATAAGGCAAAGAGGAGGCTGGAAAAGTATTCTTTTCTCTGTAGGTGAGAAGATAAGAAATGACCCCGTTTCTACCCCTCGCTGGGACTGTAATGTCAAGAGAGACATCACCCACCGCTGCCATTGCTGCCTTCTGAGAACGTTGATCTTTTACTTGTATTGATTTGTCAATGTGTGTATGATGATCCCACACTTGTATGCAGTGTGTAATGGTCAGATGAGGGCTTCTGGCATTCCTACCTCAAACATTTAAAAAGTAAATCACACATAATGAGTGTGTGTGTATGTGTGTGTGTGTGTGTGTGTGTGTGTTGGGGGTATGAAGTATGGTACCCTGATACAAATCCGATAACTCCACTTGTATCTTATCATTGCTCTGTGGTTGGAGCCTGCAAGTTCTCTTCTAGATAATCATAGGATGTATAATGGGTTATTTGAACGACAATACTTTTGCTGTTCTGCATAAGAGTGGTGTCTAGTGATCACACTCTGGTGTGTCCTGGCACATAATGTCTAACCTCCCATTAATCCCGTCCCTGAGTCACTGAAGCTAGGCCTGAGGCCCCTTTACTGCTCCGGCAGACCTTAGCCATCTGAGGTCCCCTTTTCTCCATGACCTCCTGCTCTCAACAGCAAATCTATCCTAAGCCAATGGGAGGCTTTTTTTGGGGGAGGGTGGTAGGAGGTGTTGCTGTAGTTGAGTTTTAAAGTTCCTGTTTATTTTAAATATCATTCCTTCAACACATTAACACTTTGAAAATAGGGGCTGGGGAAATGGCTCGGTCACTAAAGTGCTTCCTCCATAAGCACAAGGACCTATGCTTGTGTCCCACAGTCTAGGGGGAGCAGAGTCTGGAAGGCCCTTCAGATCACTGATCTCTCCAGTGTAATGAGACACCCTGTCTCAAAGCATAAAGGGACTGGCACCTGAGAACCACCACCACCACTACCACCACATACACACAGGCGCGCGCGCGCACACACACACACACACACACACACACACACACACACACACACACACTCAGTCAGTCATGCCACATCACAGCTTCACGGTCTTCTAATCCCCCAGATGAGGTCACGGGCCCCACGTATCTTATAATCCCTGGTGGTTTCCAGCCCTCTTTCCTCATTTCCTCCCTTGAACCTCACACCAGAACACCTTCCCGACGGAGGACAAGACCACAGTATTTTATTTGCTGACCCAAGAGATGGGAAGCAAAGCAGGGAGCTGACATGTTTGGCAAGCCCCCACGGCAGCGGGTGAGCTAGAGTGCCTCCAAGTGCCAAGCCAGAGGCCACTGTGAGATGCCACCACCTCTCTCCAGTTTTCGAAATTTCAGTTCATAGATTAATTCCATCTGTGTTTCTGGTGTGTTCCAAGGGCACTTAGCCTATCAAGAGTTTCATCTAGTTGCTGAGCTCTCTTGAGTCCCCCCGTCCCCCCAAATGCTCCACTCTGTGGCCAGAGCAAAGACTTTTTTGGTTTGGTAACATTAATGCCTTTTATGCATCTTCAGATGTGGTACAAGAGTGGACTAAGATATACCTGGGGCTTGATTTGTGGCCCCTTGAACACATAAGAAAAGGTAAGATAAAGAAAACAGCACCCTCCCAAAAGGCAGCTGAGGTTACACAACTCCATGAAATTATGTTTATGGTTTAACTTGTCAGTATTTTGTAACACAAAATGGCTTTCCTGGAGTCTGTCTATCAGTTATTTGTCACTAATTAGTGCCTACAAATTACTCTTTGTGCTTGCCCTGCTCTTCTGCCACCTTATACGTCGGAGCTGTCAAGGTTCGTGAACTTCTGCAGACGTCAAGATCCCTGTGCGGTGTATCTCTTGCTGATGTGTCTCCGTGTTCTCTCTCCCTAACCCCCCTCCCCCCAGGTCTCCAACACCTGCGATTCTATCTTTGTGAACGGGAAGGAAATGAAGAGCAAAGTGGGCACGATCGTGAACTTCACCCACCAGCACTTCACCTCCCAGGTGGAGGTCACTGTCTGGGTGCCCCGCCTACCGCTGCAGATTGAGATCTCAGATACGGAGCTGAGCCAGATCAAGGGCTGGAGGATACCGGTGGCTTCCAACAGGAGGTGAGGAGTGGGAGGCCTGGCCATCATTGGTTAGACGCCGCTGGGGCCCAAGTGTCTATGGGAGGCAAGCCGGTTCCTGGAGGCAACATCTGAAGTGTGTTGCCAGCAGTGTGTGGCAGTGCTCCGGACTTGGGCTCCCATGGCTCTGACTTGGATAATCACTAACATTTGGGTATGAAAAAATTACATCAAAGGCAACACTAGCAACAACAGTGGTGATACTGGCAGCCTCATAGAGTGGCTTCTAGGATTCATGAAGGTGATCTGAGATCTAAGAAGCACCTACACAAAGCCTGGCATTCAGGAAAGACCTACTTCCTGACAGTGTCTGTCACACTACTGTCCAGTCCTTTCTCACCCATTCTCTCTTTCCTGACCGTCAGTCACAGAGTGAGGTGCTGTGTGGTTAAAACCGCGTGGTTGGGAATGAGACTGCCTGAGTTTTAACCTTGGTTTCTCCCATGCACAACCGTGTGACCCAGTGGTGTCACCTACATATACTACGGCTCCCACAACTATAAATTGGGAACAGTAGTATTACAAGAGGTCCCAAGGAGTCAGTGAAGTGATGTGTTCTGCAGGGGGAGGTCCTAAAGTCAAACTCCTCTCCAGGATCCGCGTGTGCTGTTTATTCAGGTGTAGCAGTTTGGATGGGAATGTCCCTCACAGAAATGAGAATGTCCCCGACAGGCTCATGTGTTTGAACACTAGGTCCCCAGCAGGTGGCGCTGTTTGAGAGGGTTTATGAAACCTTTAGGAGGAGGGACCTTACTGAAGGAACTATATCACTGGGTACAGGGGTGTACCTCACTTCCTGTTCTTACTTTCTGCTTCCTGAGTATGTGTACAATCTGATCAGATGTTTTTTTTTCTCTTGCTGCCACATGTTCCTCACCCTGATGGAATATATCTATATCTATATCTATATCTATATCTATATCTATATCTATAT
>OU015754.1:23817968-23833491 GCA_907169655.1 Acomys percivali | reverse complement strand
TATATCTATATCTATATCTATATCTATATCTATATCTATATCTATATCTATATATCTGTCTGTCTATATATCTATCCATCCCTCTGGAACTGTCAGACAAAATCAACCCATTTTCTCCCTAAGTTGCTTTCTGTCAGGGCATTTTTATCACAGCAGCAGAAATGAAACTAGACATCTAGTCGAGCACTAATCTGGCACCTCGCCAAGGAGATGTCACAGATACAATTACAGCCAAACAAATCTATCTTAGGATGTGTAGATGGTCCAGGAGGGCCATACCCATCAGATGAGGCCCTTGAAAACAGAGTGTCCCCTCCAGATGGCGGCAGAAGGGCACTGAAGAGATCGGAGGGTGAGGACCACTTGACAGGGCGATGCTGGCTTTGAAGATGGGTTGCATCCTGCATCATGGAAAGTGGGTGAAACTTTTAGGATTCAGGAGGATTCCTGTTCATCAGGAGCCCCTTCATGATAAATACAGGCTAGTGGGTACCCAGTCTGTACCCACTATAGGAAATGGTCAGCATAACACCTTGTACCAACCCAACTGTCTAGATGTGAATTCTTCCGCAGCAGCTTCGGGTGAAAGACCAGCTGGCATCTTGATTTCAGCATCCAAGCCTCTATGCAGAACTCCTCAATGGGGCCTGTTTGCACCATGCCTCATGGAACCACAAGCAAGCAAATGAATGGTGTGTGTGCGTGCGTGCGTGCGTGTGTGTGTGTGTGTGTGTGTGTGTTTAACTGTGAGGTTTGTGGGCATTTGTTACACCACAAAGGAAAAAAGTAACTCAGCTATTGTTTCCCAGTGTTGGAGGGAAGCTGTAGTACTCCAGGTGGGCAGTCTTTGGAAGCAGACAGTGGGCAGAGGGTGGAAGTGTCTGGAGGGACACAGTGGCCTTGGGCAGACTCTTCATAGACTCACCCATGTTGACAACGAGCTTGATTGCACGAAACATTGAGGGGAAGGACCCGTCCCCCGGTTGGAAATAGATGTCACCGTGGACAAGAGCGAACTTGGCACACACCCCTGGTGAGTGTTCGGAGGGCGTGGGGAACACGGATCTTTATCTGGCTGCTACAGAATGCCAGTCTGCTGCTCCCTGCAGTTCCGTGGAAAGCAAGTGAACCCGGCTGTGGAGCTGAGATTCCCAGGCAGAGTGTTGGGTGTATGCCTCCGGTTGGTCTGGCTTTTTTTTTTTTTTTTTTGCTAGTTAAATGCTAAAGGAGAGAGAAACAGAGGCAAGGGCTGTTAAACCAAAGGAAACAGGCACCCAGTGCATTGAAACAATCAGCTCTCCCAGATGGCAAGTGATGGGTCAGCACAGTGAAGTGATACAGCCCGCATGGCTGACATCTTCGATCTGTTCCCTCGAACACGTAGGTAGATGTTACCTTTAGAGAAAAACCACCGAGGACGGGATGGGAGCCGTGATGTCAGGGGAAGGCCACAGAGAACCACGACACCGTTGATGGCCTTTAAAAACCCCCAAGCCCGTTGAAACTAGAGCCTGTGTGCCAAACCAGAACAGATTTAACAGAAGTGGATTCCTACAAGTATCACTGTTTTTTAAAAAAAAAATCATAATATCCAAAATGTGGACTGTAATATTGAAATCACCTGTTATCTTGGGGGATGGGAGTTTTTTTTGCTACAGAATGATGTCACCTCGGCACATTGAGCATGTAGGCAGTGCCCACAAGGAGAAGTAATGGGAGAACCCCTTCCCTGCACCCCCCACCCCCTGCACCCCCGCACCCCCACTCAGTGGATAGTCTCAGCGGCACAGGGGCAATGGCAGAGTAAGGCCAAGGAACTCAGGCACAGAAAATCAACAGGGTGGATCATCGGGGGTTGTAGGACAGTGACAAGACATCTGAGATTCTTGGGACTAGAACCTAGGGAGAGGGCGACAGATGAGTGTGGGGCTGAGCGTGGGTGATGAAAGCTGACCAAATTTGGCGAAATGCCTCAATATACAGAGGCAGACATCTGAGGAAACCACCAGCGCGACAGACGCTAAGAAATCTGCATGACAGCATCTCACGGGGACATTTCTGAGAATGGAAGACAAAGGAGGGGGTCTTCAGCATGTCAGAGGCTCGCACTGATGATTAACACAAACCGTCATAGTGTGAATCTCTGGCGTGTTTAAGATAGCCTTTCAGTTCTACCCCGTTAGCTAAGGGAAGAGTTAACACCGCTAGCACGATTTACCAAGCAGTATCGCTTATTGAAAAATACATTTAAGTTGAAATGCAATACAAAGAGAGCCTGGACTTGTTACAGAATGCTGCCGGTGTCGTGTGGGGGCCATGTGGGTTTCTTCTCTAAGAGAGATTGGCACGTGTGTGGAAATCATGGATGACACGCGTGGACCAGACACTGTCTCTGTGATGCGTTCTGAAGGGCCAAAAACAAAAAGATAATAGGCTCTCAACACTTACTACTACTCTTGTTGCTGTGACCAAATATGTGCCGAAAGCAACCTAAGGGAGGAGGGGTTTACTTTCATTCATGATGGGGAAGGCACGGCACTGGGAGCAGGACGATGCTTGTCCACATGCAAGGAAGTCAAGAGGCAGTGTTGCCTGACTACAGTGCTGTGCTGGAAACCTTAAAGCTTGTCCTCTGGAGCCCCACTTCCTCTGACTAGGTTTGGGGGGCCCAGAGGTTTCTCAACCTCCTGAAACCTACTAAGGACCAAGTATTCAGACATATCAGCCTGTGCAGGATATTTCACATGTGACTGTAGCAAATAGGCCTCTTGGATTTTAAATGCTATATCCTTTTGTCCCAAAAGCTGTTTTTCTTATCAGTAAAGATAACTTGCCTTCTCTTTGGGAACCCAGAATTCCTCTATGGCCATGCCAGAGAGTTTTCACATGCCTTCCTATGTTGCTCTCAGACCTGAAGGGGGACAGTGAATTGTTCCAGAAATCAAAAGACAGTTCAGTTCAAATCTGTAGTCAGCAGCTGGCTGGGCCCACTTGGTGAGCCCTGTGATGCTCAGATTGCCCACAGCCACTGTGAGGAAGAATGGAATGGGCCTCGAAAGGGCGAGGCCACATGCAGGGGCAGCTAGATTGGCCGTGGCCTCACCTCTGCAGATGAGCAGTTACATGGCTTTGGTTGAAGAGCCTCTGCTCTCCCCATCTTGGCTTCCTTGTCAGTAAGATCAGAACTACAGTTAAACGTCACTTTCTGGGTTCTGTGAAGGTTGAATGAGTTAAGTATGTGTGGCCCCTGTGATGTCTGTCTGTCTCTCTGTCTGTCAGTCACAGGGGTCAGAGCCCATGGTAGTTTTAACTCAGTGTACAGGGATAATAGCTGCCACTGTGGGGGAATGGCTGTGGTCTGTCCAACTCTGCTTGCAGGAACTGTGGCTGCTGCTCTGCTCCACCCTCCACCCCATGACATGCTCTCCATCCACAGAACAGCCAGCAGCAGGCAAAACCCCCTCCTGAGAGGTCACATGGCAAGCTCTTCTCAAAGGGAAGGTTCTAGAATTGAGACAGAGAGGATATTTCTGGATGAGCTGTTGACAATTAGGGGTCAGTAGAAAATGGAAGGTGAGGAGGAGGAAGAGACATGGATGAATGTGTAAATTAATTAATTATTAATTAATTAATTCATTCATGGAGTGAATGAATCAATGGATGAGGAAACCTAATAGGAAAAAAACTGCTGCATCCTTCGTGATCTTCAGGTTGAGTCAAGGGCAGGCAAGGCTTCCCGTCAAGGAGGAACCTTAATCTGTTTTGCTTCCTTTGTGCCCCAGGCCCACCCGGGAGAGCGATGACGAGGAGGATGAGGAGAAGAAAGGGCGAGGGTGTACCCTGCAGTACCAGCATGCCTTGGTGCGTGTCCTCACCCAGTTTGTAGCCGAGTCACCCGACCTGGGTCAGCTGACCTACATGCTGGGCCCTGATTGGCAGTTTGACATCACCGACCTCGTAACTGAGTTTGTGAAGGTGGAGGAACCAAGAATTGCCCAGTTACAAGATGGCAGGATCCTGGCAGGGCGGGAGCCGGGCATCACCACTGTGCAGGTATTTCTCGGTGGGGTGGATCGGGGGGAGGGCGGGTGGTCTTTGCCATTTCCTACTCCTCCAATACCAGTGCTTTCCCAGTTAACTTATGTCATACAGCTCTACATGCATGGTCTGTGTGCACATCACGTGTCAGTGTGTGTCATTTTACATGTTTAGCCCATGTACAGCTTTTTTACCAGTTTACACCAATTTTTACAGTTAAAGCCTCAGTGAACATGGGGAACAACGACAGGAAAACAGTCCTTTTCAGACACAACAGGACAGGTGCACACTCACACTCACACTCAGTAGCTGTGGCAGCACACACAACACCTGTGTACAGCCGAGCCAGACAAAATCCTGGCATGGCGGGAGGAGGTGGACTTGAGGTCCATCGCATAGCTGAGGATCTACTTGCGCTGATAGCTGCTGGTCGAGGGTCTACGTTCTCTGCATATGTGGCCCCTGGTAAGTTCCGCTTCAGCTGAGATCACATTTGGCTAGCACTAATTAAACTTGATTTAAAACAAACAAAGAGGCCACAAAGTTGGATTGTGTAGAGAAGGGGACAGACCTGGGAGGATGGGGAACGGGTGAGTACCCTCAAAATATGTTGCGTGGGATTAGCAAAAGGTTATTTAAACATTTAAAAACTTCTTTTGTTATTTCAGTATGTAGAAATGTATCTCCTTTACCAGAGAAAGCTAAGAAGTTTACCAGAAATTATTTTCTTTGAAATAAGAGCTTGTTAAGTTTTTTTAAAAAGACTTTTATTTATGAATATTATGATTGTGTGTATATGGGTACAAGTGCCACAGCGTGTGGGTATTTGGAGGTCAGAGGACACCTTTTGAGTTGATTCTTTGGTTCCACATTTCTGTGGGTTCTGAGGTTTGAACTTGGGTCTCCAGGCTTGGACAGCGAGTGCCTTTACCCACTGAGCCGTCTTGCTGGCCCGCAGTACTTTACTTTTTGCATAGCAGAGTCAGTAGTAGTAAAAGCCCACTGAAAGGGATATTCATAGAGAGCCTGGCAAAGTGCCACTTCATCAGAGACTGTGCCATTGACCCAGAGTGTTCAGAAACTTCCTAATAGATATTGAAAAAGCCCCACTTCTTCCACACCTATTACTAAGCTGGAAAACTTGAGTGAGGATTCCTAACCCAACCTCCCCTTTCCTTTAGAATATATTCTAGTTATTGCCCTACATTAAGAAAAAGACGTGATAAGAGGCAGTCTTTCTCAGTCCTTTTAGTCCATGCTATTGAATGATCACAGACCCACTTAAAATGCTTGACACTATGTTCCCTTACCAGAACACCGGACAGGCTACCGATGGCTGCGTCTACTCAGGAGTTCAAGGTGGTCCTGATGGGGCAAAGTCACAAGCATTTCCCCTTGCTTCTCAGGTCCTCTCGCCTCTCTCTGACTCCATCCTGGCTGAGAAGACGGTTATTGTCCTGGATGACCGAGTCACCATCACGGAGCTGGGCGTACAACTGGTGGCTGGCTTGTCCCTTTCCCTGCATCCTCACAAGGCGGACAAAAGGGCCATCATCTCCACAGTGGCTGCTCAGGATGTTCTCCAAGCCCCACAACAGGTGAGAATCCTAGGGGCCTGTGTTTTGCGCACAAAGTCAGGTCCAGCCTCCATTACGGCTCCTTGCACAGGAGGCTAACAGAGTGCCATAGCCAAGCCTGGCAGCTCTTGAACCTCTTTCTTCCTTTTTATCCAGTTTCTCTCTGTCTCTGAGAAAAGCCCCAGGGCTTCATTATGTCTTCCCCATGTCCTTTGCTTTCCCATGGGTTGATCTGTGCTAGGCGAGGATTGCTACCAGACCATAATTAAGGGATCCCCTGTTCTCACTCCTGCCAAACAGAGAAGGCCAGTTTTCAAGGCTTGGGGACTCCCTTGCAGCTACT
This sequence comes from Acomys percivali, assembly GCA_907169655.1. Lineage (NCBI taxonomy): Eukaryota > Metazoa > Chordata > Mammalia > Rodentia > Muridae > Acomys > Acomys percivali. The sequence goes on along the minus strand of OU015754.1, from coordinate 23,827,533 downwards.
TGAGCAAGAATGGCCTAGATTGTCTTGTTGGAGGCAGGGATTGTCAACATTGAAGCTCCCCTGTGTCTTTAAACATGCACAAAGCGTGTATAAAAAGAGACAAGGGCATTGGTGCTATTCAAGCCAGCCAGCCCCACACCATCCCATTTACCAAGGACATCCCCCCCAGGAGCGGTTTTTGCTGTGTCAGCACTGACTTCCTGATGAATGGTGTTCAAAGTGACATCGTCTTGAAAGATAACCTGCTTGGTTGCACCTGAAATTGATTCAGATAAATCACCCAGATCTTTCTTTCTGAGTATCTCCACAAAGGTCAAAGTCACACTGCATGGGAAGGCATGTAATAAATTAATTTACAATTTAATGTATTAATCAAAGTGCACTCCTGGCACCTCATGTCAGTGGGGCTATTCTGTGTTAACGATGCGCGGTCAAGGCATAATAAGACTGTCACATATGGAAGTTTACCTCTATCTGAAGATGCCAGTGACGTCTAGAGGAAATCATGCTTCTAAGTTTGAAGGAGCCCAGATGTGTAACACTGTTGGTCTGGCTTTGTTTTCCTTAGGAAGCTGTAGTCAGTTCCTGGATTTTGTTCAGCGATGGCTCAGTGACACCTTTAGACATTTATGATCCTAAGGATTTCTCGGTGACCGTTTCCTCGCTGGATGAAATGGTGGCGTCTGTCCAGCCAAACCTTCAGACCAGGTGGCCAGTTGTGGTTGCCGAGGGTGAAGGGCAGGGGCCCCTCATCAAGTTGGAGATGTCGATCGGTGAATCTTGTCAGAAGAACAAAAGGAAAAGCACTCTTGCTGTGGGCAAAGGAAATGTCAAGGTCCAATTTGAACCTGGGATGCAGGAGCAGCAAGGAGGCAGCAATGACATTGGGGGCATAAATCGGGAATACAAAGGCCACCTCAGCAACTCCATCGAGCGTGACGGAAGCCAGGAGCGAGCAGCCCAGGAGTGGTTCCAACACGGTGCCCCAGCTGGCCACGAGGACAGGACCGACAAAAGCACAACTCCACAGTCTCCCATGGGAGGAAAGCTACTCAAAGGTGGAGCGGATGCCTTCACAAGCTTCCCCACTCAAGGGAAGTTACCGGACTCCAATAACCCGGGTGACCTCACGATGACCTCCAGGGGGTTAACGGATTTGGAGATCGGCATGTATGCCCTGCTCTGTGTCTTCTGTCTGGCCATCTTGGTCTTCCTGATCAACTGCGTGGCATTCGCTTGGAAGTACAGACACAAAAGGCTCGCAGTAAGTGAGCAAGGCAACATCCCCCACTCCCACGACTGGGTCTGGCTCGGGAATGAGGTAGAACTCCTGGAGAACCCCGTGGACATCACTCTTCCCTCGGAGGAGTGCACAACCATGATTGACAGGGGTCTGCAGTTTGAGGAGAGGAACTTCCTGCTGAATGGTAGTTCCCAGAAGACTTTTCATAGTCAGCTGCTTAGACCCCCTGACTATGTGTATGAAAAAGAGCTGAAAAATGAACCTATGAGTTCCGGCCCAAAGAGGAAGAGAGTCAAGTTTACTTCCTACACCACCATCCTCCCCGAGGATGGGGGCCCGTACACCAACTCCATCCTGTTTGACAGTGATGACAGCATCAAGTGGGTCTGCCAGGATATGGGGCTGGGGGACTCTCAGGACTTCAGAGACTATATGGAGAGACTACAGGACCAAATGTAAAGTCCTTTCTTAAGTTTGTATTCACCTTTATGCCTTCTGTTTTCTGAACGGTGGAACAGTGGGTCTGATCAGCAATAGGGGGTGACTCAACAAAGTGTCGGAGTTGGGGGTCTGGAGGGATTCCTCTTTAAGTGGGTATCAGCAGTCTAGAGAGCTGGGACTCGCGTTGGGTGATGTCTATAAAACAGTGGCTCTGGGGGATGGGAGACATTCGGAGGCAGCAGCAGCTTCTGGCAGCAGATAGGACCCCACAGACACTGTTAGTCACCTCATGACCAATGGCCGTGTGTAATTTGGAACATTTTCAGATGGTGATTTTTTCTATTCCTAGCCCTTTTAAAGCACAGTGGACACTCATTGCGTGTGGCCTGAGTTCGGATCTCCGTGTTGGAAGATAATTGAATGTAGCTTCCTTAGTTGTCAGGAGTGAGGCTCATTATTTTTATACACATCTGGACTCACACCTGTTCTTTTGACCTTATGTTTGTTTTTTTTGTTTTGTTTTGTTTTTTGTTTTGTTTTTTTTTGGAGGGGAACGGGTTGTTTCAGAAACACATAAAGAAGAGTTACGTTTGCTGTTCCTATGAGTTTTATTCCTTGAGGTTCATCATGTCCTGCCATTTATGGGTCTCCACACAGGATATCAAGTTCTTTTTTTTTTTTAACTTTGCTGCTGGCGACAATGCTTAAAAAACATAGTCTTGTACTTTGTCTCCTCCTTCTTGATGTTGGACTTTCTCATCTATCTCAGCAACAGGGCTCTTGGGAGACCCAGCAGAGAGGGATTTCTTTTTTAAAAATCATTTTTTCATGTTAAATTTAACAAATACGTAGAAAAGTTGTGTCACAAACATCTCTTTTCAGTGACTGCTCGTTAGCTATTTTGCAGATATCCTGGGGTACAGTTTTGAGGCTTGAGAAACTCTGGCATCAACACAGTATGGATGTCAGTCTTCTGTGCTCAATACAATCTATTCACTCAAACTGACATTAAAAAAAAAAAAAAAACCAGGATTGAGGGGCTGCAGAGATGGCTTGGTGGTTAAGAGCACTTGCTTTTGTAGAGGATCTGGAGTTCAGATCACAGCATCCACATGGTGGCTCACAACCTTCTGCAACTCCAGCTCCGTGGGATCTGATGCCCTCTTCTGGTCTCTGTGGGTGCTACACTCATGAGTACATACACAGATACACATACACATAACTAAAAAAATAAATAACAAAATCTTTTTTAAAAAATCAGGATTTATCTACACAACAAAGAAACATCTTCGTATTAAACTCTCCACTTTGCAAATTTTTAAAAAATAATATTTCAGGTTAGCAATATATACATGTCATCTATACAGTGACTGAAAAAAAAACCCTCTCAATTATCACTTGCAGAGAAGAAACCCTCTCAGGCATCTTTTGGTAGAAAAAGGAATGGTTTCCCCAAATTCATAGTAGTAAACACCTGTCCCAGAGCCCAAGAATCAGCTGTTATAAAAATCATGGTTTTTAAAAAGATTTTTTTGCATAATTTTCAATAAAAGTGCTATTTACAAGCATCATGAGTGGTCTTAAGAAAGGCAGGGATTTTGGCTTAGAAAATGTGATTTTTAAAAGTCATGATGATGTAACTAGAGAAGCAGACACTTGACTAGTATGCCTCATTGTGAACTAACCAAGCTGTTGTCAGCTCTCAAAAAATGGAATTTTTAAAAAGACCCACAGCAGGAAGCACATGCAGGAGGTCACTGATGTCAAAGGGCTGATATCTGAACCTCTCAGAGGAGACCTTTTTCTCATCCCTCTGCTGTGATTTTGTGTATGTCCAGGCTGAAAACATGGCAGCTGACCCTCCTGTAACTATGACAGGGCAGCTAAGATGCCCCCCTGCCTCTCCCATCCCTGGTACTGCAGTGTGTTTACAAACGGGGCCAGGCATGCAGGCCCTATGTCATGCCCTCCAGAAGTATGTTCAATTGCTTCTGTGTTTAGAACGGCTCCTAAGAACTGAAGATGCTGGGATCTGCTGCCTTTGACTAGAGGATGAAGTCAGGAGATGCAGGCATTGCATTAGTTTGGCTGACATCTGCTGCTGCTGAGCGCTCTTGAGTAAGCTAGCTGCTTCTGGAAAGGATGGAGTGGAGCTGGTAGTCCTGGAGCACCTAAGCAAGGCAGCAGAGTTCCAGATAAGTTTGGCTCCTTTTATGAAACATTTAAAATTTTACCGCCTCCTCCCCGCCCATCACAGAAATAATGGGGACTTGTTTCTGAAAGTGAGGTATCTCCATGGAAGCAAGGACACACAAAGCAAGCTGATGACTTTTGGTTAGGTGGGACCTTGGGTTTTCCTGTAACTTAACAGGAAATTACCATGGACAGCAGAAGTAAGCATTTCCTGTGGCTGACAGGCTCAATGGAGATGAGGGTAGCTGGCCTTGGTCCTGAAATCGCCTCCATGGCCCTTCTTAGACTCAGCAAATTGTCCTCTGCACACATTTTACTATGTCTTTGTGTTAGGACACCGTCAATTCACATCAAAGCCAAGTGGCAGGTTCTGAGAGAAATGATCCCTTTAAACATATGACACAGTTGCATATATTCAGACACACATACGCGCATATATCCACATCCCTGTGTGTGAATACCAAGGAGTCCCAGATTCAGTCATTTAGTGGGACTCAAAGGAGCCTGCCAGTCATTCTTAGATTCAGCTTGGACAGGACTCAGCATCACAGTGTCACGGAAGCATCTTACACTCTAGGTATCTCCCACAGGCTATAAGCTGTGCCTATCTCACTTGATTTCCCACTGATTCAGCTATGATGTTTGTGCTAGCCTCTAAAACACCCGAACTAGAATTGGGGAGATGGCATAGACTCTCAAGCCTTAAACATCTAACTTCCCAGGGCCCTGTATTTGCTGGGTTTCAGTTTTCAAGGCCGAGATAGCCAAATTATAACTCTTGATAAATAACCCGAGGCAGACACACATTGTCAAGTCCTCTGCTCTGCCACAAGAATAGTGTCTGTGATTAGCTCCCTCCTGAGGGGAGTCAGGAGAGAGCGACAGGCTGTGAGCTCTTTGGCCACATAGAGGAAGGTTTAGACATGAGATGGACAAAGGCAGTGTGGCCGAGGACATTGAGGGATGACGTGGTCACTGTCTTCAGGGTTTATGTGTGGTGCTTTTGGGGGTCAGGACACAGGGAATGAAGAGGCAGGTGCGGATGCGACACCAAAAGAATGGAGTTGAATGACAGGTGTGCTGGAACTGAGAGACTCAGATACAGTGGGAGCTTTGGCCAGAAGAGCAGCATGTAACCAGTGTCAAAAACCAGACTGACTGGCACACTGGCCAGGCCACATCCCCAGACTGTGGCAACATTTAGTTGTCTAGGCAGGAAGTTTCCATACAGAGGCAAGAATGCAGCCAAGACATGCATTGATTTTGTTTATTCCCTTGGTCACACCTATGGGCTGAAGTCACTTGTACCTCACTCATTTAAGGTTTAGGAAGCCACTTTTGGGTGCTCTGATCTACAGTTTCTTTTTGTTTCATACTTTGTGGGGCTGGAGGAGGGGGGAGCGAGCGCTCAGTAAGGTGTGCTGCACAAGCCTGAAGACTGGGATTCAACCCTCAGCACTCACATAAAAATCCAGGCATGGTGATGTATGCTTATTATCCCAACATGGGAGATGGAGACAGGCAGGCACCTGAGACTTCCTTTCCAGCTGCCAAGTTTCAGGTCCCATGTGTGCGTGTACACAGACACACAGACACACACATAAAGACACACAGACACACAGAGGCGTGCACATACACACACACACACACACAGAGGGGGGGGAGGGAGGTAGGGAGGTAGAGAGAGAGAGAGAGAGAGAGAGAGAGAGAGAGAGAGAGAGAGAGAGAGAGAGAATATAAAAAAGAAGAGTTTTCAATGAGTGAATGTTGAGACCACAGTGAAGCTCTATGTCCATTTGTCCATTAGCGAGGCGTCCCCCAGGACTCAACAGGGACCACAGGCAGAGGTTCTGAATCCTATTTTCAGCCCATTTGGTTTTCTACACTGGTCATCTCAAGAGGGTCACATGTCTCCATTCAGGTCTCTGTAAATGACACCCATAGATGGTTTATAAACCTTACCTTTCTCCTCCATAAAAACTGTATTTGTATAATGTCATGCATCTCGCTTGTCACATAGAGGGTGGATGGTGGGACAAAGTTTTGCTGAAATACAGACAGCAGATATTTTTGTATGTAATATAGGCAATATAATGAAACTGTGAACGGTGTATTGGAATAAATACATTTACAAATAAAAGCATGTGAAACTGTAGCTTTTAAGTGTACAGACATCCAGCTCAGCAGCATTTCAATGGATAGCAGGAAAAGCATTGGGGCCTGACATTGAAAAATACACCAAGTTAGGAATTCTGACCTGGAAAGGACTTTGTGGCTTGTGCTGGGATTTTTGATGGAATCTTCCAGAACATTTTTATCTTACTCTTCATTACTTCCTGAAATTTTTTTTCTCTCCCTCCCTCCAACATTGGAAATATTTCAGAAATAAAATGACTTCATTTTTTTCAGCATAAAGGTATATTCTAACCACAGGGTGACTCATCATTTTTAACATGAAAATAAACATTTGAACATTCTTCAATCGTTGTATTATTTGGTTATGCAGTTTCTATCGAGTTTAGCACTCAGATCATGGGTTGTATTAATACATGTGTTTTCTCTTTTAAAATTTTTCTTCAGTAAGAGATTTTAAGCACTATATGGGCATGAAAAGAAAATGTTCCCTAAGAGTCATGGAAAGCCTTTACTTTAAAAATATTTTTTAAGTTATGTGTATTTGTGTGTCTGTGTGTGGGTTTGTGCACCTGAGTACAGTCTCGGTGGAGACCAGAAGGGGGAATCAGATCCCCTGCAGCTGGTGTTACAGGCGGTGTGAGTCACACCAAGTAGACATTGGGGATTGAACCCACATCCTCAGCAAGAGTTGAAAGTGCACTTCATGCTGGGCAGATCATCTCTTCTACCCCTAAAAAGAAAAAAACAACCTTCTAGGGCTTGAGAAATGTGTTGCTCTCCCTGATGTGAGCATCATTTCTTTAGCCTCCAACTCTTCCGAGTGAGCTTTTTGTTGGCGGAGGTCCATGAGAATCTTGAAATGGCTCCATTTCCTCCAGGATGAATGGGGATGTCTCCTGGCAATGCCTCGGCAATGCCTTATACCACATCTGATCTTTCATCTGGCCCAGAAGACATCAGTCAAAAAGCTGGGTACAAACACTGGCCTCTGAAGAGTCAAAATTGCTTTCATGCTTCTAAAATACTGAATCCTGGCAGCAAACGAGCTCCAGAGCTTCCCCAGGTACGCAAGCCCATTTGGGGTAATTGCTTCCCACTAACGGCTTCCTAGGAGGGGTGAGTCACGGAACGCTGTGCTACTCAGACTCCGGAGTAGATGAGTTCAGTGAAATCTTCCTCAAAACTAAAAGGAAGAGAGCATGAAATGAGATGGCTCAAAGGATAAACCTTTATGTTTAGATTGTTTTTATGCACCAGAGAAAAACACAAATACTGTTTTTCTTATTCTTTTGGTATTGAAGTCTTTAGTGCCTGCTCATTTCTTGTGGGTTTTGTACAGCTACAACAGGCGATGCAGCATTCTTGCTTTGCCTTCTCGATGTTTCTAGAAGGAAAATGGGAGTGTAGGAATAGCTTACCTGGGATCCAGTTTGTATAGATGCCTCTGTGCCTCTGTGTCTGTGGCAGACAGGAAATTGCCATTTCCTAGGTGGGGAAACAAGGGTTCCCTTAGGGAAGTCATCTTCCCGTTTCCAAGAGGCAATCATGGTGTCCGCTCCGGCTGTCTTCCTGTTTCATGAAACACCTCTAATACATCGTGGGCTCTCACTGTAGTTCTCGGTGGGTTGTGAAATACAAAGTTGTCACTTCCTGTTGAGGACTTCACTGTCCTTAGATGCAGGAACTAGAGGAGGGTGAACTTTCAGATATCATATTGAAGTGCCTTGTAGCCATGCAGGGGAACGCTGTTTTAGAATGCAGAGCTTTTATCAGGCCATGGTTTTCTGCTTATGGGACAATATTACATTCGTAGCTCCTATCCTCAGGGGATGCAGTTACAGGGCCCCTGAGGAGATGAATGTGATCCCAGGAGGAATTTTGTATAGTTTGCACATACCTGGTTGCGTGTTTGTGATCACCTCTGCGTTACTTTACATGATGGAATATTTGCGTACTGCCAGTCATTACCTTGTGTTGTCTTGCTTGGTGAGAAAAAGCTATGTGCTTTATTTTTTTTCTCCCTATGTCTGATCTGTGGCTGGATTTAGACTCTGGATGCAGGGGGACTCATGGTCCTTGTGTTGGCTTAACTTGTTTTTGATCTGATGTTTCTCTTCCACTTTTCCAGTTGCCTTTGACTGACAGAACCCATGGCACTTTGTATTTTTCATTCAGAGATCATCTGTTACTTTACTGTGACTTCCCCTGTTGGAAGCTGACTCTCAGAATGCAGAAGAAGCACAGCCAGTGGGGATACAGAGCACAGGCCATGGCCACTTCCCTTTTATGTGCTTCCCTAGGCATGTGACTTTCCTCTCCATCACAGCCACCTGTGGCTCTCCGTCATGTCCATGTGAATTTCAATGCAGTCATCATCTAGGGAAAAGGGTTTATTTTTACCTTACCATCCTAAGTTATAGTCTGTCATGGAGGGGGAAACAAGGCAGGAACCCAAGGTTGCTGTTACATCTACAGGAGAAAGCAGAGAGAAGTGAATGCATGTTTGCTTAGCACTCAGCTCATCTTGTCACAGGACTTTGGCTTGGGTCTTTACACATCCTGTATATAGGCTGTCAGCAGGTGTGTCCCAGATTAGAGGTGTATTTTCCCACCTTAAAGATCTGGATTAAAAGTGGGTCTTCCTGTACTGGAGAGATGGCTCAGTGGTTAAGAGCACTGGCTGTTCTTCTAGAAGTCCTGAGTTCAATTCCCAACAACCACATGGTGACTCACAATCATCTATAATGAGATCTGATGCTCTCTTCTGGCCTGCAGGCATACATGCAGACAGAACACTGTATACATAGTAAATAAATATTTTTAAAAATATTTATTTATTTATTGTGTGTACAGTATTCTGTTTACATGTGTGCCTGCATGACAGAAGAGGGCACCAGACATCATTATAGATGGTTGTGAGCCACCATGTGGTTGCTGGGAATTGAACTCAGGACTTTTGGAAGAACAGACAGTGAGTGCTCTTAACCCCTGAGCCATCTCTCCAGCCCCCTGTAAATAAATATTTTTTAAAGTGTTCCAATTTTAAATGACTTAATTATGGAAAAAAATCCACCACAGTTGTACCCGGCCACTTGGACTTCAGATAATTCCAGATGTTGCCAAGTTGGCAACCAAAGACAGCCATCACACCAGGTAATAATCTAGACATTCCACACACATCATTGTGGGGTTAAAGAAATGTCAAAGCTATTGAGTAGGACTGAAAGCTGGGAAGATGATGGTTTAGTCGGTCAAATGACTGTCACACAAACATGAGGAACTGAGTTCTGACCCCTCAGAACCCACATAAAGAGCCAACAACCTCAGTGTGCAGCCACGATCCCATCCAGTGCTGGGGAGGCAGAGTACATTAGGGTTCTCTTGAGTAACAGAACTTAAAGAATGAATATATATATATATATATATATATACATGTGTGTATACATATTTATATTTATATATCTATAGAATATGTATGAAACAATATCAAATATCTATCTATCTATCTATCTATCTATCTATCTATCTATCTATCTATCTATCTATCTATCT
>OU015754.1:23796603-23817958 GCA_907169655.1 Acomys percivali | reverse complement strand
TCTATCTATCTATCTATCTATCTATCTATCTATCTATCTATCTATCTCCTTAAAAGGCTGCAGTCCAGCTAATCCAACAATGGCTGGCTGTGAATGGAGAGTCCAAGAATCCAGTAGTTGGTCAGTGCACAAGGCTGGATGTCTCAGCTGGTCTTCAGTATATGCTAGAGCCCCAAAGATGTAGGCAAGCTCTATTGCTAGTGAAGGAATGGATGTGCTAGCAAGACGAGGGCAAGCAGGCAAACAGCAAAAGCTTCCTTCTTCTATGTCCTTACATAGACTTCAGTAGAAGGTATGACCTAGATTAAAGGCATATCTTCCCAGCTCAAGATCTGGATCAAAGACATGTCTTCCTGCCTCAAAGGTCCAGACTAGAAGTGGGTTCATCCACTTCAAACCAAACAAAATAATTTCTCACTGGTGTGTCCTCCTCCATTTCTCTATTTCAGTTCATTTCATATGTAGTCAAGTTGACGACCAATAATAGCCATCCCGCAGAGACAGGAGGATCATTGGCCACCCCGTGTTGCTACATGAGTGAGTGCTAGATTCTGTAGGAGACCCTACCTCAATAATAAGGCTGCAAGTGGTGTGGTAGAGGAAGACACTTGGTATTGACTTCTGGCCTCATGGGTGATTGCACACTCATATATGTATTCACACACATGAGAACATATGTTTCATACCACACATGCACACACACAATTTTAAAAAGAGAAAGAAGAATAACAAGTAAATAAAGAAATGATTAATCCAGGCTTGGTGGCTCACACTTGTCACCCCAGCTACTTAGGAAGCCAAGACAGAAGGATTTAAAGTTCAAGGCTCATGTGATATATATACTGAGTGAGTTCAGGGTCAACCTGGAAAATTAAGTGAGAATTTGCCTCAACATAGAAGTTCATAGAGATCTGGGGACATAACACTTGTAGTCCTGGGTTAAATTCCCAGCAATAAGAGACAAAGATGAAGAAGAAAGGAGGAAATGATTAAATACACAGGAAAGGAAATGACTGAGAGACAGTTACATCCTGAGTTGTATCAGCTGATTCCTGTTTCTTTGGGAAAAAAAGGGTCCCAACTCTGCTTGTTTATAATGTGTGTATAAAGAACTAGATGTTTTGCATTTAAATTTGTGCCCAAGTTGTCAGTCCCCAGCATCAGGGTCTTCTTATGCTGAAGTATCTGCTATTGACTCAGCAGAAAATGGAGTACAGTCAAACCTACACAGCCTAGCTAACTGTGTCTATTGGGGTGGCTTCAGGACAGCAAACTTAGGAGCAGATTTTGTTTAGAATTCGGGAAGATGTGTGTCATTCCTTACTTCTCACTGTTCTCAATTGGAATTTGAGTTCCTTGGTGAACACAAGCTGTTATGAGCAGGACACACTGTTATAGCACTTGTGTGTGTGTGTGCGCATGCCACGTGTGTGCAAGTGCTTGTAGGACCAGAAGTGGCAGCCAAGTCTCTGGAGCTAGAGTTAAAGGTGGGTATTTTATTTGGCTTAGCATGACTGCTTTCCTGTGTAAGATATTTGCACAGTGGGCACATTGTATTGCCATCCAGTGTTTACTCACAATGAGCTCATCAATACATGGCTTAGAAGTTTTGCATCTGCCTTGTGCAAATGTATGGAGTCAATTTATCAATGGTAATGATAATTCCTCATGGTGCCTTTGTTTATGAGCTTATGGAAAGTACTGTTTCTGTACATGTTATTATTTTTGCCTCTGTCACTCGGTTGGTACCTTCCATCTGGAAATGATGATAGTGGTGGGGGCGATGGTGATGATGAGTTTGGTGCTGCTGGTGATAATGGTGGTAGTGATGATGTTGGCAATGATGATGGTGGTGATAATGGTGATTCCACTGCTGCTGCTGCTGCTGGTTGTGGTAGTCGTGATGATGATGATGGTGGTGGTATTGATGATGGGGGTTATAATGGTGATAGTGGTGATTATAATGGCAGTGATGGGGTGGATAATGATGCTGCTGCTGATGGTGGTATTGCTGATGGTGGTATTGAAAATGATGGTCATAATGGCGATGGTGATGATGGTATTGAAAATGATGACGGTAATAATGGTGATGATGATGATGATGATATTGGCAGTGATGGTGGTGATTTTGCTGTTGGTGTTTGTTTATTCATCGTTTGTCCAACCAATATCAGTTAGTAAATTTTTTGAGGCCAAGTCTCCATATGTAGCCTAGATTGTGGAGAGAATATTTTGTGTCTATGTAAATGCAACACCTGTCAATTTAAAAAATCTGATGGCCTATAGCTTAAGCAGGAAATAGGAAGTGGGCCATCTGGAAGGCAGAGAAGATTCTGAAATAAAGCCAGGCATGAGATTCACCAGCAAGGTTTGAGGAGGACAGATGTATGGTACCTGAGTACAGGTAGCCAGCTGTGTGGCAAAATATAGATTAGTATAATGGTTCATTTTAAGTTATGAGTTAGTCGGAGAAGAGCTGTGTATTTAGAAAGTATTTACAAGTATAAAAAATATAAATAATATTTTGAATCTTGCAAATCTTTATCCTGTGAGTTGGGGCTGGAAAAAATGTCTACAACACTAAACTGTCCTAGGACTCATACTTTTCCTATCCCAGCATTCCAAGAGCTGGGGTTATAGGTCTGTGACATCATGTCTGGTTTAACAAATATTCATTGAATACTGGTATGTGACAGTCAGTGTTTCAGTCATGGAGGATGGAGAATGTGGAGAGAGACAATGAACAAGAAGTGTAGAGAGTAAAGAGTTATAGAGAAAAGCGAAGAAGCAGAGACGGGGAGCCAGGGAGACACAAGTGTTGATGGGCTATCAATAAACTGATACCTGAGCAGAACGGAATCGATAGGCTAGGGAATATGTAGGGGATGGAATATTCCAGAACAATAAGAGGAATGGCAAAGGCTCTAAGGATATCAGGATTGCCAGCTGTCCAAGAAGCACTCAGGGGCAATAAGGTGAGGGGTTTCCAGCCAGGTTAGAATTTGTCCCGTAGTGAAGTCATGGTGGCTTGGACAATGCTTGAAGTTGCCTGCCTACCTACTACCATAGGTTCCTCTCAGAATTGCACCTTCTTGGGGTTAATCATCAGAGCTTGCTAGAGTCAAAGGGGTCAAAAGCTATGATCTTAGCGTATTCCCAGTGAGCGGGCAACCTGGAAACACCCTGTAAACAGGATTCGCAGCTGCTAAGAGCATCATTTTCTGCGCGTGTGCACACGCTCTTGCTGATAAGGCAGCACAATCTCCGTTCCTCAGAGAACGCTGCCGCAGAGAAATAACAGCCAGAGGATAGCCACAGTAGCCTGAGAGTTTTACAGCAGTTGACAATCTCCACTGTCCCTTCTGTGGCAATTAGTGTTGAGCTTTGGGAAATTCTGAGGTGACTTCTGTTATATTGACTGACTCGGCAGCAGAGAGTGTGGGCATCCTTAAACCACATAGAGGTGGCTCACACCTCATGGGTGATGGATGTGACATTCCTGCTTGTCCGGCCGCCCTTTCATTGTGTCGTGTTTTTCTCCTGCACTGAGCAGGCTGCGATGCAGGAACACATTCTATTATCTTTCTCTCTAAAAGGACACTCAGTTTTGGTTCAAAAGTCAAACCAACAGCCCCGTGTGCGCCCTCGGAGAAACAATGAGGACAGATTCTTAACACATGCAAATGTATTCCGAGTGATACTTTAGATTTATAATTGTAAGATTATTACCAGGAGGTAATGAAATTAAGATTTAAATATCGTGCACCATTTAAATGGCAGTTAAGCTTTTGGCTGGATTAGGAATCAGCACATTGTTGGGTAAATACTCATCGGGCTGTGATGACATTCCATAATTAGTTAGGGTTTGGGGGTGGGGGAATAAGATTCTGTTTGCTACCTGCCGCTTTAGCTCATGGTAACTTTGAGGCTGCTGGGAGAATTCTCTCAGTCTCAGAAGGGTTTTCTTTAGAAGGAGCAGTAGATTGTCAGAGCAGCTCTCCCGGCTTGGGGTGAGAGTCTAATTCGAGACCTGGGTAATTAGATCAACAGTTGGATCGAACTGCAGACAAACAATAGGATGAAATTAAGGCTGATTAGCCACACAAAGCCATTATGTGGCTCAGTGATAAGTGAGCATTTCTCTTCCTGAGCAGAAAGTCCACACGGGAGCTGTGCATGGGTGGATGCAGCACGTGTCATGTGGATTGTCTACATGTAATCTCTGAGCCGCCACCTGCGGGTGTAGGATGGTATACAATCCGTGCCCCTTAAGCCTATGGCATACACCCCATCCTAGGGCTGGAGGGAACGGAAATTCAGTAATATTCCTCTTGTTCAAGCCCACACAGCAAAGGGTGAGATTCACTTTTGGGGAGTGTCTGACTTTTTTTTTCAAAATAATTTTTTTATTAATTTATTCTTGTTACATCTCAATGGTTATCCCATCTCTTGTATCCTCCCATTCTTCCCTCCCTCCCATTTTCCCCTTACTCCCCTCCCCTATGACTGTGCCTGAGGGGGACTTCCTCCCCCTTTATATGTTCATAGGGTATCAAGTCTCTTCTTGGTATCCTGCTATCCTTCCTCTGAGTGCCACCAGGTCTCCCCCTCCAGGGGACATGGTCAAATACGTGTGACTCTTAAGACCTCCTCACAGATACTGCGTCAAATCCCCACTCCTAACCATCGTTCCCAATGCAAAAAACACCATCAAGATCTCTAAGACTTGAGCCCTCTTCCACTATGCATGGAGAAAAACTTCCTGTAAGAGTTGAGGCCTCTTCCAGGGTGCACAGGGGAAAACCTCCCTTCACTCTTTCCCACCAGCTCTGGGTGGTGGGGGAAAGGAACCGGGCCCAGTCCCTTCACTTTGACTTGCAGAACTGTTCCAGGCTCAGCTCCCAACTTCCCGGTTTAGAGGGGGTGGGCTTGACGGAGGGGCGGGGCTGGTGAAGGGGGCGGACCCCTTCCTGGACCAGTTGAGATTGAAGAATGCACTGAGGCGCTCTGGGCCGCGTGCGCCCTCTATCGCCTGCTAGAGGAAAGGTGTCTCGATGATCCCACACCTGTGGGAGCTGCACACATTACCCCTGGCCATGTCCCTACAATTTGAGAGGGCCACCTGGCCTTTTGCTGGTCGGTGGGCTCGAAGTAGGGCTGCAGGGAGAGTACTTGGCTGCATGAGGCCCTGGATTTGGTCTCCAGCGCCACTTAAAAATAAAGCAGGGCACTTTGATCAACCAGTTTCTTTTTACTTAATAAAGATGGTTAAGTCAAGCCTAATAGCGGTTTCTGCTTATGTATTTTATTCCCCCCGCCCCCGTGTGTGTGTGTGTGTGTGTGTGTGTGTGTGTGTGTGTGTGTGTGTGTAATGTATGTTTACTTATGTATTTGAGTATGTGTTGTTGTGCAGGCATGTGTGTGCGTGTGATATGATGTCAGGGATTTTCACTGCTTTCCCACCAGAGTCTCTGCAGCAAGGTCTTTCAATCAAACCCAGAGCTCACCAATAGGACTAGTTCGGCTTGCCACTTTGCTCTCTGGATACCCTGACTCTGCCTTCCCAGGCTTTCGTTATAGGCAGCATCCATACTCCCCCCCTATTTATGTGTGTTTCTGGGGGCGGGGCTTTGCACCCCACTCTTCATGCTTCTATGGGAAGTGCTTTAATGGCTGAGCCTGCTCTACAGCCTCTGCAGTGCGTGCCACGTGCTCATATGTGATTGAGCAAATGTTTTCAAATTGCAGAGGAATGATACCTAAACCCACTTCCACCTGAGTCACGTGGCTCTTTGTGCAGTTCAGAATGTAGTCGGCAGTCCTCAGCCTCATCAGTGTGTCTCTGAGTCTGGACTGGAAGCTCTTCCTACCCCCCACTCCCCCCTCTCCTCCACTGTCTCCCCCCATTATCCACAGTGCTGGGTTGCATAAAGACAGCTTCCTTTAAACGTGTCATGTGCTTTACCCTCGCCACCCTACCTATTCGCCGCCCTGCTTAGGGTCCTTCCTTCTCCATGCCTTTGTGTACCTTCATGGCATATGGATGTAGATTTTTTTTTGGATCTGTAAAGAATCCATAGCCATGTGTGGTGGCTCACGCCTTTAATCCCAGCACTCAGGAGGCAGAGACAGAGGTAGGCAGATCTCTGTAAGTTCGAGACCAGCCTGGTCTACAAAGTGAGTCCAGGACAGCCAAGACTACACAGAGAAACCTTGTCTTGAAAAACCAAAGAAGAAGAAGAAGAAGAAGAAGAAGAAGAAGAAGAAGAAGAAGAAGAAGAAGAAGAAGAAGAAAAATCTATAAAAATTTTGTATAGACTTATGAGACCAACAAATGAGATGTTTAAAAATGCAGTATTTGCTTCTTTGTGTCCAGCTGATTTTGCTTAATATGGTGGTCTCCAGTTGTATCCGGAGACATATGACATAATTCTATTCTTTTTATGGCTGAATAAAACCCCATTGTGTGTGCATACCACATCTCATGTATCCACTGGTCTGTTGCTGTATGCTTAGGCTGGTTCCACACCTTGGCTGGGAATGGTGCTGTAGTAAACATGGTGTGCAGTTGTCCTCTGATGATGTGTTGTCTCTGAGTCATATGGGTACAGTGTCCAAATGCTCAGGCTGACTGCTGTCCACCATGTGGCTCCAAGCCTAAGCTGCTTGCTCCCTCCTCTGATGGGGGCTTTGCATGGGATGGGATTTTGTATGTGGGTGTGTACAGTGCATGGCTGCCTGCCCCCATGTTGGGGATCTTCATAGAGTTTTTGAAGACTCTAGCTGTGTGGCTAAGCATTGGAGATAGATGCTCACAGCAGCCACTGAAAGAGAAAGGGCAGGCATCTCCTTCCCTGCTCCTCTTCCAGCCCTTCCTATCATCTCCCCTTCCCCGCTCCCTTCTTCCTTCTCTGTCTCCATCCTGTTTTCCTTCCTTCCTTTTCTTCCTTCTTTCCTTCCATCTTTAATTTTTTTGTTTTTGAGATAGTGCCTCACTATATGGCCCAGACTGGTCTCACACTTGCAGTGGTGCCCCTGCCTCAGCCTTCCAAATACCAATAACACCTTTTCTTGAAGGAAGGGGAAGAGAACATCAGAGGTGCAGTTGTGGGCATGAGTTGCTAGGCCAGGAGTAACCACCAGACTGTCTGATTCTGTATACTAGGGGTGTAACCTGGGAACAAAACAACTAGGCTTTGGGGACAGAGAGGTGGGCCACTGTACCCATCCCCATGCCTACGGCTAGAGCTCTGGCAGGTCATATGTTTCCTAAGGCTCAGGGATCCTTTTAATGATGCAACACAGCATGGCACAGGGATCCCTGGGAAGATGGAAAGCAGACGTTGTTACCTACTGGTCTAGGAGAAGAAAGGACCAGGATGTCTGTCTGTCTGTCTGTCTGTCTGTCTGTCTGTCTGTCTGTCTGTTGTTCTGTTCATGTGTTGGGTCACAGCAAGAAAGAGGGTGGAGTTGTCTGCATTTCCAGGATTCTGTGAGGCCTGGAAATTCAGGTATTTTCCTGGGCTCCTAGGTGCAGATAGGCCGGTGTGGGTTCCTTTGGAATCTAGTTCTTTAAGCAGTGGGAGAGCCCATCCTAAGCAAAATGGACAAATACTGCATGTTTTCCCACATTTTGAGGGGTTCCTTGTATGCATATGATATGGAAGGGGGCCTGGGGGAGGAAAGAGGGTGCAGCATAGACTTTGCTGGATGCAGAGGAAGAGATGCAGTCCCTCTGTGAGGCAGCAGACCGACCAGGACAACATCAAGCAAACGGGCAAACTATATTAAGCTGACAAAACTTGAGGGAGCCACGGTGGGTCTAGGATGAAAAGTGTCTCTCCTGTCCCAGGCCACATTCCCCGGGGCCTCTTGGCCATCTCAGACTCTCACTAACGCAGGCATAAATGTCAGAGCCGAGATCCACATCCGCAGCTGGAGATAGTCCTCAGTTTCCCCACGGAGGAAACAGATCAGTGACTGACTTTGAGATATGTAGCTGGGTCAGGGCCAGCTTAGGTACAGCCTTGGTCCCGGCTGCCTTTTCCAGTGCCACCATCAGTCTTGTTAAGGCAGCTGATCCAATGCTGATGAACGGGCTGTGTTCTTGGGTTATGGTTACTCTAACACAATCACTGTAGGAAGCATCTGTTGCTGGACGTAGCACCATAGGCATGGCCACGCCTGGTTGGTTTCTATTAATTTCATTCATGAATCACAGGCTAAAGTGGATGAGGGAGTGAAAAGGGTTATGGCAGGGGGGCACTTCCCTACTGAGGAATTGGCAAGACTTATTCCATGCCTGATGGCCACCTTCTCCTGAGTTGTGTCCCCTACCCCATTATGTCCTCTCCACCTATGGTGTTAAATCAGAGAGAATAGATCCAGGTGCAGTCCTGGAGGCCATGGCTCTGACATCACAGAAGCTTCGTGTGGACAGCCCAGACCTGCACACACCCCTTGCTCTTCAAGCCAGTGGCCTCTGCGCTGAGCCCCACGGCTATTCGTTAGTAAGCGGATGTAAGACAGAAAGAGGGCAGGGGTGGCATTATGGCCCCATACTGGGTGGCAGGAAGACAGCAGAGAATGGAAGTCTTCCTGCTGGCAGAGCCCACATTGGAAGGACTGAGGCTCCAGGCAGAAATTCCCAGTGCTGGGACTTCATTTCTGTTCCTTGGGACCCTAAGGTGATGAGCCATCTCCCCAGCCCCTGACGTTACATTTGATGGATCTTCAAGTTATATGTTCAGTATGTAAGGAAGGAGAACTTGGAGAGGAAGATAGTGTCTGCCTCCTCTGTCCACCTTTTCTGCTCTCAGTGAGGCTGTGGAAGTGGCAGTGGCAGTGGCAGTGGCAGTGGCAGTGGCAGTTGCAGGCTGCCTTCATCTTTTCTGTGGACTGGAGTCCATGGATAGTCTCAGGACCGTGGGAAGGGCCAGAGAGGATGTCCCACTCTGTAGGATGCTTCTGATTGTCAATGGCACCCAACCTGCCTTCTTTTAGGTCCTTTGTAGCAGGTTAATGGACACCTTTATCTCCCAGGTGGGGGAATTAAGAGGCTGGATTGTTGGACCAGTGCCTGGAGTCTATGGGAGCCCTGGGGAGGACTCTGTCCTTTTAGCAGCAGTGGTGGGGAGATGGGACACTGTAGCCAGGGCCTAAGAACTTTCCTTCCCACTTAGGGACCTCCACTCAGGTAAGGCTGGGTTCCTAAGTACACTACAGGGGAAAAGTCAGTGAGTTTATTACACAGAGAAGGTGACTGTCAATGTTTCTGACTTGAATGTTGCCACTTAGAGAGTGTTTTATACACAGTTCTGTGGCTTTTCAGACACCATTGTTCAAAAGGTATAATTTTACAGCAAGGTTGAAGGATGAAGTGAAGTTTAAAAGTTAGATAAAAATATAGTGATTAAATTTATTTGTTTTTCTTTATATTTTTAAGGTTTATTTTGTTATTTTATAGGTATAGGTGCTTTGCCTGTGTGTATGTATGTGTTGCCTGCATGTATGAATGTGCACTATATGCATACAGTACCCTATAACTGGAGTTATAGATGGTTGTGAGCTGCCATGTGGCTGCTGGGACTAGAACTCTGGTCCTCAGCCAGAGCAGCCAGTGCTCTTAATGACGGAGCCATCTCTCCAGCCCTTCCTTTTTTCTCTTAAGGAATTTTTCTTTTTATAAATAAAGTTCTAAGATGGTTTTATGAGTTTCATTGTTTGGGTTTAGAGCTGAGAGAGGATCACTAACAGTGTGAAACCCAAGGCCATGTACTTCCTGGGTCTCAGTAAACACTTTTAGTTTTTTTTTTGTTTTGTTTGTGTGTGTGTGTGTGTGTGTGTGTGTGTGTGTGTGTGTGTGCGCGCATGGTGAGTGCAGGTGCTTTTGGAGGCCAGAAGAGGGCATCAGATCCCTGGGAGCTGGAGTTATAGGCAGCTAGGAACTAACTAAAGTGGACCTAAGAACAGAACTTGGGCTCCCTAGGAGGGAGATTGGAACATACTCTTAACTGATGAGCTATCTCTTCAGCCCCATGTGTTTCTTTTCTCACTTGAGATATCTTTAGGGACCCATGCACTATCTCTGTAGGCAACGGTGGCTGGATCAGTTGCGTCAACGTTTCTGGTGCTCAGCCATCAGGAGACATGAGCTAGACCCCAGAGAATAGGCTTTGTTCTATTCCAGTGTCACATTGGACTTTCCCACCTTTCCATCTGTCTTGCTGGAATCCCAGGCACAGCATTGCTCCTTCCTGGACTCCAGAGGGCATGCCCTCTCTTTGTCCTTGGCTTTAGAGAGCAAGGCTGTGAGGCTATGGTTAAACGTCAGGGTGACTCCGTGTCTCTTGCTGTACCATCTGTAAAGTGTTTAGGCTGAGGATAAGGGCAGGGCCAGGTCAGGTGTGTAAATTAGGGACAGTCTCCAAATTTACCCTTGGAAGGAGGGCAGGAATGCGGGCTACGGAGCTGAGATATTTCAGCAAGCTGGCAAACCACAGAGTGAAACCGTAGTCGGGTCCAGCATCGGGGTTACATTCGGCTTGTGAGCTTGACATCACAAGCTGGAGGGAGGAGAGCGGAGAGCTCATTGCCATAGGCATCTTGGAAAGTTTGGGGGCGAGTTCTGCATTAATTAAGCCTCATTTGAATAATGAGCACATGCTATTTATTTTCTTGGAGCTGCTGCTCTGAGGATAGCACCGAGGCTCCTCCTGCAGGAAGCCTGGTGGCCCGTGGGCCTGCCGCCCATCACCCGGAGGAGGGAGGGGGAGGCGAGGGTGCTATTTTAAACTCCCTGTTATTGTAGGAAACACCCATAGCTGGAACACTGTGGGCGCGATTATCAGCTGTTTCTATGAGAAAAGGCCTGAGGGTTAGCCAACATCGTCTCTAGCCCTCTTAACACTGCTTTTTTGCTGTGCGTGAGATGATCTAAAATTCTGCCCATCTCAAATCCCCAGTGTTCTTGGTCTGTCGTGGGGCCAAGCAGAATGGTGAGCTTGTGATCATGTGACTGCCTTGCTGGTCATGAGGGGACTCCACAGGAAGAGAGGTGCTCTGACCCCAAACACCCAGATCTGCCTCATATCATCCTGGGTGCCTCTGAACTGAAAAGCAATTACTGGTACTCCCCAGCACCTTTAGGCATTTGAATCTGATGTGGGCTCCTGATCCAGGCTGGGGAAAACAAATGTCCCATTTGCTGTTCAGAGTGGCTGCATCTCTCGCATGGTATGCAAAGAAACGAGCCAGATTCCCGCAGCTCTGTAATGAAATCACACGCCTCGACGCCTCCATGCCTCTGGCTGCATCTGGTGTGATCTTCCTTCTTGAAACCCGCTCTCCTACCCAGCCAGGCCAGAGTCCTGAGCCATAAGCAAAAGTACAGGAGGCTCAGGCATGAATTCTGTGAGTGTGTGTCTTAAGAACTCACACACACGGCTGCACTCACAAGGCTGCACACTGTAGCATTATGGTGTTGTGGAGAATGGGTGGGGCTGTGTGCACAGGCCAGTGTCATACTTTGAGGAGATATACTGCACTCAGGACTTCATATTCTTGGGGTCTTGGGGGCCACCAAGTGCCAACTAGTGTTTTTCATGCAACCATCATGGATCTTTAAGCCAGACTTTAAAACAATGCTGTAATTATTATGTGTGATGAAACCCCAAACAAAATAGTTAATTGGATTGTTTAAATGTCCTCAGCCCCATCACACCTCTATCTGCTGCAACAGCCCAACCCATCCTTCATCCAGTCCAGGCTGCTCCTCCAATCTTGCACTCCACAGGATCATCCTATATTAAGGAACTTTTTCTCAGACTCTCCTAGTGTCTGTATTACCTCCAGCCATGGCATCCTCTCCATCGATAGGGTGAAGTCTATCTTTAATTTTTAATGTAATTTAATTTATTTTTTAGAGATAGGGTTTCTCGGTGTAGCTTTGGCTGTCCTGGAACTCACTCTGTAGACCAGGCTGGCCTCAAACTCATGGAAATCCACCTGTCTCTGCCTCTAGAGTGCTGGGATTAAAAGCATGCACCACCACCATCTGGCCATGATGTCTATTTTTGAGGGTAGGCATCAAATACCCCATGTAGCTATGCAGAATAGCTAAGCGTCTTCAGGGACAGCACATGGATTTGGGGGCCCAGAGAGATGGCTCAGCTATTCAGAGCACTTGTTACTCTTGCAGAGGACCAGGGTTCTATTCCCAGCACCCTCATGATGGCTCACATTCAACTATTAACCAGCTTCAGGGACCCTAATGCCCTCTTTTGGCCTCTTCAGATACCAGGTACGTGCATGATGCACATATGTACACACAGTCAAAACACTCACACATTGAGTAATATAAATAGATCTAATTTTTAAAAAAGATACAGGCTTTGGGCTTTGAATTATGGGTATGGGAGATGCTGGGTGTCAATCCCAACAGCTCTCTTTAGCAGGAGGAAGGACACCAAGAGCCTTGGGACAAGGCAGCTGCAGGTGAGGGTACACTGCACTGTTGTGTTAGCACAATGCATCCTCTCTTGAGAATGCTCATCTCCTGGATCTGATGGTGCCCAGGTATACATGCGCAGAGGTCTCAGGGCTGAGCTTAGGCACAGTGAACGACTATGTCTTTCTTCAAAAGCAACAAAAACAAAAACAAAACAAAACCTCTTTTTCTGTATTTTCTGTCAGCATAGAGTTCTAAGAACCCCAGTAGTCCAGATGAACTTAATTTGAAAGTCATTACAATGGAGCTGGGGGGGGAGGGGGGTTGAGCTGACAGTTTATTAAGGAAATATTTGATGAGCCAAGAAAAAGTGCCAAAGTTAACATTATAAACACAATTAATGAGCAGGGTTACTGGAAACTCATAAAAGAAAATAACAACACGACTCTCAGGCCCTCGTCTAGGTTGGCCCGACAAGCTGGTGACAGTTCGTCCCCATTTGTCTGTGTTAAATGGTTGAGGCTCCAGGCTTGCCCGCATGGCTGATGTTCTCACTCATCTGAATTTGACAGGAATAATTTTGTATTTTGTGTACACGCATTCCTAATGCTTTAATCGCTTTAGCTGGTGTGGGCTCGGTTTACCAGCCAGTCAGGGATGAAGAAGTTTGATGTGTTTCTACTTAAATATATTTAAAAAAATCCCCAAACCCAACAAATTCATATTTTTAAAGCCCCAAGAAATTTCAAATTTGCCAGAAAAGCAAACTGGAATTTGCATTGACTGATGAGCCTTATTAGTCTCACTGGAGGTCTGCTGTATTAGTCAGGGGTCTCCACAGAAACAGAATTGGTAGAATGAATAGACATTGCCTTACTTAGGGTTTTATTGCTGTGAAGAGACACCATGACCACGGCAACTCGTGTAAAGGAAAATATTTGATTGGGGCTGGCTTACAGTTTCAGAGGTTTAGTCCACTATCGTCATGGCAGGAAGCATGGCAGCATGCAGGCGGACATGGTGCTGGAGGAGCCAAGAGTTCTATATCTTGATCTGCAGGCAGCAGAAGGAGACTGACTATCTCACTGACCATAATTTGAGCATATATAATCTCAAAGCCCATCTCTACAATGACACACTTCCTCAAACAAGGCCATCCCTACTCCAACAAGGCCACACTTCCTAATAGTGTCACTCCCTATGGGCCAAGCATTCAAACACATGAGTCTATGCGGGAGGGGGGGAGACATTTCTATTCAAACCACCACATGGTTTAAAAAGGAATTTACTCGATTGGTTCACAGGACATTGTCTGGATAATCTAATAATGGCTGTATCACACAGGAGGCTGAGAAACCCATGGTGCTCAGTTAGTGATGCTTGCTGGCTCAGCAATCCCGAGCTGGTACTGAAGGCCTATGAGTTTCCTGGAGATGTTTGTTTTCAGTCTACAAAGGGATTTCAAAGAAGGTAGTTCTAATATTGGTAAAGAAGTGAAGCAGCCACAGGATGGATGATCTTGCCAGCAAGAGTGAAATAAAACAGGCAAAAATCAAAACTTCCATCTTCCAAGACCTTTAATCTGGGCTGCCAACAGAAGGTACCACGCGTAGGGTGAGTCTTCCTGATGCAGATTATCTGATCAAGGAAATCCCTCATGGGAGTGCCCAGGGTCTTGAATTTTAATTGAATTTGAAGTCAGTCACGCTGGCAACCAAGGCTAATGATCAACTCTTTCATTAAATCTTTATCTTTTGCTTTAATTTTTGGGCCTGAGATTAACAAAGCCATGTCATATTGCTTAGTCCTAGAAGCGTTCTTCTGCACTCTTTTCTGACTAGCAAACAGAAGCATGGTGCATGTTCACTCTACTCCTGGCTGTGACCCGTCTCACCCAGGCATCAGCTAGCCTGCTGTCACTACAGCCTCAAAGACTGGATGGCTGATGACTGAGGCTAGAGTCCAAGATCAAGGCCCTGGCAGATTTGCTGAAGGCTGCTATCTGGCTTGTAAATGGAGCATTCGGGTTGTAGTCTCCTGGGGTGGGCTCTCTGGGCACAGTAAGCTCTCTGGGGCTTCTTTCATATAAAAGCACCAACCACTTTCGGGGGGGGGACTTTATCTTCATGACTGAAGTCATCCCCTCCAAAGATCTGCCTCTCCCCCAATGCTGTCATCTCTGGTGACATCTTACCTGGGGGCTGGGGGAGACAAACATTTAGACGACGTAGACCACAGCAACCTTGATCCATGTGGAGGCAGAACAGGCAACATAAACCCCAAACTTGACCCAGTTATGTCTCCTTGGCCCTGCTGTCTCCAGGAGCATGATCTCACCTTGCACCAGTTGCCCTGGTGTGCCCCAGAACTCAGCTTCTCTGATGTCAGTCACTCGGGAGCTACCTCTACAACCTTTTAGGTCCATTCTTTTTTTTTTAGCCAGAGGAGCTGGTTCAGTTGGTAAAATGCTTGCTGTGTATGCATGAGGACCTGAGTTCGATCCCCAGGGCCCCCTTAAAAGCCTAGAATGGGAGCATGCACTTCTAATCCCAGTAACAGGGAGACAGAGACCTAGGAATCTCTGGGTTTCACTGGCCAGCCCATAGTCAGCAAGCCCTAGGTCCAAAGGGGAGACTGTACCTCAAAAAACAAGAGATGTGATGGCAGGATGGCTCAGCATGCAAGGGCACTTGCTGCCAAGCCTGAGGACCTGAGTTCAATTCCCAAGACTCACCTGGTGAAAGAGAGAACCAACTCCTGCAAGTTGTCCTCTGACCTCTACATGTGTGTTGTAGCATGTATGCACCCCCAAGCAAATAAAGTTATTTTAAAAATTTAATAAAACATGGTGAATGACTCCAGAGGAATGATACCGGAGGATTGTCCTCTGACCTCTCCACACATGCACACACACATGGGTACACACACAGACATACACAGACACGCCACTAGTTTTGCTACCCAGTCTCATATCTGGATGTTTTCCAAGATAACATTCATCTTTAGCACAGCTCTTGCTTTACTGTCCAAATAGAGACACACCAGTGACAGAGTTGTGCCAATGCACACTTTTCCCCATCATTATGGTTCTAAAGCGTCAGGATGAAAATCAATGCATTCTGCACCGTGACCTTGTGACCTTGCACATTCCCACTCCTCTTCAGTGATAGCTGTTGCTGTGGCGGTCAGTGGGAACTGTCAATGTGGCACGGGACAGATGACAGACAACCTGGTTTACACACAAATCCATAGCTATGGGGGAGCCAATTTCAACTTTATGTGGAGGGGTAGGGGCAGCTTCAGAAGAAAATAGGCATGGGTTTTTTAAAATGAGAGACAAGCTTAGGGTGTTTTGTGCGAAATAAGATGACATAAGCTTGGGTTTCTGTTGATTTTTTTCCCCCTAGAATTAATGGAGCTACAGTTTTCAGCTTTCCTTAATAGGGTTGTCCTGAAGGTTTTTAAAGCTGTCATTTTTTTTTTTTAACATTCTCTTCTCAGAGCTCTGAATTACCACCCTATGTGTAACATCCTTATGGTATTTAAATCACACTGGTCAGGCCACTCATCTTGTTAATTACTTAATATTTTCTTTTAAAACACACTTCTTGGGATGGGGAGATAGCTCAGTGTGCAAGCTGAGGGCCTGAACCTGAGCCTGGAGAATCCACATTAAACAACTGAGCATGGCTGTTTGTGCTTGTCATCTCAGCGTTGGGGAGGTGGAGACAGGGGACTCCCTAGGGTTTTACTGCCAGCCACCATGGCCTAACTGTCAGGCCACAGAGAGACCCTGTGTCATAAACAAGGTGAATGGAACTCGAGGGATCACCCCTGAAGTGGTCCTCTGGTCTCCATGTCTCACACATGAATACATACATGCATGCATATATATACATATGCATGCACGCATATATATATATACACATATACATGCAAATGGGTAAAATATGTTATTAAAGATCCATTGCATATGGTGGCTTTTCCTCATTAAAACCCTAAGCATTTTCTTTAAATAGAAGATAGTTGTGAGAATGGATGCAACGGAACATGAGTTGTTGTTGAGTGAGCCTGGCACCTCTTCGTTGCATGGGGACACCAGACACCAAAGTGTGAGGAATGAGGTGGGGGAAGAGGCTGGAGACATTCAGAGCAAACAAGGACGCCCCTTTGAATTGTAGAGTGTCCCCAAATGACTGGGAAAGGAATGTATTTCTTTGCTGAGCTGCTAAACTCTATTTAGTATCCAACTGGCCCGATACCTGAAACTGTCTCTGCTGTTACCAGATGTACACACCCCGTGTTTTGTGGCTGATGATGGGTCTTCATTCAATAGCCAATGTTGCCTGGATATTCGTGTGACTGTTTTCCTATCCCTTAATCCAGGGTGGACATCCTGGTTAGTTTGAGTCAGCCGTGCTAGCTTTGCTCTTCTGTGGCTGTCGCTGGTGTTAGGATGTATCACATGACACACTTGAGACACTCCAAAAAATCTTCTGAGGCAAGATTTTTCTGTCTGTCAAAAGTAGAAGCCATGTAAAGCAGTCCCATCTCTGTCTCGTCTCTTCCCATCCAGTGTTTGAGTTCTGTGCTAGGAAGATGTGCTGTGCCATTGGGAGCTGCTGCAGCTATCTTGTGACTGTGAGGTAGAAGCCTGGGCACTATAGCCAATCTGCTGAGCGGGGTGCAGGATGAGAAAGATGGAGGAGCCGGGAGCCCTGCTGGGCGATTGAACCAGTTCGCTGGGTGCTTCATTGTTTCTTGCCAAGCAAATCATAGCCTTAGGAGTAAGGGATACTGATGAGTTTCATATGACTTTGACCAGGCACATCCCTGGGAGACATACTTATCCTGTTTGCCCTCCTAAGGCCATAATTGTCACCTCATTTGAACTCACCTGTGCCCGCCATCCTATCCACCCTCCCCCATCTCCCCTAACTTGTGCCTAGTCCCAGGCATTCTCCAGGCCCACCTTAGTAACTAGCTACCACACACTGGAATCAGGGTCAGCTTCTGAGTGCACCAATGTCCCAGGAGGTGGCTGTGAGACAACAATTAAAACACACACCAGTCAGGACAACAGGATACCATTTAGAATGGGTCTGGGGGTCTGGGAGAAGAGGGACGTCAATATACTTTTAAAGTCACACTCTCCTATTTTTCTCCGACCTGTTAAGTGTTTGGTGATTATCTGCTAAATATCTGACCATTTTCAGGGGCACACAAGATAGGAACCCACCCGCCGCCCCCATCTTTATGATTACTGTGAATGTTGTTACACTTCATGGCCTAAAGGTGTTTCCTTTCTTTCTGGAGCAAAGGCAGACAAGGTCTCTGATAGAAGCTTTGTATTCTACAAATGCAAAGTGCTGCCCAGTTGAGAAATAATGGGAAATGAGAGAAAAATCCACATTTTCCTTGCTCACTATGGCCACCCATCTCAAGACTAGAAGCTTAACTCACCGTCGGGCGTGGTGGCGCACGCCTTTAATCTCAGCACTTGGGAGTCAGAGGCAGGTGGATCGCTGTGAGTTTGAGGACAGCCTGGTCTACAAAGCGAGTCCAGGACAGCCAAGATGACACAGAGAAACCCTATCTCAAAACAAACAAACAAACAAACAAACAAACAAAACAAAACAAAAACCAAAAAAACCCAAAAAAGAAGTTTAACTCACATGGGATCAACAGGGAAGATGATGTAGTGTAAGGAAAGATTGTGGCAAAGGCTTTCAAAGGTTCTTATTTGAAAAGATTCATGGGCTAAGGAGGTGACTTAGCCAGTAAAGTGTTTGCTATGCAAGTATGAGGGTCTGAGTTTGACCCCTAGAACCTACATGAAAAAAAGTCAGGCATGGTGGCCTGGAATCCTGGTTCCGGGAACATGGACAGGATGACCCCTGGGGATCTGTTGCCAGCCAGCCAGATTGGTGTGTTGGAGGTAAAAGTGTGAGACCTTGTGTCAAGAAAACCAACCAAACCAAACCAATCCAAACCAACCAACCAACCAACCAACCAACCAACCAACCAACAACCAAACAAACAAACAAAAAAAACAAGGCAGGGAGAAGCTATGTTAGTTGCATCCTTTTGCTGTGGTAAAACACTGGCCAAAACCAACTCAGGGAAGAAAGGCTTTGTTTCAGCTTACAAGTCTTGATCACTGTCCATCACTGAGGGAAGTCAGACCAGGAAGCTGGAGACAGGAACTGAAGGAGGATGCAGGGCAGGACCAGGGAGGGGCACTGCTTACTGGCTTGCCTCATGCCTTGCTCAGCCTGCTTTCTCATATAACCCAGGACCACTTACCGGGAGGAGGCACCGCCCATAGTGGGCTGGGCCCTTCCTACATCAATCATTAGTCCAAATGATCCCCATAGATTTGTCCACAGGCTAAAGTGATGGAGGCAAATCCTCGGTTGAAGCCCCCTCCTCTTCCCAAGTGATTCAACTTGACAACTGCCAGCGACTGAGGCAGACAGCTAGGATTGACCTCTGACCTCCCGTGCCTATGCACCTGCATGCATATGTAGTTATTTATTTAATTCCAGAGGGGGATGTTTGTGGATGAGGCAGAGAGAGTGCGCATTAAAGAAAAGCACGTATTTGCAAGCATCCCAGAGAGCTCCCTTCTTTCCTATCAGAACAAAGGAGATAAGAGCCAGCATCCTTTGCCTAACTCTGTAGGGCTTCTCAAGAACAAACCCAAAACAGCAGTGTTCCCTAAGTCTTTGTCCCGTAAATGCAGTGGTTGGATCAATGAGCATCAAGCAGAAAAATAAGACTGAAGAACCGGAGAAAAATTAAAGCTGTCATGTTCTAATGAGAGACACCTGTTTATTACTGTTTGCTAAATGCGCTTTCACCCAATAGATAGGATTTATTATTATTATTGTTAAACACATTAGAAATAGAAGGAGGAAGTAAGTGAATGAAACTAGAAGTGGTTGCTGGTCGTCCTGGTAAATGATAGAATCAGACATGTTTTAATTCTGGGGAAGTCTTATTTGGGACATGAGCTGTGTGTTATTTCATGGTTTCTCATGGACTTATTTGAATTTTGGTTCTGCACATGTGCACACCCAGGCACTCAGGCTGCCCTTTGGTCTTGCACGGGCATTGTGTTTTACACACCGTGGCTGCCCTTTGTTCCTCTGACAGGTACACATTCAAGTGTCCCCCCAGGTGCTAAGCACAGGTCAGCGATGGGGTCCCACATGGTCATCCCAGCTCTGGTGAACCTGTGTGAGAGAGTGACACAGGGGTGAGCTGACAATGTAACCCTTTCATGCACGTGACAGCTTTATAGTGCTTTACTGATTGAGAAAGGATAGTTTTCATTTATTTATTTTGTGTGCATTTTGCAAGCTCCTGTGTGTGTGTGTGTGTGTGTGTGTGTGTGTGTGTGTGTGTGCGCGCGCGCGCGTGCCATAGCACATGTGTGGAGGTGAGACAACAACTTTTGGGAGTTTGTTCACTCTTTCTACAGTGTCGCACATGGACCCACTCAGGTCCTCAGGTCTGGCAGTGGAGGCCTTTTCCTGCTGAGCTATCTCACCAGCCTAGAGCAAAACATTTGACCAAAGGAGGCAAAGGGCCACTTTGAATAAATACTTATTTAAATTACTTATTTTATGTCTATGAGTGCTCTATTTGCATGTGCACCTGCACACCACAAGAGGACATCAGGTCCCATTATGGATGGTTGTGAGCCGCCATGTGGTTGCCAGGAATTAAACTCAGGACCTCTGGAAGAACAGACAGTGTTCATAACTGCTGAGCCATCTCTCCAGCCCTGGAGTTTTAAAAAAAAATCTCTTTTAACAATTGTTTGAGAATTTTATACATACATTTAATGTATGTTGCTGAGACCTAGCTCTGCACTCCCTCCCTTCTAATTCCCTTTCTGCAAAGTCTGAGTTACAGGAAATGTCTAGAGAAGTGTGGATTTGGAAGGCCCCAGTCCAGTTTGAGCTGCTCGCACCAGCCCTAAACAAAAAGCTTCCAAGGAGACCTGGCGATTAGCAGGACCATTAGCCACTTAGCAGGTGGAAATATGTCCCATTATTTCCTTTTTGAATGTCTAAATACACCCCAGAGGATGCAGAGGGACAATCTGGTCATTTTAGAAAAGTCTTCAGTCCCCTTGACACCTGTTCCCACCCCAGTGCTATGTCTAGAGAGCTTTGATGGGGACCATTCAGGATGCAGGGTGGTGGTGGAAGCTGCCGTCCAGACAGTATGGCTTCTGGCTTGTCTGGCTTTCACAGTGAGAGAGCCCTAGTCTTTCTCTCTACAGACTCATTCGACAGGACGTCGGCGTGGCTATCGGCATCCCCATTAGTGGCTGATTGCTACTCCTGCCTCATTATCCTCTCACGGGTCTAGGAATCTGGACCTCCAATGTCTGCCCTTCAGACTCTCTGTCTTTAGCTCAGGGAGCGTGGGCAAAGAGCAGCTCTTAATAAGAAGTGGAAAGAACGCTGCTCTCCTGAGGGAGAGTGTGAGCTTGGGGCGACTACCAGGGCTACCTCAGGTTTGATATCTGGATTTGCTTTCTCGGAGATTTTGTGTGCCCCTCCACCCCGCTTCCTTTCCTCTCCCTTCCTGCCCTCCCTCCTTCCCCTCTTCTTTCCCATGATGAAAATCATTGCTTCATGGAACCTTATTATTAAATAGAACAGAAGCAAAGGCTTATGGAAGTCTTTGGAGCCTTGTGGCCACATAGCTTCACATAGGAGACAAAGACTCTCAACACTCAGCCAGCAGAGGCAGGTTGTTCCCACACTCCGCCCCTGTCCTCTGCTGTCTTCCTACTGTTTCCATTATAGTTTGAATGTGAAACGCCCCCTAGAGGCTATAAACACACACACACACACACACACACACACACACACACACACACACACA
>OU015754.1:23766140-23783254 GCA_907169655.1 Acomys percivali | reverse complement strand
GTGTGTGTGTGTGTGTGTGTGTGTGTGTGTGTGTGTGTGTGTGTGTGGGCAGGTATGCAGCATCCTGCCACCAGAGGGAGGAAATTGCTAGAGGGAGGTAACTTTCTCCATGTACCTCTGTCTTGTTTCTTTGAGGCAGGCAGGCTCTTTGCCTGACCGTCCCTGAGGTTACAGACTCACCCTGCTGGCTTCACGGCTGCTGGGATCAGAGCTCAGGTCTGCATGTTTATGCAGCAGGCACCCTCACCCACCACCTTCCTTAGCTCCATCCTATGGTTTCTGGGTTTTGATGCTAACCAGACAATTACAGTTAACACACAAACCCAAATTAGAGACGAATGTATCTTGACTTCACATTATTTCAGTATATTTGAATGAGAGCTGAGGATTGGGGCAATTAGAGAAAGACGGGAGGATAAAGTGAGGAATTATAGATGTATCAGGACCACCGACTTGCTTCTGCATTCAATATTTCAAATTTAAACAACAACAACAACAACAACCAACAACAACAAGAAACAACAACAGGGCATCCATATGACGGACTCACAGGGAAGATGCCAAAGGGCATTACATATTTGTAACTTCACTTTCTACTCTAAAGCTTTATGTATTGAGCCGATGGATTTTAGTGTCAAAGCCTGATGATTTATCCCGAGGTTGCAGCCCATAACACCATGATGAATGGCACCCCGGTCCATAGGATAGGCAGAGCTTGCATTTTTTTTCTTATAAAAATCAACCCAGTAGGGAAATAATAACGACAGCCCACTTATATAAACAAAAGAGCAGTTCAGACTGACAACTGGAATTATTACTGCATATCCCGGTTCTTTGCATTTTATCTTCATTACTGTGTTGATTGTTTCCAGCATCACTCACTACACAGAAAACTATGTATTTTCTATGCTATGTAGCATTCCGGGTGCACTTGCGAGCCAAAGACTAAATCAATCTATCCTGAAGGGTTGATCTCTGTTCTGTTTACAGAATTGAAATTAAACTATTTTCAAAAAGTATTTCTCACTTGACTGGCTCAGTATTCTTAAGTGTTGATTGTGAAATTTCCCCACAAGCTCAGTTTTTTTTTCCCCACAGGCTCAATTGTTCAAACACTTTTCCCCAAGCTGGTGACACTGTCTAGGAAGGTTGTGGAACCTTTGAGACTGTGCCCTAGCAGAAGTAGGTCACTGGGGAGGAGGGAGGCTGGCTGTATCTGACCTAACACTCAGCTTCCTGATGTGCCCAATGTGAATAGGCACCATGCAGCCTTTCAATGTCATGGACCAACACTCTCTGCGGCCATGCTGTCCCTGCCAAGATGGCATGGTTCCTGTGACTGTGACTGTGTACCCTAAAACAAACCACTTCTTTTACATTGGCTAGCAATTTTGACACTTTGACAAAAAACTAACCAATCTAAGTGTAAATTTGTGGCTGTGTGTGTGTGTGTGAAAGAGAGAGAGAGAGAGAGAGAGAGAGAGAGAGAGAGAGAGAGAGAGAGAGAGAGAGAGAGAGAGAGAGAGAGAGAGAGAGAGAGACAGAGAGAGAGAGACAGAGAGAGAGACAGAGAGAGAGACAGAGAGACAGAGACAGAGAGACAGAGAGAGACAGAGAGAGAGACAGAGAGAGACAGAGAGACAGAGAAGAGAGACAGAGAGACAGAGAGAGACAAAAAGCTAGACGTATAGAGAGACAGAGAGGGATAGAGAGACAAGAGAGACAGAGACAGAGAGAGACACAGAGAGAGAGACAGAGACAGAGACAGAGAGAAGGAGAGAGCACATTACATTAAATGTGCCCTATTTGCCCCCTGAATCATATGGCAGTCATTGGGTTTAATTTTATATTCAATATTTACATTTCTTAAAGTTATACAGCCTTCCATTACATATATAAAATTAAGTACCTCAATTTTTTAATAATAAATTGTCTCCATCCTTGAGAACTTCATATGTGTGTACAATGAAACATGATCATAACCATTTCCATTTCACCCTTCCACTCTCCCCCAAATCCCCCTCCAACAAGCCTCCCTCCAAAATTCGTATCCTCTTTCCCCAGCCAATAACCATACCATAGCACTGGGTATGGATGCATGTCCAGGTTCGGGGCCATTTACAGGAGCATGGCCAGACCCCCAAAGAAAAACTGATTCTCTTACCCCTACAGCCATCAACTGCCAAAAAGCTCCTCAGTAAGGGGCGGGGCCTGAGAGCACACCCCCCCTCCCAGCCCCATGCTGGAATGTTGGCTTGTAATCCTGTGTAAGCCTCACCTAGGTAACCACAGCTGCTGTGAGCTCATGAGTGCCAAGTCCATGTCATGTCCAGGAGGCAGCACGACACAGCATAGACTCTTACATTCTTCCCACATGTCTCTTCAAAATGTCTCCTGAGCCTCAGTAGTCAAAAGAGACTGACTACCCAGCCCTCAGTGGGACCTCTTTATAACTCCCCATCAATAAATTACTTCCTTAATTATCTTTTACATTCTACTGGAACCAGAAAGTTTTTCTTACTTTAACAGCGCTTATCAACACACACACACACACACACACACCATGAAAAGAAAAAAAAAAAAAAAAAAAAAAAAAAAAAAAAAAAAACCCGTGGCTAAAGAAAATATTTCTAAGTCAAAGCTAAGGGCAAGACACTTGTCAACAGGATGATGATGGGTTAAGGAAGCTCCCAGAATGCAGGAACCAGAGACAGGGGCTCTACCATGTGGGGTGTCTACATATTTGTCAACACCCTCAGGACCAGGGTTGGTGAGCTGCAGACTAGCC
Organism: Acomys percivali; assembly: GCA_907169655.1. NCBI lineage: Eukaryota > Metazoa > Chordata > Mammalia > Rodentia > Muridae > Acomys > Acomys percivali. The sequence goes on along the minus strand of OU015754.1, from coordinate 23,780,466 downwards.
ATGTGGGTGTGTGGCTGGAAAGTGCACTTTTTATACGGAGATTGCAGTGCGTTTCACTGGCTGCCTTTGTTCCTTCGCACTTTCGTGATTTTTAGGAGGATAAGAAATGTTGCAGAAAGTTAAATGGTATTCTGCAAACTGTAGTCGTGGGTCACATTCTATGCTGTAATTGTCTACGGAGTTTGGCTCCAAAACTCTTCAGCAGTCTTTAAAGGGCTTCCATTTAACTCATTCTAGGCTGGACTAACTTTGTTTTCCATAAGGGGTCTATCTATGAGGCAGATAATGATTTGTTCTTAGAAATAAACCAGTGTCTTAAGCTTCTGGATGGGGGTCATTGGCTGCAGATTGCTAGCAGAATTTTGACCTCCCTTTGACCTCTTCCCATCGGATGTCTGTGCCTAGAAATATGTCCTTTAGGTTTCCCCCTCATGCATGCAGTGTGTGTGTGTGTGTTTAAAATTCTTAAGTTTTCATGAGAGTTTCAGTATATCTTCATTTTCAGGGAGAGCATCTTGCAAATACATCTTCCTCTGGTCTCAAGAGATGAGAATGACCTCAGTAGCAGATGAACTGCATAAGAATGCCAGTTGCTTCGTACTGATGCTGTGGGCCCAAAACATTGTGAGCTCTGGTCTGTGTGCCTGCTGGGGGGAAGCCCTATATTCTCTGCAGAGCCCTGCCTTTGGAGGTTAAGTGTGCTTTGTTTTTACTGTTTTCTCTAGCATTAAGCCTCTTTTTATTTTATTATTATTATTTTTTTATTTTTCCCTGCCTCACTAGACATGGTGCATTGTAAAGCCCTTCCGCATGGAAACCACTGGCCACACTGAACTGGGGAGAAGGGAGATTTACGGTCAAAAATAGAAGAAGGCACAAGTGACAGCCATCTAGGCAATACCCCCAGAGCTAAGTGGGAGAGGAAAGGCACAGATGGCTGTGGAACTTGCAAAATTTGGTTGGAGCTCATTCCTACGCGAAGCACATGTAATTTAGCACCAAAATATTCAGGTCATTTAATGGGTACTTTTCTATAAATCCTCCTTAACTAGGCTTTGTCTCTAGTGTGTCTCGCTTTCTCTGTCTGTCTCTGTGTATGTGTGTGTGTGTGTGTGTTTGTGTCTCTGTGTATAGCTCTGTGTATGTGTCTGCCTGTCTCTGGTGTGTGTGTGTGTGTGTGTGTGTGTGTGTGTAACATTCAGTTTGTCCACAGGCACTACTGGTAATTGGCGATTTTGCTGCGATGAACTCTGAAAATGATGGTTTCCAGAGCCATTTCCCTATTGCTGAGCCTTTATGGACATGCCTTTTTAGTTCTCCTTTCTGTGTTTTATAGATTTCCTCTAGATCGTTTTTACTCTACCTCACCTCCATGGCTTTCTTATCTTAGCTTGTTCTCTAGTGGTGGGAACTTCTGAGGTTTCAAACTCATATCCTGTGTGGGGTGTTCTTCTGCCTGAGAAACCACATAATCTGGATGCTTTTGGTAAAAACAGCCATTAGACACTCAAAGTTATTAATTTAAATAGAAATTGTGTTTAAATTTAAAAATCGTTTCCTCATTCAGGCCATCCACATACCTTGTGCTCACCTGTAGGCCATGCTTATTGGTTGAACAGAGGACCATTCACTTCCGGTCTCACACAGGCCTTGGCAAGGATTACTTCCGGTGCTGTGTGATTTCTTTCTTTCTTTCTTTCTTTCTTTCTTTCTTTCTTTCTTTCTTTCTTTCTTTCTTTCTTTCTTTCTTTCTTTCTTTCTTTCTGTCTTCCCTATAATGGCGTTGACTTGAGCCTTTTCTGGCTTCAAGTTCTTAGGCTCACAACACTTACATGATCTAGTTCTGGTTTCTCAGAGGCTTCCATCACCAACCTTGAGTCCTTGACATGAGCCATCTGCAGCATGGCTCAGAGTTCCATTGGGCTGAGCCGAGGGATCCCTGGTTTTGACTTTTTTTCTCCCCCCTGCCCAAAGTGCCTGAGATTAAATTCGCAGACCCCATGAGTCTATATTGGCTGCTATGAAGTCTGTGTTATTATTATCCTCCCAAATCCTCTTAGCTCTTGGCTGAGTGGCTGACAGCCCGCCTCGCTCTGTGAACCAGCTGCCGTTGTTCTATTACAGTGATTGATCAATACGTTGCCTTCACTTTTCAGGTCTCCTTGCTCCATTTTCTGAGAAAAGCGGCTTCCTCCTGTGGGCGTGGTTTCAGAAGTTGTTGGAGGTTACCTCTGGGAGGTCTCAGGCCCTTCCCTGGAGGCTCTGTGTCCCTGCAGACAGGAAACTATGCCTTTGGAAACAAAATGCGGTAACTGCACGGTGGCTTTTTCATGCCTTTTGAAAAATCCGAGGACCATACCTCCCATTGGCAGCTATTTACACGCTTTAAAATCTCTCTCAGGAAAAAAATACTCTCTCTCTCAGTTGGGAAATCCAACTCGCATTTTTCTCCAGCTACCAAGAGACACATGAGTTACCAATTTGGTATTTACTGAAATAATCAAGTATGAGTTCTGACACTCCTTTGCTGCTCTCTCTGGGACACTGCTTTTCCCCTCAACAGCTAAAATTTCTAATTGTATTCAAGCCTGTTTTTAAAAAAAAAATCCATATTATTCTTAAAACTTTGATGGGAATGACTTTAGTTATTCGCAAACTGACCCTGCTGGTCCAAACTCCCTCATTCCAGGGCTATTTGAAAAACAATTCTGCCTAATGAAAATCTAGTTATTTCTTTTGTTGAATGCCATTTCCTGACTTCAGGAATTTTTTAATACTAACAAGGGACCGACTGGTCTCCAGACGTCTCCTTGCCCCGACGTTTCTTTATTCTTTTGCAGACGTGGGGCAAGCCCCTCCATGTACATTATCATCAAGCGCTCCTGATTCGACTTGTGGACAAAAGCAATCTACCTTCTGTCTCTTTCTATTGGTGTTCCCTCCCCAGGAAACTAGAAATACCAAGTCCTTCCCGAGAATAAGAATTCTTCCGAAGTCCCATCTCCCTGTGAATTCTAATTTTCAAAACTGACATTTATTAAGAGCGATGGATATGAGCTTGGCATTGGCATTTGGACATTTGTTGTTGTTGTGTGTGTGTGTGTGTGTGTGTGTGTGTTTCCCCTTTGTGACTTTGATGTGCAAGGGACCCATATACAAAAAAAAAAAAAATCAAAACCGGTTCTCTTCATCTTCCTCTCTGAAAATTGAGATTTCTAGAGATGGAGAAGAGAACAGAGTGGAATGAAGTGAGTCTGCAGATGTTGTACACACACTTCCAGAACAAGGTGTAGCACGGGGCGTGTACCAGGTACCAGAGGGACCATTGAAATGGCAGGGTCCCTGGCTAAATAAAAACCTCATAAATAGGATGTTTATATGTGTGTATGTATATGTGTATTTATATGAATATGTATGTGTGTCTCTTGATATATATATATATTCAAACACATTATATATATGTATATACACACATATGTGTGTATGTGTTTGTGAATGTTTGTGTGTGTCTTGTTTTGGTTTTATTGCTGTGAAGAGACACCATGAACACAGCAACTTTTATAAAAGGAAACTATTTTACTGGAGCTGGCTTACTGTTTCAGAGGTTTAGTCCGTTATTGTCATGTTTGGAAACACAGCAGCGTGCAGGCAGACTTGGTGCTGGAGAATTCAACATCTTGATCTGAAGGCAGCCAGGAGACTTTGCGCCATACTGGGCATAGCTTGAGCATAGGAGACCTCAAAGCCCGCCCCCATAGTGACACACTTCCTCCAACAAGGCCACACCTCCTAATAGTTCCACTCTCTATGTGGCTAAGCTTTCAAACACCTGAGTCTATGGGAGCCAAACCTATTCAAACCACCATTGTGTGTGTGTGTGTGTGTGTGTGTGTGTGTGTGTGTGTGTATACAGATGCCTGTAGAGGTTAGAAAAGGATGTCAGACTCCTGGAACTGGAGTTACATTTGGGAACTGAACTCTGGTCCACTGTAAGAGCAGCAAGCTCCCTTAAGCTCTGAGCCATGTCTCCAGTGCCTTTAAATTTATTCCTAAAACTGTTCAATGGACAAAAGGTAACTTTAGTGAAATAATTATAGAGCTATTAGAAAAAAGAAACAGGAAGGTGTGTGTCTTAGTTACTATTCTATTGCTGCGAAGAGACACCACGTCCAAAGCAATTTATAAAAGGAAGCATTTATTTTTAAAAATTTTAAATGTATTATAATTTATTCAGATTACATCTCTAATGTTATCCTCTTGCTTGTATCTTCCCATTCCCAACCTCCCTTCCTCTTCCACCCTATTCCCCTCCCCTAGACCTCTGACAGAAGGGGACCTCCTCCCCCACCATATGACCACAGCCTATCACGTCTCATATGGTTAGTCTGCTTTTCTTCCTTTGTGTGTTGCTAGGCCTCCCCACCAAAGGGAAATGGTCAAGTGGGGGCACTAGAGTTCATGTCAGAGGCAGCCCCCACTCTCCCCTCAACCATGAAGAATGAGCTGTCCATTGGCTAGATCTGGACAGGGGGTCTAGGTTTACTGCATGCATTGTCCTTGCTTGGGAAAGGAAGCAATGAACTGGGGACTTGCTTACAGACTCAGAGAGTCAGTTCATGACCATCATGGTAGACACACCTTGGCAGCAGACAGGCAGGCAGGCAGCAGACAGAAGACAGGCAGCAGGCAGGCAGGCAGACAGGCAGACAGGCAGCAGGCAGGCAGGCAGGCAGACAGGCAGCAGACAGAAGACAGGCAGCAGGCAGCAGACAGAAGACAGGCAGCAGGCAGACAGGCAGCAGACAGGCAGGCAGGCAGGCAGACAGGCAGCAGGCAGGCAGACAGGCAGCAGGCAGGCAGGTGAGGCTGGAACAGTAGCTGAGAGCTCACATCCTTCTCTCAGATAGCAAGGAGACAGAGATAGAGATAGATAGATAGATAGATAAATAGATAGATAGACAGACAGACAGAAAGACTGGGCCTGATGTGGTCTTTTGGCGCCTCAAGGCCCGCCTCCAGTGACACACCTCCTCCTTCAACAAAACCAGGACTTCCCTGTCTGAGAACCAAACACATTCAAATATGTGAGCCTATCAGGGCCACACTTATTCAAACTACCACAATATGAAAAAATAAATAAATAAAAAGGAAATTAGGTAAGGACCGGTCTATCCCATTTGGTAGTACATTTTTTAAAATCATTACATTTATTTGCATAACAAGTTTACAATCAGCCATCACTCTGGCATAAGCCAAAGGAATCCTCCCTGCCTTCCTGCCCCACTCCTACCCCACCTCACCACATGCGACTTTTCTACTTGGTTTTCCACATTGGCATTACTGCACAGAACATACCCCTTTATCCTGATTTAGTTCTAAGCAGGAAAACTACTGATGAGCAATTAATTGCTACTCATGATGGGATGAAACTGAAGCCAACGTGATTGAGTCAATTGCTGCTGGGAGCTGAGGGTTTCCTTTCCTTTCAATAAAAAGTGATCAATATGATTTTAATACAAGCCTAGAAACCCCGATGAAGCTTTAGGTTTTGTTTTTATTCTTTCAGCATTTCCAGAACTTTCTCTGTTGTGAACAAGCACCTAGAGGAGAAGAGCTGTGTGGAGCTGCCCAACAAAGGTTTCGTTTGCCCAGAAAGAAGACACACCTGTTCTCTGGTATCTCTGGAGAGTTGGCTCCAGGGCCCCACCCCACCCCCCACCTGTCCCTGCCCCTTGGCTAAAATGACATTGCATTTGCATATTAAATATGCAACCCTCTTGTAGACTTTATCATATTTACGTGTGTGTGCATGTGTGCATACAGACCTGCATGTGTAAGTGCAGAGGCCAGAGGAGGATATGGCACATCCTGCTCTTTCACTCTCTATTCCTTATGACATGGTCTCTTGGTGAACCTGGAGTGAAGCTGGCTGTCAGCTAACCACAGCCATCCTCCTGTCTCTGCCCTACCATGTCCCACCCCACCCCTGGCTCTGCAGTTAAAGGTGCATGTGTGACCACACCCTTGGCTTTTTACAGGGCTGCTAAGGATTTGAACTCAGGTCATCATGCTTGTCCAGCAAACGCTTTACTTCTCAGCCATCTCCCAAGGTCCTCCTACATCTGACACCATCTCTCGATCACTTTTGTACTCAGTGCAATGCAACTTCTATACAAGGAGCTGTTGTTTAGGAGATGATGAGAAAAATGGTCTGAATATACTCAGTACGGATGCAGTATTTTCCAAACCACTTTTGTTTATTCCTTGAGAACGTCATACGACATCTTTTGATTGCATTCACTCCCCACTTCTCTTCGCAACTTCTCCCAGATCCATCCCCACCTAACCCCTCCTTCCATTTTCTGCCTCCTTTTCCCCCTCTGTAATAACCCACTCAAGCAATTTGTGTGGCCCATAAACTCATGGGCAATGGGGCCATCCACCGGATTAAGAAAATCACACCTTTAAGAAAACCAACTCTCCCTCTCTCATCAATTGTCCATGCCTTCTCAGCAAGGGGTGAGGGATGGTGAGGCCCTACCCACCCCATGGTGGAAAGTTGACTGGTTTGATCACGTGCAGGCAGACACAGCTGCTGTGAGTTCCTGAGCGCAGTGGTCCTGTCATCTCCGGAAGACACTGCTTTGCTCCAGTTCTTACTGACTATGGGTCTTACAAGCTTTTAACTTCCTATTCCTGAGGGTTCTTGGGTCTCAGCCCCTCCCCTTCCTGCCTCCCCCCCCCACAAACACATAGTGGAGTCTTTACAATTGACTGCTGACAGTGTCTCATGGCAGACAATATGTTACAATGCAGACATGGTGTGACTCCGTACCAGAAACAAGAGATTGTTAGAAATGTCCCAGGTGCTTCTAGAGTGAGGCCAAGTTTAGACCTCTGACCCAACCATCTGGTCCCACCCTATGGGTTTCAGATACATGAATAGGGGGTCAAGATTTGGAACTTGTATTTCTAAAAGCTCCTGGGTGTTGCTGATGCTGCTGGCCTGGAGGCTGTTGTTTTAGAACCACTGGAGGGAGATAGCCTTATAGAGATAGAGGGGTTCTGTCTCTGGGTTTGTCATGAAGGATGCTGTTGTACTTTGGGTTTGAAATACTCAGAACAAAGGCTTGTGTGTTGACAGTTTTGGCCCACAGTACAATGTTCAAAATTGAGGCTCTGACAAATGATTGGATGTGTTTGGAGGGAGTGGGAAACTAGGAGACAGGGGCTGGTTAAGGAAATTGGTCATTTGGGACGAAGGTGTTTCTTGCCCTTGGTTCCTTCCTGTGTTTATGCTTCCTGGCTGCTGCTGAAGTAAGCAGCTGTGCTCCATTATGCCCCTTTGAGTGGTCCATGTGAAACCTCTGATGCCATGAATACAAGTCTGTCTTCCTTTTAAAGAGCCAGATATTTTGTTACAGTGATGAAAAGGTGATTGACAGGAACACGGCCATTAGTGTTGCTGACCAAACTAGATCACATCTGGACTTGATGTAGGAGGAACCATGGTCTAATCTTGTAAACTTTTTGTCTACTCACTGTAAGCTATGAGCAGACCCAAGTGTTTACATCTGGATGGTTCTGCCAATGTATCTATTGTCTTAGTGAATCAAGAACTTTGCCACTTCCTGCTCTAATCGTTCTCCTGACTTCACTTCTGTATTTTAGTAGACTTCAATATCATGCGAATTAGTGGAAAATGAGTATAAAAAGGAAGCTGTAAATTTGCTTTAAAATCATTAAATTATACACTTAAAATAAATGGATTTTTTAGTATGTAAATTATACTTCAATAAAGCCACTGAAAAGGTTTGGCCAACTGTGATGCTTGTCATGTGACTTGGTAGTTGTCATAGCTCCTGTAATGCTGCCCTTAATAGTAGTGGATTTTATTACAGATGAGTCAGACTCCAGCGTAACCGTGCAGGGAGGACACTTCGTTCCCTAAAAAAGTCAAGTCAAATGAATTAGACTTCTCGACGAGGGTTTGCTCCCCATAGCTGAATTTACTGGACAGTTGTTGGCTGAGGGGAAAGATGGAGAGAGTGTCTGCTTCTCAGTGTTTATTGGGATAAATGAGAGTTGAGATCATGGAAGGGGCTGAGCTTCACAAAGTGCAGTTGCAGAAGCTCCAGAGCCTAATGGAACCTGTGCAAGACTTCCTTTTATAGATTGTGTGATGTCCTGGCTGTGTGTGAGACAGGGACAGATTCCCAGGCTTTGGGAAAAGGCTATGTCTCCTACTGAGAGGGAATGAGGTTGTGGTTTTTTGGTTATGCAGTCTACAGTGACCTGTTAAATTGCCAGTGGCCAACTGGGAATTCTCGTTGTTTTGGGCTGTCTCCCATTATGTATAGAACCCCGAGGCATGGGAGCCTGCAGAACTCATTTAATCTTGTCACACATCATTGAGTATTCATGTCGGTGATAGCAGTTACCTTTCATGTCTGCCATGCAGGGAAGTGGGCCTATTTTAGAGACAGAACAGGGGGGCTGGGGGTGAGTATGTGGGAGTGAGTGTGCGGAGGTTGTGCAGAAGTGCGTGGCATGGAGTAAGAGAAACGTTATTGGGCTCGGTTTTTGTCAACTTGATAATCTGGAGTCACCTGAGAAGAGAGAACCTCAATTGGAGAACTGCCTCCTTTGTATTGGTCTCTGGGTAAGCTTATGAGACATCTTCTGGATTAATGATTGACGTGGAAGGGCCCACCACTGTGGGCAAGGCCATCACCAATCTTGTGGGCCTAATCTGTATAAGAAAAGTAGCTGGGCGAGCCATGGGAGGTATGGTGGTTTGAATAAGAAAAGCCTCCATAGACTCATATATCTGAATACTTAGTCATCAAGGAGCGGCAGCCATGTTCAAGGATTAGAAGGATTAGGAGGAAGTGTGGCCTTGTTGGAGGAAGTGTGTCATCAGGAGTGGGCTTTGAGGTTTCAAAAGCCCATGCTATGCCAGAGTCTCTATCACTCTGTCTCTGTCTCTTGGCTCTCTGCCTATGAGTCAGGATGTAATTCTCTACTGCTCTAGTGCCACTCATGCTGCCAACCTCCCCACCATGATGAAGATGGACCAAACCTCTGAAACTGTAAGCCAGCCTCAATTCCATATTTTCCTCTCTAAGAGTTGCCTTGGTCATGGCATCTCTTCACAGCAATGGAAATCCTATCTAAGACAGGGAAGAAAGGGTTTATTCAGGTTGTCCTTCCACATTGGGGTTCATCACCAAAGGCAGTCAAGACAGGAACTCAAGCAGGACAGGAACCTGGAGGCAGGAGCTGATGCAGAGGCCATGGAGGGGTGCTGCGCACTGGCTTGCTCTTCGTGTCTTGCTCAGCCTGCTTTCTTAAAGAACACAGGACCACCAGCCCAGGGATGGCACCACTGACCTTGGGTTGGGCTCTCCCCAGTTGGGCCCTCCCGCACCAATTAAGAAAATGCTTTAAAGCTGGCTCTTAATGGAGACATTTCCTCAACTGAGGATCCTTCCTCTCTGATAACTCTAGTTTGTGTCAAGTTGGCAAAAAAACAAACAAACAAAAAAACAAAACAAAAACAACAAACAAAACAAAACAAACAAACAAAAAACAACATAAGAAAGCTGTCTCTCAAAAGCCATTCTTAGGGTGCATATGTGGACCCAGGGAGACCCTATAGAGCATAGGTGCTTCTCAGGAGAAGAGAGCTACATGGTGGGGGACCTCAAAGTCATGACAACTGTCAGAGGAAAGAGAACAAGGCCCTATGTATGTAGGAGCAAGAAACTTCCTGGGTTAGATAGGCAAAAAGGGGCCTGTAGACATGTAGGAAGTTGTACAGTTGGGGAGGTGCCAAGGTGAACTGGCCAATGTGGGAGCTTTTTGGTGGTATTTAGCAGAGACCTCAAAAAGATCACAGGCTTCGAAAGAGGCAAACAGTGCTCAGGGAAGCTACACTTAACACCTGAAAGGGGCTCACAGGGAACTAACTTTCTCTTTTAAATTATTTTTCAAGTGATCATACGAAAATAATGTTTTTTTTTTATGATCCTTTCAGGAATCTCATCAATATAAACTTAGTTTATATGGATTCGCTAGTCTGAGTTATCCTTGTCAAAATGTCCTTCTGGGAGGCCCTCTCCTCACGCCCACCATCTGGAGTGGTGGATATATTCCCTGTTAAGGAGCCAAAGCAGCCAATGTGGATATAGTCCAAACTGAACTCTTTCCAGAACCTTCCTGTTCTTCATGGGTCCCCTACTTCAGTTTTTGAGAACTTCATCTTGGACTTCATTTGTCTTCAATGTCTTCTATTCCCCCCTTTGTGTGTCCCTCCAGGCTCTGTGCGGATCACTGTCAACCCAATCTTCCTTTCCTGCTCTCCTCTGCATGTGAATGTTGGATTTATTTAGATGAGTTTAGGGGGCGGGGAGAGATGACTCTCTGCTCTGGAAGAGGACCTGAGTTTGGTCCCCTGCACTCATGTCCAGCGGTTCACAACCATCTTCAACTCCAGCTCCAGATCTGGCACCTCTCGCCTCTGTGCTCACCTGTATTCACAAGCACATACCCTGGCCCCACCCACATAATTAAACATAATAAAGTCAATCGAGATAAGATGGCATCCTTTACAATAAAATAAAATAAAAGCTGATTTTTCTGAATCCGAGTCTACGTTTGGGTCCCTCTCTCTCTGATCAGCTTACTGTGTTTCCTCTTAAAGTCTCAAGACCACACATTCTGTTATGTCACTCGTTTCCCAATTGCTATGTTTCTCCCTCAAACTTCTCCCCTCCCCCAAAGAGTCTACCTATTTCCGGCCCCTCCCTCTTCACTGCTCCCTAAAGATCTTTTCCTACTGCCCCACCCCCATGCCCCATCTCTAGTTATATCTTCTCCTCATAGACCAGACCAGCTAAGTCCTGTTCCAGTTTTACCCTGCTGTGACATTAGATGTACTTACTGTCCTCAGCCTGAGTTGACACGTGTCTTCCTTTGATCGCCCACCCACCACACACCCCGTCTCTTCCACCAAAGCTCTCAGTCACATTATGTTCACACATTTTTTATTTATTTTTAGAGCAAAACAAATTCCATTGAAACAGATACTGGGGGGGGGGTTATCAGAGACCCTTAGGTATCCAACACACTGAAAAACAAACATCCTTTCCCCCCCAATTCTGCCTTGCCACACTTTGTGAATTTCACCTCAATATATCTTTTCCACCAAATCGTAGACGTAGATATGGTTGTCGTTATCAAACTTGATGAAATACACGGAAGGGCTGGCGAGAACTTGGTGAATGATCTTGCCGATCTTTTTTAATCGGTCGGCTGCGGTGTATTTCACATATCTGCCTTTCAAGAGGTCGTCTTCGTCGGTTTCTGACATCACCTCTGCTAGAGGGGAGTCAGGCACGATGCAGAGGTCACCTTCTGTGTAGTCATCCAGCAGCTGGTACATGTACAGGACTGGGTCTTTCTCATAGGTGATGTAAAACCAGTTATTCATGACCGGCACTTGGGCCAGGACCATACCTCTCCACTTATCATTAGAGCCATCGCTGTCCTCAAATCTGTGCTCCACGACTTTGCCAATCATGCTGCTTGCCAGATGGGCATCACTAAGTTGAGGACATGACACTTTATGATGCAGGATCTTAAGCTTCGAAATCCTCTTGTCGCTGTGGAGCTCCAGGGCGTAGACACAATCAATTCCGTCATATTTCACCAAATAGATGGGAGGGTGGGTTGGCAGTCGGTCCAGGACGACGGCCTTCCATTGGGTGACTGGCTCATTACCGTCCTTCCACAGGTGGGAAATTCTGCAGCCGACAATGCTCGTCACGGCCTGGGAGGGCCTGCTCCTCCTCTGCTTCCGGAGAGACAGCCTGCCCCTCTTCTTCATAGACGTCTTTTTTATCATGGCGGTAGACCTTGTGCGGTAGGCTACAGCGCTCCTGGTCCACTGTCTAGTGGCTATCCTTCTGCGTCGGGGCTTCATGCTTGCCCACTATCTGGGTTTGAAGAACTTCTCTGCTTAAACGAGACACAAGGCTGTTTACATATGAATGCCTGCAAGAACAAAACGGAAGTTGAGCCGAGGCTCTTGTCTAGGAGAACTTCAAAGTAGGTGAAGAAAGTAGTGATAAACAGGTTTGGGTCTCTTAATGTCATTTTTTTTTTCATAACAATAAATCAATAGGAAAATTGACAAATGGTTCTCTACAGCTCAGAATACCATTCTCGGGGACACGTTTCTTCCACCCAGAGGTGGTTTGCCTCTACTGAGAAACTTCTCTTCAAATGGTTAGGTCAGTGTGGGAGGTGGCGTGCCTGTCCCCGAGCAGAACAGAGAAAGGATAGCAAAGGAGCCAGAAGCGTGGCCACACCTGTCTTCCACCCTCAAGCCATGGGGCTAGGTGGCTGCACCCACAAATACCTGCCCCGGCACACAGCACACCACTCCACACTGTCTTTCTGTGTTGTGTCTCCTGAGCCAGCTTTAGGTTTACCGCGTAAAGCTGTTCAGTCTATCCCATCACAGAAGTCAGTACCGTGAGCCCCACAACTAGTGAAAGATCCGTTTGTCCAGGCAACAGCAGCCGTTTAGAAATAATATCTTCTAAACCACACACGGACAAAGAGGACCTTTGGCCTTTTAGTGGAATGATGAATTTGATATTGTTAGCAAGGATAATAAATTCGGAGAAATCGTTGGCCCTATATCATATGCTTTCTGCCCCCCCCCGCCCCGCCCCCTACCCCCAGCGGGAGAGGTTAACAGCATACCAGGTGGAAGGGAAAACTCTTTGCTTTCTCGGACTACAAGGGTCCCAGTAACTTCATAAACATATTTACCCAAAGAAAATGCCTTGCTTGCCCAGATTCTATCTTCTGAAAAGGCTTAGGTGCCCAAAGCCTGTTGAACAATTGCGGGGTTCAGGAGCCGAACTGGCTTCCAGACACCGCAGCGAAGACAGTGAACCCACCTTCACGGGAGTCTAGCGTCCCCCGAGTGCAACAGACACGTAACTTCTGTCCGCTGCTTTGTGACATCACCCAGGCTCTGCTTACGTCATAGAACCCCCTCTCTGGGCGGTACCTTCCTTAGCAACGCTTGGAACCGGTCTGCATCTAGGCGTTAAATAGCTTCTCACACAGCCGCCTGGTGATCAAAAAAACAAAGTTCCTACCCAAATCGTCTGATAACTTGAATCACATTCTGCCCAAGTAGCTCGCTCCCTGTATTATTATTATTTTTAAGTCTTCGGTTTCTGAGTCACCGACGTACTCCGTGGTTATTTTCCCAGCTCCCATCCCTTAGTTATCTTTATGCCGTTCTTTGTATCAGAAATGTTGCCAGCCTCCCCGAGGCAGCCCACTGCATAACACACCAAAATTAGCTTTATCAAAACCCATAATTAGAGGAGGGCCATTTTTATTCAAACAAAGCTGGAATTTGACAGGATTAAATACCTTGAAGTCAATGGCAATCATGAATTATGGATCCTTTGCAAAGAGCGAGGAAAAATTAGCTCCTGGGCCTGCTTCCAAAGTCGGGATAAACTTATGACAAATCCGATATCGACCAGTCATATTTTAATGCCTTTACAATTTACCAGCACTTCTGGTTACAAGGAATTTATTAGGTCAAATGCAGTAAAACAAGATGAAATAGGTGAGGTAATTTTATTTTTGAAATATGAGTAGATAGAGTACTAGATACAGGTAAATATAAAATTTACTTGTGAACTATAGAGTGCACTTTAATTGTTCATCCCACATAGTTCTTCAGAACTTCAAAAAGATCCTTTTTAGTATCTGCTCCTGTCCCCACTAGACCCTGTCCATCCTCCTCCTTTTCCCAAATAGTTCCCTTCTACCTTAATGTGTGTGTGTGTGTGTGTGTGTGTGTGTGTGTGTGTGTGTGTGTAAAGTGAATATATATATTCTGAGTTGACTTATGGCAACTTTGTAAGTCTGTCCATGTTTCTGAATGTAACTTCTGAACTTCTCCTTTTCTTCATTCTATCTCTGTCCTAAGCATGTTTTCCATTTTCCTTCACACTTTGAGTTTTACTTTTTCTCTGCTGATAATGACCCCATACCATAATGTGACTGTTGGTCCACGGTGTGGCAGACCTCAGTGCGGGCTTAATTCAAATGATGAGGTTTTCAATTTTCTCTTTCTTTCCCTCATCTTCCTCCTCCAAGGACCTGATGAGATTTACAGTACTGGGAATTTGTTTATACACACACACACACACACACACACACACACACACACACACACAGAGAGAGAGAGAGAGAGAGAGAGAGAGAGAGAGAGAGAGAGAGAGAG
>OU015754.1:23740957-23759857 GCA_907169655.1 Acomys percivali | reverse complement strand
TATAGCGTGAGGTAGGGGTCTAAATAAGTGTCTCTACCCCCCTCCTCCCCCCCAACCCCACCACAAAGACCAACATACTTACGGAACTTCTGCCCTGGATTTGTATGATCAACTTGGCAATCTATTGGGGATTCACATATGCTCAGTTTAGTTTTCTCTTTCTCTCACATGCTCTGCTGTTCTGTTTCAGGAATCTCGAGCCGGGGCTTAGCTGAGTCGAGCCTTATTCCCACTCTTGGATCCAAGACAACGTTAAGCTGCCTTATACTGAGCATTGGAATCCCTGCTAAGTACTCTGCATGGCAGTGCTCATGAGCGCGTGACAAGAAGTCGGGGAGAAGTGTGGCTTTCTTACTCTGCCACTTATTAGCTTAGAGTGTTGGGAAATTGGCTCAACTTCTAAACCTAACGCCCCTCGTGTATAAATGAGCAAATGAACAATCCCAATCCATCAGTTCTCCATTAGGAGTTAGCTAGAAAAATGCATCAGAGTGATTAGTGCAAATGTGTTTTATGAATGATAAGCAGTATTATTTATATTGTTGGTGACATTGAAAATTACTGTACCTGGAACATAACGGCTTTTATTATCATTACACAGACAATGTGAGGAAAGCATCTCGGATGAAGTAATGCCTCCTGCTTGTTTTTATTTCTGATAAGTGTTTCTTTCCGGTCAAATTCTCTTTCATTGATTTCCCAGTGCATCTCCCTCTTAGATGATGGGGTCAGGATGGGGTTTGGTTGAGAGGACTTATAAGGTGTTGCATCACAGAATATATATGTAAGACTAAGCGTTGAGTTCAGACGGAGGCTCCCTCCATGTATAACTCATGCTTCTCCACGAAGCCAGTGATTTCTTAGGATGCCTAATTTTGGTTGCCACTTTGACACTCCTTGGAAGAAAGAACCCCAGTTGAGGCGCATCCTCCATCAGATTCACCTTGGCTATGGCTGTGTGGCATTTTCTGGACTGTTAATTGATGTAGGAGGGTGGATCCCACCCTACTGTTATCAGAATGCTTTTTATCAGAGCGCCATAAAACCAAAAGTGGAACAGTGATTAAAGAAAAAAAAATCCCAGTTCCAGATGTGGGATGTCTTCCTAGAAGACGGTGACAGGGGAGATCCCAAAGGCCCCCCCAAACTATACAGTTCATCACCATTGCTCTCGGCTGCCACCAGAACTTGACGGTAAGACCCTATTGGTGAAGATACTGAATACCTTGGTCACAGAAGGATCAATCTCAAAACTGAGATGCAAACATCCTCCATAATGGCTTGCCTTCATGGTCCAAGAAGGTGCTAGACCTAGAAGGCTGCCAAGGGAGGAAATCATCTGCAATCCTAGTCAGCTGTGAACCATTCAAGCTACAATATCAGGCAAGGTGTTCCCTCTGGTATAACAGTGGAATGACTGTCATCGGGGGCGAGGTCTTAGGTAAGGTTCCTCCTGCTGTGAAGAGACACCATGGCCATAGCAACTCTTCTTACAAAGGGAAACATTTAACTGGGGTTGCCTTACAGGTTCAGAGGTTAAGTCTGTTATCATCATGATGAGATGCATGGTGGCATGTGGGCAAGCAGAGATGGTGCTGGAGAAGGAGCTGAGGGTTATACACCTTGATCTGCAGTCAGCAGAAGGAGACTGTGTGCCACACTGGGCACATCTTGAGCACAGGAGACCTCAAGGCCCGCCTCCACAGTGACACACTTCCTCCAACAAGGCCATACCTCCTAATAGAGCCACTCCTAATGACCAAGCATCCAAACATACGAGTCTATGGGGGGTGGCGGCAGTGGTCATTCCTATTCAAACCACCACATGAGGGTAACCAGTGGCTTTCCAATTGGATCCCAGACCTTTCCACAGGAGGGAAAACACATCCAGTGTGATGGAGGAAGGGATCACAGTGGAGGTGGAACCTTGAATTCCTAAATACTCAAGGTATGCCCAGTGTGATACACATCCAGTCTCCTCCTGGCAGCCTTTGGATCAAGAAGTAGAGTTCTCAGGTATCTAGCACCATGTCTTCCTGGATGATGCCATAATTCCTGCCATGATGATAATGGACTGAGCCTCTGAAACGTAAGCCAGCCCCAATTTTTGTAAAAAAAAAAAAAATTAAAGTTGCCTTGGTCATGGTGTCTCTTCACAGCAATGAAACCTTAAGACATATAGTTCTATAAACCTGGCCAAGAACCTGTGGTTGGAGAGGTGTAGGCTCTATGGAGAAACCTAATACTGTTTTGCTAAATAGTTATGCTGTCAAACTGCCTTCCAAGTGCTTAGGTTTATACCTATAGATTAGGGCTGCGCTCAGCTTTCATCAGGGAAACTTTTGACTGCCATGGACGGAGATGTACAACTGGACAAAATGATGGGAATCAGTGATGGTGGAGTGTTCCGATGGAACAGGACAGCTAAATGACCTCCTCCAAGGCTCAGGGAACATCATGGAAGAGAGGGTAGCAAGAATGTAATGGCGAGAAGATGGGGAGATGGACAGCAAAACAACATCATCTGGATGTGACAAAGTCATTGTACTTGTAAACCCATGGTGGCTACAATCATGTGAACAGGCTCCTCAACATTTCATCATAGGTAGGAGTGGGACCATGAAGCCCCGCCCCTCCCATAGGAACTGTTTGACAATCAATATTTATTGGAGGAGGGGTTCTATCCTTTTCATTGATGTAGCCATAGGTAAGTTGACCTTGATCCATTGACTACCTTTATACTCATGTAATTAATTAAACTTAGGGGTCACACACAAAAAGGAAACAAAGTGGGGGACATCAGCTGAGAATATGGTACCAATGAGAGAGGGAGGGGTATGAGAGAGGGGTGAGGGAGGAAATGATGAGGGGATGAGGGAAGAGGCAAGGGGGATTGAAGGAAGGCATGGGGGAATGAGAGAGTGGGATGAGGAAGGGGGATGAGGGAGGGGGATGAGGGAGGGGGATGAGGGAGGGGGATGAGGGAGGAGGTAGGGAATGGAAATGACTAAAACTCATTTTGGATTTTTAAAATGTATTTTGTTTTCAAGGTTCTCTTTTCCTTTGGATGTGGAGTTTTAGTATGAGTTAGCATGGTTGAGGGTTCTGTGTGACTAGAAACCAAATCAATAAATACCTTGTGTTAGCAGCAAAATCAATCCAGGTGACTTCTCTCCAGTAATTTCCCCTTCACCACACCCAACCCACAACCCTTCCAGAATCTCTGTCTGGATTAAGCACCTACCACTGATTCAGACACTAGTTCAAACAAGCAGAAATAAGAAAACTTACGAAAACAAGGAAAGAAAGATTCTTCTTCTTCTCTAACAACAATAGTAACAGCAGCAGCAGCAGCAGCAGCAGCAGCAGCAACAACAACAATAGTCCTCCACTCTGTACCTGGGATTCCATTTAATCGTTTTGGAGATTCTTCTTCTTTGAACACAATGGAGAGAGTAGATAGAGTCTGAGGTGGTGTTTAACTTAGTGAAGAATGGCGTGTGTGGATGCAAATAGAGGGACAGGAGTGAGAGACTGCAGGGAACTCAGGGAAGTTCCCTGAAGGTGTGTGTAAACAGCAAGGCTGAGATCGGAGAGGGCCACCGAGCGAACATCCACACACATTTAAGTTACATCTTGTGTATACCAAGTGATGCTCTGTGTTTAGGGTTGTATAAAAAAAAATTATTGTGTGGGACTAGAGTGATGGCTCAGTGGTTAAGAGCTCTTACTGCTCTTGCAAAGGGCCCGAGTTCAGATCCTGGCACCCACATGGTGGCTCACAAACATTGGCAGCTCTAGCTCAGCTTTCACTTTGTGGGCTCCTCCATTCTCTCACCTTGATGGTTACACAGCTCACAAGGGTAACTAGCCTGGGTACAGCAGCATCCCTTGCTCTGTTGATGGCCACTCTTGCATTTCTTCCCTCAGCCTCATCTGGCCTCTGTGGGTACTGTACGAACATGGTACACATACATACAAGCAATGAAGACACCCGTATGC
This sequence comes from Acomys percivali, assembly GCA_907169655.1. Classification (NCBI taxonomy): domain Eukaryota; kingdom Metazoa; phylum Chordata; class Mammalia; order Rodentia; family Muridae; genus Acomys; species Acomys percivali. Next base: position 23,755,855 of record OU015754.1, on the reverse strand, counting down.
TGAACAGTTTTTTTTAAGGAAAAAAAAAAAAAAAGCAGACTGCAGACTGAGAACCCTCTCTGCTTCCTGACTGCATCCACAATGTGAGCATCCACCTCACACTCCAGCTGCCGTGCTTTCCCTGCCTTGATGGATAATATCAGATCAAACAACGGGTCAAAATAAACACTTCCTTGCTTTTTAAGTTGCTTTTGCTGTGTATCCTGTCATAGCACCAAGAAGAATAATCAATAGGCTCTCTCTTTATATCAGTGTCATTATGAATTAGTGTCAGCTTCCCACTGTGCTCTGTAGGGTTCTCTTGTCTCTATCTACAGAGCCGGGAGATGGCATGGACCCTCAAGCAGGCCTGGTGTGGCCACTGTCAGCACAGACTCTTGATGACCTACTTTCTTTGTGAGAAACCAAATGTCATGGTGTTGATAGAAAAAAAATCAAGGGGAGTGTCACATGCAGCCACTGTAAAGTCTATTTTTGCACACCTGTTTTCTGCTGCCCTCATTGGGAGGCAGGGAGACTGTGAGGCAAGTGTGAAAGCCTCGGCTGTATGGATCACCTTCTCTGCTTTGTGACATCATAGACCTTGGCACTGGAATGCAAGCTCTTAGCTTAAAAGTCTAGCTCTTCCATCCATGTGTAGCTGTGTCTTAGAGGGGGACTTTTAACATGAGGCAAAGCTGTAGGTTTTGGAGAAGAACCATCTTGTGTTAATAGAAACTATACATGATATGTATGCCCTCAATATACTTTTCCAAAAGAAATTTATGGAAGAAAAGAGGGTGATAAGATGTCAAAAGGAAAACCCAAATTCAAATTATTTGAGTTATTTGTCCTAACACAGATCTCTCTCTCCCTGACCTCTCTCTGTGTATGAAGGTTCACATTCATGTGTGTGTGTGTGTGTGCATGAGGAGGACAGAGGGGCCTTTAATCTGTCTTCATTTATCCTCCTCTTCCTTATTTTTTGAGACAGTCTCTCGCTGAACTCAAAGCTGACTGTTCTGGCCCTCCTGGACAGCCAGCAAGCTCTGGGATGCACCTGTCATTCTGCCTCCAATGGTGGGTTGTAGGCATGTAGAGCTATGTTCAGCTTTCATGTGGGCGCTGGGAATTTCACAGCAGCACTCTCACCCACCGAGCCATCTCCCTAGCCTGTGTTTTATACCATATTTAGTGGCATTCTGGATTTTCTGTATCTTGTTTATTGTTTTAGACATTTGCATAGCCCATAGCTAGACACGTATCTTGTTTATTGTTTTAGACATTTGCATAGCCCATAGCTAGACACTCATTCTTGGATTATAAGTCAGTGGTTCTCAATCTATCAATTGTGGAGACCCCCCCCCAATGATAAGATTATTGTTGTTACTACCTTATAACTCTAATTTTTGTTACTGTTTTGAATTTTAATGTAAATATTATGGAGATAGAAGGTCTCTGAAGGGGTTGGGACCCGTAGGTTGAGAACCATTGCTACAAACTGGGGAAGGCAACCACTACAGTCAGTCTTGGGTCCCAAGAGCATCATTTTATGGATCTTCCTTATCTCTTTATCTCCTTAAATATGGAGTTATGGGAGGAACATTTGCCATTCTGGATAAAACAAACCTTAACAGAGACACATGATGGATCATTATTGCTACTATTGTGTATTTTCCTCCTCCAAAAATTCATTTTAAACATCATCAAAAGCCAAGAAAATAGGCATAAAGATCTATGTGAGAGAGATATTGCTTATTATTTTCGTTTACCTAGGGCTAGACCCCAGAGGACTGCAAGCATTAGTCATTCAAGAAATCTTCTTGCTCATAGTTTGTTAAAGAAAAAAAATCAAGCTAAGTTCCCAGGAAGGGAAAAGAAAAATATCACCATTAGAAAAATAGAGATGGGGTACACAAAGTGGGGTGTGTGTGTGTGTTCAAAGCTCTTAAAGAAATGAACTTCTATCTTCTCTCTCATAAAACCTCAGCTGAATCAGAATCAAACACATGAGGACCATGGGAATCCTCAAGCATGAATGTCATGAATGAAGGTGTCTTTGCACGGCAGAGAGATGGAGCAAAGCATCTTTCCTTGGGTTAGTTGAAAGTGAGGAAGCAGGTGGCTTTCCAAGTTTACCTAAGTCATTGCACACTGGGGCAAGACTTGTGAAGTCCTGGACCCCCTGCACCTCCAATCCCTGAGGCTAAAGTGCAGCAGCCCCCTAAACCCCCACAAGAGCACTGCCAAGAAGTGCGTGAAGCCTCCATTTTTGAGGCCTTCTTCTCTCTGAAGTGCAGATCTTCATTTCTTTAGCAAGAAAGGCATCATGTTTTTGACCTTGTTTTCTTTTCAAATCTGCCATCTCTGTGAAGCTTCGCATCGAAGATCTTGGCCACGGACTCTTGACTTCCAGAGCTGAGGGTCTCCAACAGCCTACCTAACATCTCCCCTTAGCAGTTTCCAACAGGAATTATCTAGGCTTTATCTAGTGTGGAAATGGGGAATCAATTTTTGCTTATCTGAGACCCTGGGAGTAGAGATGAGCATGTGAGGAAATTACAGATAATGAAAGCGCTAATCTGTCTTCGGGGGCAAACTTCATTAACTTTATATATTTTTTAAAAATTATAAATCAAATAAAGTAAGCCAATATTCCAGACAGGGTAAGTTTCCGGCTTATGCGTCAGTGTCTCTCATCCCCAAGAGCCATCCTCCTGGCTCTTCAGGCTGTGATATTGGTTAGAAAGAAGTACAGTCATTGCAGTCATTGGTTGGTGGGCTGAACGGTGGGCGGGATGGATGGGAGCTGATGTTAAGTAGTGATCCACTGAGGGCTGATTCTGTTTCCCAATCAGGAGTTTGGGTTTTAGCTTGAGGTTCTAATGAGCACTGGAGAATTTTCATCAGGGAGTGGGGGTTCGTTCAGGATGATTCCCTGGGGCAGCACAGAGGAGGGCCTGGAGGAGGATAAAGGGGCAATCAACCCAGGCAGCACCGGAAGCTGTCGGCTTCACAGAAGGCGATTGCTACAGAGTGAAGACTAGCAGAGACAGTGACCTGAGGAAGTTAGCACAATGCCTCTCTTCTCTGCATCTGAGCACCTTCACCCCTCATAGCTTAATCTCCTACTTATGCATTCCACAGACAAGCCAGCAAAAACCAACATGAAGCAAAAGACAGTGTTGCTTTATACAGCACTAAGAAACACCACATATTATGAGGCATGATGGGTAGTAAGATGGTTCAAAACTGAAATGATACGAAGCTGAAAGTAAGGCCATTTAAGAATTAGGACACACTGAAATGGAGAGATGGCTCAATGGTTAAGAGTGTTTGCTACTCTTGCGGAGGACCTGGATTCAGTTCCCAGCACCTATATCAGGTGATTGCCAACTACCTATACCGCCAATGGGACCTTCTGACCATGGCAACTGTACATGGGTGTACATATACACAGACACACACAGACACACACACACACATGCACACACATACACACACAGATACTCACATACACATAAGCAAAAATAAATCTAAAACAATTAAGAGACCCTTACGTTCACTTCAATTTTGTGTACGTTTCCAATTTCTCTTTCCAGTGTGTTCCTGTATTCTTTTAGTACAAATCGTGAAAACACTATGGGGCCTGGCTTTGAATCAGTCACGCAGTGAGTGGTCAACGCACACAGTAGAAATGATGTAAGCTGCCAAGTGTCAGACCATTTGAAGAGCAGTACATTTCCGTGGGTCATGGAGTAGTTTCATCTTGTAAGTGAAGAAATTGGACACTTGGGAGAAAAACTCAGAAAAGATGAACAGGTGTTAGGAACCATAAGGTGAAATAAATTCTCAAGAAAGCCAGCACTGTGCGGCCCTATTCTTTTATCTTTACTTTTAGTTCAAAGTACATAGCCTCTGAGAGGTGGGTGTTATTTGCATAATGGAACATCAATCACTCCTGAGTGTAGAGGAAGTCGGAGGAGTCTTGGCCTCTCCTCCCCTGTTTGTCTTCAACATCGGCCTCACTCGAGGTTGTGTGATCATATCTCAATTTTGGTGCAAAGCTCAGAAGTAGTTTCACCATTACTATTGATTGGCTATAAATTTCTCTTCATCACAAGCTGAAGTAGAAACTGTCAGGTTGAGTCAGTTGTCACCATGGCTGTGATTAAATTTCAAGTGTTTTCAGCCTGGTCATTGAGATGAAATCAGCTGTGGAAATCTGAAAGTTGCCTTTCATTGTGTATGTGCGTGCATGTGTGCTCGCAAGTGCACATACACACCACATACTTTTTAAAAAACTGAAAATATTTTCTTTTCGTATAATATATTCTGATCAAGCTTTCCTCCAAACTCCTTCCAGAGACTTTCCACTTCCCTCCTTCCCCACCCCATTTTATGTCCTTTCTTTCTCTTTAAAAACTAACAAACAAACAAGAAACTCACATATCCTATAAAATACAAAATCGGAAAACCAAAATATACAAGCAAAAGATGAATATGTCTGAAGAAAGCTATATGAGACAGACAGTCTACAAAAATAATCATTGATTTTGTTTTGTGTTGGCCCTCTACTGCTGGCCATGGGGCCTGCTCCTAAGTGTGGCTAATATACCCAGTGATGGTCCACTGGGGAAGTCTAATTTTTCCTTTGCAAGCAGGTATCAGTTTCAATTAGCTTCTTACTTGAGGGCGGAAGCCCGTAGTGGAAACTTTGGTGTCTTTAAAAATCTCACTTATGTTATGTGAACGTGGTTGTTTTAATCCCAGGTGTGGGGTATGAAGCTGCTCCAGTTTGTCCACAGCATTAGACTGTGACTCTTTCAGGCTCTGAGAGGGGCATGATCTTTTCCAGCTGTGGATAGTTTAATTATGGGGACCCTGGAGAGGGAATAAATGCCAGAGCCCAGAGAGAGAGAGGAGGTGTGGAGGGGCAGGGTCAGAGAAAGAAGAAGGCTGCTGATGCTCCCCCTGCTGCTCCTGGTCACTGTTGTTGTGGTTTGATGAGAAGTTGGAGAGATCCTCACTACGGAGATTCACTTGCCCCAAGGAACCCAACGACCCTAACCAGCAGGAAATAGCTAAGAGACCTATGCCCTTTCTCCCCACTAACCTTCTTTCCCTCCTACCAGGTATTGGGGTGTTGGAAGGGATTGGGGGAGAGAGGGGAGAAAGAGATAAAGAAACCAATTAAAATAGTTAAAATAATGACACTGACAGAAGCCCATATCCATTCCCTCCACCCCAACCCTGGAACCCTGCCTGGCTTGAACTTGTGCACGTCCTTTGTGTGATGCTACAGTCTCTGTGAGTTCATATGTGTGTCAATCCTCTTGTGCCTGGAGGACACTGTTTTATTAGAGTCCTCCATTAGGAGGACTTCCATTAGAAGGACTCCTTAGAGACCTTCTGGCTTTTGTGGACTTTCCTCTTCCTCTTCTGCATTGATTCCTGAGTCCCGAGGGAAGGATTTAATGAAGATGGCCTATTTAGGACTGAGAGCTCATTTTCCACACATTGTCTAGCCCACACACACATACCTGCATGTACAGCTTATGAAGAGATGGAAGGGGAAGAATGATGTATTACAGGCATACAGATTTTCATCTATAGGTGGGAAGAACTTCACATTGATGTTTTTGTCTCTGTAACATTGTGTGTGTATGGTGTGTGTGTGTGTGTATGTGTGCCTGTGTGTGTGACTTGTATATGTGTTTTTGTGTGTACGTGTACATGAGATCCACATGTACAGTGTATGTGTATGCACATTCACTTGGAGGTCAGAGGTTGACATTGAATGTCTTCATTAACCTTTCTTGATCTTATTTTTAAATATTTATTTATGTTTATTTAGTATGTATGAATGTTTTGTCTGCACATGTATCTGTGTACCATGTGTGTGCAATGCCCATTGGAGGACAAAAGAGGGCATCAGAGTCCCTCAGAACTGCAGTTATAGATGATTGTAACTACATTGTAAACCCCAATTCAACTATAAGATAAGAATTTAATAATAATAGCTAACAAGTTAAGAAAAGAGAGAGATTAAGTAATAAAGGTAATAGCCTCTTCTTCATTAAAAATCTTCACTGGTCTATTTATTAAAGGTTGAAAAACCTCATTGTATAGACTATTGGGAATGGGTATTGCATCATAATAAAAATGAGGAGTTTGTAAAAAAAAACAAAAACAAAAACAAAAACAACAACAAAAACAACTGACTACCCACAGTAATAATTCTATAGGAATTGGGCATTTAAAAAAATAAAGGTTCATAAAATCTATTTAGATTTATGATTGCTTTTTATTTTGCTGCTGTGAAGCTTCATGAAGCTCTTGCCACATTGGAACACAGAATTTGGGGTAACCTGACTGTGTTCCAGGGCTACAACAACTTGAACTTTGTCCCACACGTCCACCTTTCAGTTGGGGTTCTTGACATCTGCTACTTAAAGCTGCCCAACTGTTGTCCAACTTACTGCACCTTGCTCCCTCTTTTTGCAGTGCTCATCAGTTTGTAAGAGCTGTTCTAATTTGTTTGCCCATCTCTCCCCATATCAGAACATTCACTTCAAGGGCTAGAGGTTGCTCAGGGGTTTAATAACACTTGTTACTCTTTCAGAGGACCCAGGTTAAGTTCCCAGCATCTGCACCAGGAGGCTCACAATCACCTATATCTCCTGGGGCTCCAACAACCACATTTGACCTCTGCAGACCCCAGCATCCACATGTACAAACACACACAACAGATGCACACAACCACACAATTGAACACAAAATGAAAAAGAATATTAATTTCACAAGAGAGGGATTTTTTTTTTTTTTTTGCTAACATGCTTCTATAAAGCCTACTTTAGGGACAGCAGCCCTGATTTCTCCAGGGGCTGCAACACAGTGTGATTCATACGAATTGTTCCATTTGTTTTTTTGAAGTAATTGGATTCCTGGATAAATGAAATGCAACTTATCTGTGCACATAGCTTAGAATATGTGCCCTGGGCATAGTTACTGCTCCAGAGTATGCTCCGTTATTCCTGTGTTATTATAAAGTTGTTGTTGTCTTCTCTAAGTAGAGAAGTTAAATCCAGTCTGGGGTCCTGGCAGGAATATCTTTCTAGGCTATTTCAGTTGCATTTTCCTATCCTCTTGCATCCATCCAAATAGCGCCCACCCCCTATCCCCCCATGAAAATAAACTCACAGGGCATGCTGTCTACCTGCACAGAGTTGCCTTTCCCATCAGCTGCCAGGTGAGTCTACAGAATGAGTTCTCCTCTGAGTACCCCAACCGGAGTAAGTTCCATAGAGAATGCTACCCTGGCATTGTTCTTTATAGGATTATATAAAAGCAGTTTTATTGATGCCATTAAGACAATCTGTGTAAACATGATTTTTTATGGCAGAAAGATATTCCAGCATATGGCTACACTGTCATAGACTGACTGTTTCCCTGTTGTTGGATGCTATAGATATTTCTTGCTTTTTGTTATTGTGAACATGGTGGTGATGCTCCTCCTCAAATATGGATGGGAAAGCACTGCTGGTGGGGATCCTTGATGACGGCGTTAAAAGACAAATCACCACCGTGCCATCTGTGGTATGGTAGCTGTGATGACACATGTTTTGTGGGGCAGGGCTTGATGGAGTGCCGGGAGTAGGAACCTGAAGTTGCGAGTGAACTCGACTGAAATCTATGTGGAGACACTCCTGATATCAAGTCTCTGCAAGATGCTCATGAGCCTGAAGTCCACTAGAGATGATCATGGGGGAGGACCTGTCAGGCGAAAGAGCATCCACCAGCAGGTGGGAGATACCGCGATGTCTTCATTCATTCTTCCACTTTGCAATTATTCTCCGAAAGCATCCTGTGTGCCAGGCGGTGGCTCTTGGTGTGGTTCCTATGCCGACAGCATCAGCATCCCTGAGTACTACCTAGAAATTCAATACTTGGGTACCACCAAGACCTACTGCTTCCAGAACATTCTCCCAGTACTATCTGTTCTAACAAAGCTTCACAGGGCTTTTGATACCTGCCGAAGTTCAAAGTCTGTGAGTGTGATATGACTCAGGACCACAGCAGTGCTAAAAACCCTTTGGTCTTTGGATTTAGGTTATAAATAAAGGAGGGAGAATTGAGTTGCGTCAGGTGGCTGGGTCTGGAAGAGGAAAATAAACAGGGGTATTAGAGCACAGATGTGAAGGGGGGTTGTGCGGACCATCCAGATGCGGGGTGGGTGAGCGTCTCAGACAGAGGGTATAGGAAGCTTGAGGGCTTGAGCCGGTGGCACTGGTTGAAAGCCTGCTGTGTCCACACCAATGACAGAGGAGAGCTGGCTTCTCACCTCTGTGCTTCTGGTAGAGGCATCTGCACTAGAGAGTGTATGGTGATCAGCAGGTGGAAGGGTCTGCAGTCAGGGGCAACAGAGCGATCCAGGATGAGAGCCTGTGTTTGAACCTTTCTGGGAACTGTGCATGCACGTTCCGAATTGAGAAAGTGGGAGAAGCACCCGGAGTTGCTGAGTTTCTTTGATTCAGCTCAGAGAGATGGTGGGTGGGGGAGACTTTGAGATTTGCTAATAGTTGATGACGTTTGAAGAGAGATGCAGTTGGTACCACCATCAAAGAACCCAGGGGGACCTGCTGTCATTTGTCGGCAGCTGTCAGGCAATATAAGGATATTATGGGGACAGGCTAAGGATGCTACTTTGGTGGTCCTTTCCATGATGGCTTTTAGAAGATGCTCACCAATGAGGGGATCTCCTGAGCATGCTCTGTAAGCTACCAAATGACTGAAGCATCATATCCAAAGAATGTTCTCTGCTCTATGGTGTCATCTTGGAACTGGAAGAGGGAACTTGGGGATAAGACATGCTAAGTAGGGTCAGATGAGATGGCTCAGCAGGTAAAGAAAGGCTCTTGCTGCCAAGATGCACGACCTGAGTTCGAGCCTCCGGGCTCACACCATGGGAGGAGAGAACTGACTCCTGTAGCTGTCCTATGATTTCCATATGATCCTCACATAAAGGCTAGCATCTAATTGGAGCTGGCTTACATTTCAGAGCTTTAGTCCATTGTCATCATGACGGGAAGCTTGGCAGCAGCCAGGCAGACATGGTGATGGAGGAGCCTAGAGTTCTACATCTTGATGAGAAAGCAGCCAGGAGGAGACTGGATTTGTTTTACACTGGGCACAGCATGAGCATTTAAGACCTCAAAGCCCCGCCTCCACAGTGACACACTTCCTCTAACAAGGCCACACCTCCTCCAACAAGGCCACACCTCCTAATAGTGCCACTCCCTATGGCTAAGCATCCAAACACATGAATCTACTGGGGGCGGGGCATTCCTATTCAAACCACCACAACCCCATACCTAGAGGTGGGAAGATCCTTCCTCTTGTATTTGTGCATTGTACAGGGCCATGACAGTATGTAAAGGCCCCGCCTTGTCTACTGACACTTAAGAGAACAGCAATGACCAATATTTCAGCTCCCACGCAGAAAAGCACTATGGGACCATAGCTTTGCATTCAGAAACGGGAAGGATAATCCCCTTTACATCGCTGTTGAGGTTGGTCCTTCACAAGTGCCTTGGGAGAAACCTGAAAAGTACTTTATGTTGCTATGAAACAGCATCTGCCCCATGCCCTGCATCAACTATTAGTATTAACAGTTCATTGGTCATTGGTTTGGGATGCTCATGCCACTGAGACGATAATGTAATGGAAAGTGATAACACGGCAGCTGTTTATGACCATCCTGCCCTGTAGGTTATTTACACAGAGTGGGACCAAACTGTGTTTGAGTCACTCATGGGCAGGTGTTTAATAAAAACAAACGACACACTCGCCTACAGCCTTTGCACTCTAGGAAAAGATGCTGTGGCTTTAATTTAATGATGATTCATTTTATTTAAGTTATGGTCTCAATAAGCATTTTCAATTTATTTTTTATTCAGTGCTTATATTTTTATTTTTTTAGTCAGGATTTGACTATGTAGTCCTGGCTGGCCTGGAACTTGCTCTGTAGACAAAGCTTATCTCCAATGCACAGTGATCCACTTGTTTCTGCCTGCCTTCAGAGTGCTGGAATTAAAGGCATATGCCATCACGCCAGGCTTTTCAAGGATCATTTTGTTTTAGTTTTTTGTTTTGTTTTTGAGATAGGGTTTCTCTGTGTGGCCTTGCTGTCTGGGACTTGCTTTGTAGACCAGGCCGGCCTCGAACTCACAGAGATATGCCTGCCTCTGCCTCTGCCTCCCTGAGTGCTGAGATTACAGGCATATACTACTGTGCCTGGCATCAATGATCACTTTATAGATGAAATATATTTGCTGGAAAAGACACACCTGTGTCTTCAGTGTGTAACTTAAGTGTCCAGAGCGTGTTATAGGAGTGGGAAGGAAGTTGGAAAAGAGCAAGAAAGAACTCAGGGTTATTGTCAATCTCAGAACATTACCAATATGTGTGAAATATCTATTTAAAAATATTAGTTTGTGTCTGGAGCAGTAGCACATGCCTGTAATCCCAGAACTCTGGGAGGCAGAGGCAGGCAGATCTCTGAGTTCAAGGCCAGCCTGGTTTACAAAACAAGTCCAGGACAGCCAAGGCTACACAGAGAAACCCCATCTTGAAAGACCAAAAAAGATAGTTTGTTAAATGCCAGAATGTAAAACTCTGTGAGTTTTGTTAGCTTTCTTAGATTAAAGAAAAAGATTTATTTGTCTTCATTTTATGCGTATGGGTGTTTTGTCTGCATGTACGTCTGTGCCCCACATGGATGCAGTGGTCATGCAGGCCAGAAGAAAATGTCAAATCCCCTGACATTAGAGTTACAAATGGCTGTGAGCTAGCATGTGGGTTCTGAGACTAGATCCTGCAGTCCGTGTGTTTAACCACTGACTCATCTCTCCAACTTTCCTAGATTTTGATAGGTAAGGGCACTTAGTGTCCTAGTCTTCTGTTACTGTAACAAAATGCCAGAGAGAGTATGCTTAACACAGGAAAGGTTTGTGTTGGCTTAGTGCCTCAGAGGTTTCAATTCTGTTGCTTTCAGGCTCAGGGTGAGACCACTGAGGCAGGAGCTGACGGTGGAGGGGGCTGCTCACCTCAGGGCAGCAAGAAAGCAAACAAGGGAGGCGAAGAACTTGCCCATAACCTTTTTAAAGGACAAACCCATGATGGTCTGCTACCTCCCCCTAGGTTCTATTTCTTAAGGTTTCCACAGCCTCCCGAGATGCTAAGCTGAGGACCACACTTTCATCACACATGCTCTTGGGGAGACTGTGATAAGGATTACTTCCATGGGGGAGGCTTAAACAATATCATACCCTCCTAAGTAAGATCCTACCAAAGTCCACTCTGGGGAGCCAATGGGTTTGTTTGCAGAGTATGGGTACCGGATCACTGCCAGGAGCATGAGTGATCCCAGAGCATCCATACTAGGAAATCTGGACACAGCATGGTAGCAGAGCAGACCAGAGTCTCTTCAATCATCTGACCCCAGTCTATACACGTAAACAATCCTGAGACCCCAGACCACTTGCAATCAGGGTAGAACCGCACACAGCTGAGAGACACAGCTGCCGCCCCGGGTGAGAGGCCAGTGACTGTCCCCATCACCTCCTTCTATGAGAGCACATCAACAGTCAGACAACAGGCCCTGACACGATGGTCACTTGCAAGCAGACACCGCCGCTGACCTGCTGTAGAGGGCCGTGTTTTACAACAGAGACACTCTGGATCCACAGCCTAGCAGACGAGTCGAGGTCCCGCACGGGGACCTTGTCAGCCTGGGAGTGCGGAGGCCCAGCCTTCTAGTCTTTTACCTCCACTGGACTCTCACATTCTCTCCTTCCCGTTAACCCCCAAAGCCTTAGCTGACTTTGTCCTTCCTAAAACTGAGCTACCAAACTCAGAGGGATGGAGTAGTGGCTTTTCGTGTAGGTCAGAACTGCGTTAATACCCATCGCGGCTCTTGGGTTGCAGGTTCATTCTCTCATTATGATGCCCCAGAGTCTCTGTAATCTCCTTATATGGCCAGGGCCAGGCCAGTAACCTTTAACAGTGGATTCATAAGATTAAGGGACAATTAAGTAAGGGATTTGGCCTGATACGTCTCTGGAATCAGTGAAAATGTGTAGCGTGCTGGTAAGGCGATTTGGAATTCTCATTCAGGGACAGAAGGCAACTAGAAATGAGAGGACTTGAACAGTAACATGTCCAGTCTTTTATGAAAGTATCTGAATTGCAAGCTAGCTTTGTAACTGGCCACGGTAGGTGTGCCCATACCTATGGGATGCCTGAAATTTGCTTCCTTACCATTTCTTTAGACAGAACCATGCTCCTTCACTCTCTGCCTCATGCAGAAGCCTCCCTGCCTGCCATCTGTGTGCCATCCTCCCTCATTCCAGAGCCTTTGATAAACAACTCAGTGTGAAGTCTCTGAGTTTTAATTTGTTGTTTTTAACTGGGCGCGCGTGCGTGCACGAGCGCATGTGTGTGCGCGCGCGCACTTGCTCCTAGGCCCATGCACGTGTGTGTTTTGGCCAGAGGATGGTGCTGAATGTCTTCCTCAGTCACTGCTGACCTCACTTTTCTTCTGAGAGCACTGGGATCCTCCTGTCTCAGTGCTGGGGTTCTAGCATGCACACCGCTGTGTGCTTTTGCAATCACTTTCCTGACCAAGCCATCTCCCTAGTTCTGAACCAGGCAAGCTTTTATGCAAACAGTCTCAGCCTTTTACATTTAAATCATGGCCATATGTTTTTGTACAGTGCAGGATTACCTCAGCAAGTTGGAAGCGTCCAAACCTCACCTATTTCAATAATCAATCAACCTTGAACCATCTGAGATGGTCAGTTCCTTGGGGCATCAGGTGAGCATCCAGAAGAGCTAGAGAGACTCAAGAGCATGGGTGCTGATGTGGCTGGCCCCAAATAACAACTCCCATCACCACGGCCCAGGTGAGCTTCTTTGCTGAGCATCCTATCCATGTGTAGTCACCAGTGCCATCAGAGGACCAGGCCTCATCTGTGCAGCTTTGTGAAGGGAGGTGAATGCTGGTGTGTGATACACTCGGGAGTTGTCCTAAAAGACTTACTTTTGCTACTTTGGACAAATCTTAGTGCTTGAAGGTGTCCATAATGATGTCTAATGCCAATTTTAAAAAGTCTCTGAGGGCTGTGGAGATAACTCATTCACTGAAGAACTTATCTTGTTAAGTGCCAAGGACCAAATTTTGATCCCCCACCCCTAGAAGTATGAAAAAACCTGGGAGTGGGGTGGGTAGTGATTTGTTTTGTTTTGTTTTGTTTTTGTTTTTGAGACAGGGTTTCTCTGTGTAGCCCTGACTGTCCTTGGACTCACTCTGTAGACCAGTCTGGCTTTGAACTCGGGGGTTTGCCTGCCTCTGCCTCCAAATGCTGGATTTAAAGGCACCCGGCACCACCACTGGATCTTTTAATCCCAGTGGACTGGAGGCAGAGACAAGAAACATGAGGATCCCTGGGGCTCACTGGCTAGTTGGCCTAGCCTAATAGGCAGGTTCTAGGCCAAGGAAAGACCTTGTCTCAAACAAACAAACAAACAAACAAACAAATAAAAAACAAGGAACAACACCTGAGGATGTCCACTGACCTCCACACATATGTGTACGCACACCTCCACACACAGATTCTTCATGAGGCTGAAAAAATTGTCCTTGCCCAGAGCTACCTTTTACTGCCTTAATTTGTTCTCTTTCCTCATGCCGTGTGTATACAGGGTGAGCCCTTCAAAGACTGACTGATGACTTCATGCATTTTTGTCCCTGCCCTCTTCTTCCACACAAGTGTCACTCAGGCGAGGAGGGGCCCAGAGGTTAATGGGAACTGGTTAATTAATTAATTATCTCATTAAAAAGATAATGTAACTAGTACAAAGTGGCTGCCCTTGGGCTGCCCTCACATCATACTGCCTCATTTGAGCTGCACATGCCCTTGAGGCGCCTTGAAGTCCCTGTGCTTTACTCCACTCACACCACTGCAATTTGTTCCTTCAATCCTAACTGTCCCTCAACAGTCAGCAGATCTTTCCCAAGTGACAGAAACAGAACATTAGACGTCCTTGTTTTCAGAAAGATTCCATTCTTGAGGGGACAGGAAATAGATACAGGGATTAAGTATGAGTCAGTCGCTGGTAATTTATAAAATGAAGAAGAGCTGTTTATTGGGGTGGGGGGTGTGGTGGTGGTGGCACAGGCTGCGAAGTAAAAACCCAAGTGCACGTGACATTGCATGCAAAGACTCGAAGGTACTAAGAGATGGAGCTGGTGGCCCTCACAGGAGACTCCAAGAGCTGGATACAGCAGTTTGCTCCAGTTGAAAGCACCCCATCTGGGAATAAGGCGGGGACAACACTCAGGATACACTGTGTTGAGGGAGGAGAACAGAGTTTCGTGCCTGGGAAGGCCAAAACTTGTCAGAGTCACCAGGGTCCCTCTCTCAGGTTATGATAGCAACCAGCACCTGCTGGGGGAAGATCGTCTGTCCAGCTGAAGGGAGACTCTCTTCCCTGACCAGCTGCCCTCGACTACAGCAGAGAGCACAGGGGGCGATGCTTTCATGAGCCACTGCCTGTGTTGGAGTTTTAGTGATGTAACTGTCTTTGAGTCATCTCTGTTCCTAGAAGTAACTCCTCACCCAAGATGCCATAGGTAACCCCAATAAAACTTCTTGAGGGGCTCGAGAGACGGCTCAGTACTTAAGAGTGCTGCTCATGAAGAAGACCTAGGTTTGGTTCCCAGCTCCCATAAGGTGACTCTTAACTGCCTGTAACTCCAGCGCCAGGGGATCTGATGGCCTCTTCTGGCTTCTGCAGGTAATACATTCAAACACACACACACACACACACACACACACACACACACACACACACACA
>OU015754.1:23729746-23740947 GCA_907169655.1 Acomys percivali | reverse complement strand
CACACACACACACACACACACACACACACACACACACACACACACACGAGACAGAGAGAGAGAGAGAGAGACAGAGAGAGAGAGAGAGAGACAGAGAGACAGAGAGACAGAGAGAGACAGAGAGAGAGAGGCTGAGACTTACAGGCTTACAGATTCATCCATTTGGACTTTGGTAGAGCCAATGCCTTAGTCTGTCATGGGTGAGTTTCTTGTCTGATGTGAGTAGAAAGTGTGTGTCTTGGCTCACCAGCAAGAGAAAATATGACAGTTGGTTGGTTCTTGCTGGAGATGTTCCAGGGTCATCCTGGGGCAAGAGGAGGCAAGAAACCAGACATGTCAGCCTGAGAAGACCAAGGAGTAGTTGGGTCTCATGGAGCCTTTGGAAGGAATGTGGCTGCCTCTGCCCTGAGTAGGATGAGAGACCTCGGCAGGTTCTGAGGGGAGCATCACATTTTCTGGCTTTCACAGGCACTCCCTCCCTGAGATGTCTCTGACACGGGGGTCATGTGTGAAGCCGGTCCTGCGCCATCACCTCTGTGCTGTTGTTTGAAGCCCTCTTCCCTGTGGAAGTCATGGGTGAAAACTGAAGATCATTTCCTTTAGGTTTCTCTTCCTATACCACCTTTTCTTTCTTATCTCTTCTCAAATCGGGCTGGCAGCGGTGGCGGTGATCATCTATCCACCAGGACCGTAACATCTCAAGAGGAAAAAAAGTACAACATAAGCTAAAGGTCACGCATAAACCATCGTTATTATGTTTCCTTTAGGGTCCAAGGGTTTTAACGGAAAGGCCAATAAACAAATCAGGGAGGGCCTTTCCAAGTCTAGGAGGCTTCTGGGGACACTGGTGACATTTAGAAAAATTACATTTCAGTGATGTAGTAAAGGTCAGAAAAGGCTAAGGGGTCAGGCACCCTCTTCTTTGCTCTCCAACCACATGGAGCTAAGTGCTCACCTTCCCTTCTATGTTTGTCACAGTGTTTATCCCATGGCCAGTTACCTGATGTTAAGATGAGCTTCCGTGTCCTTACAGATGGTGGCCTGGTCTTTCTTAACACAGAGACAGCTTTCCCCATGCAACAGCCTCTGAAGAAATGCTGTTTTAACTTCGACACTGGCTGTACTTTCTCTGCGGAGTCACTTTTGCTTCAAGAAGGTTCCCAATGTCTGCCACTGAGCTCTCTCCTCAGTGCCTGGCCACTATGGTCCCTTTCTGTCTCTCCTGCCTTGGGACTTTTGCAGCCGTTTCTATTGTCTATGTCTGGGACCTTTTTTTTTTCTTCATCTATGTATATAATGGTTTTGTCTCAGCATCAGGCTGATGCCCTTTAAACAGCCTTCCATTCTAGAGTGTCCACATTACCACATTACTGTTGGAGATGGTTGAGCCAAAGCTTTGTATATGTTAGGTAAGCACTCTACTGGGATATCCCCAGCCCTCTGTTTACTTTTTTACTTGAGGCAGGGTCTCACTGAGTTGTCCCAGCTGACCTTGAACTTTCTCTGTAATCCATTCAAGCTTAAAACTTACAATCCTCCTGCCCTAGTTTCCCAAGTTGGCATAACAAGTAGATCTACACCACCAGGCTGGTCCTTCACATCACTCTTTAATTCCCTTCATCACATTCACAGCTCTCTGAAGTCCTTCTATGTGCCTCGTTGATGTTTGCTTATTCCCTCTTCCTCCTAGTATGAAATCAGCTTCAATAAAGCCATTCAGATGATGGGACTTCTGTTGCATCCTCAGATGGCATCAGATAGATGGGTAAATGGGGCTGCTTTGTTGATACTGGTAGATGTCCACCCACCATTGTTCCTGAATGGCTAATGCTGCTGTACACTAGCAGGGCCTTCTAGTATATTGCCTCCACATAACTCAGCAATAAGATCCCTTGTCTGAGACTCCTAGTGGAGGGAGGAAAACACCAACACACTGACAAAAACATTGATCCAAAATTACCCTGCCTACAAGACGTGCAGGAATAAAGACAGAATAGATAGAGTAGATACTGAGGGAAAATCCAACCAATGCCTGGCCTAACCCAAGACCCACACCATAGAAGAGAGCCAACCCCTTACATTACTAAGAATACTCTGCTATGCTTGCAGACAGGAGCCTATCAGAGTTGTCCTCTGAGAGGCTCCACCCAGCAGAGTTTTGAAACAGATGCTGAGATTCAAAGACAAACACTGGGCAAAGCATAGAGGGTCTAGTGTAAAAGTGGGGGAAAGGATAAAAGGAATGAGAGGTGACAAGAACTCTACAAAAAGACCAACAGAGCCAACTAACCACAGCCCAGAAGACCTGTGGAATCTGTAGGTCCAACCAAGGACCATGCGTGGACTGGACCTAGGTCTGTTACATAGATGTAGCCGATGGGCAGCTCAGGCTTCATGTGGGTCCACTAGTAAGGGTAGTGGGGGCTGTCTCTGTTGCCTACTGTTCAATCACTTCTCCATGACAGGACTGCCTTGTCAGGCCACAGGGGAAGAAGTTGAACTCAGCCCTGACACAACTTGGTGAGCTGGGGTGGTTGGGTACTGGGCTCCTCTTTTCTGAGGAACATGGGGGTGGGGAGCTCCCATTGTCTGAGAAACAGGGTAGGGAGTTGGGGGAGGGAGGATGGGACTGGGAGGAGATGCAGGAGGGGGCTATGCCTAGGATGTAAAGTGAATAAACAAATAAATTTAAAAGATACCTTACCTGAAGAGGTTTGGTTGCTTGTGAAACACATAAATTGGATGAGAGTGGATTAACATGTAACTTAGACATTCTATAGTTATTTTCAAAACAGCTTCAATGTCTCTAGCCCATTTTCAGGAACAGAAGGATGTGTAACCAATACTCCCAGGCCCCAGGTAGACCAGATGGCTGCTTTTACACGATCAGTCAACATTCAAGCATGGAGTGAGAAGGGGGATTATGAGTCCCCACTCCTACCTGAGGAGCTGTGGACAGTGATTGACTTCTGAGGGAGAGAGTTGGTTTTCATTAAGATTGTGACCTTGGTAGGTCTATTATGTTCCAGAGGATGACTCCACCACAGGAGTGTCCAGGCATCATTTATAAAAATGAAAAATGAAGACATGAATTTGATGCATGTTGTCAGGGAAGGAAGGTACAGATGGGTCTGGGAGGAGCTGGGGGAGAATTGAAGAATAATTATGATAAGAATATATTGTATGAACTTCTCAAAAGAAGCAAGAGAGTCTTTTAAAATGGAAATATATTTGAATAGATTTTCACCCTCCTCCCCACCCAAGTGAACATTGTGGCTGGAGTTAGGAAGCAGAAAGATGAATGTTGGTGTTCACCTCATTTCCCTCCTTTTTATTCAGTCCAGTACCACAGCTACTGGGAGGCATTGATGACATTTAGGGTGACTCTTCCAAGAACTTAAGAGGAAGAGACAGGGCATCTACAGAGGAAACTAGCTGGCTATACTTGTTGGATCAGTGAGCTCTAGGTTCGACTGAGAGACCTTGCTTTAGTGATTAAGGTGGAAAGTGGTAGGGGAGGCCCAGAAGCCTTGGCCTCCATTAGTACAGATGCATACAAAACTTCTTCTCATATGTATTATGAACATATATGCAAACATGTGCACATATAAGCATTCATACACATAGACACATACAACAACAGCAACCGCCCAACAGAACTGAAAGTCTCTCATGGTGGTGAACTGCCATCCTAACACTCAGGAGGCTGAGGCAGAAGAATCTATAGTTTGAAATGAACTTTGGCTACCATGGAGGTGCTGTTTCAAGGAGAAAGATTGGCAACAGCCAGGGCTACCAAAGAGAGCATGACACATGGCCAGTGGAGTATGGGTCATATGACAGCCACTGAGGGAAATGGCTTGGCCAGTTCTGATCACATCATTAAGCATGTACCCCACATATGTCCCTTTACCTCATGTCACCTCCACTCCCAAAAGAAAGAGAAAGTCAGGTGAGCATTAAAACTCATCTTTATTAAAGTCCAAAATGCACAATATGTGTGTGCATGTGTTTGTTCAGGTGCTTGCTCATGGTGGTCACCTATAGGACAGAGGTTTAACTTTCACTGGAGGAATGACCTCTGAACTCTCCAATGAAGGAGGACTTTCCTTGCAAAAAATCACCAGCCTGGAGCTTCCTGCAATGCAGCTGCTGATCATGTGATAGCCCCTGAGAGTTAAGTTATTTTCAAAGAACTATAATTACTCTGAAATCCACTTGGTCTCAGTTTTGCTTACAAATAAGAGCTTCTGTGCCTAGGGCTAAATTCTGAGCTGAAATTGATAACCAGAGACCAAATTTGGTGGGGGTGGAGGGGTGGGTCAGATTTCTTCATTTTCTTAGAAATGTGCTATGTAGTCCATTCCTTCATTGTAATAAACCCTGGTTCCTTGACTCTTGGGATTGTGGGGTCAGAACGGATTGGTATAGCTAGGGAATGTGAGCTGAACTAGGATTGGGTGTGGGATTTCCTTAACATTGTCTCAGTTGGTCCTAAAAATTCCAAATCAGGGAATATTCTTGTCTCTTCCTCTGTGTGTGAGACTTCCATCTCAGTTGAAAGAAACAATGTGAATGTTAGGCATCCTAGAATGGTCTCTGTGGGAAGATTACAGATGGCTAGCTATGCTTGGTATCTGGACTTGTTGATGGAGACTGAGGCAGGCTTTCCCTCCATTCTGATATTTATTTTCAGGAGTAGTCCATTTCTTTAACAAGGCTGGGCACAGTGGTCCTTTGTGTGCGACTACAGGGCACTGTGGCTCAATGATTCCTATCATTTAATCACTGAGAAGAAATTGAGGCAGGTGCCTGCTCTTTATTCTTAAAGTCTTCACCCTGTGACATCAATTTCTTTGGGTTTCTATCCTAGTTTCTTGGCTCTTCATTCACACCCTCCCCCAAATCACTAATTTATTTTATCCATGTTTTCCATTTTTATGTATGTGTATATGTGCATGTGGGTGTGAGTACCTGCAGAAACCAGAAGAGGGCACCAGATTCACTGGAGCTGGAGTTAGAGGTAGTTGTGTCCTACCTGATGTGGCTTCTGGGAATTTCAGTCCTCCACAAGAGCAGCAAGCACTCTTTATCACTGAGACATCTTTTCAGGCCCCATCACTAACTCTTTATACCTCCTATTTTTTTTTTCAGTACTGAAGGGCCCCTGAAACCAGTCTTCTGGACCTCTTTTCTGTTTATATTTGTGCTGTGAAAGGAATGTGGGTGAGCCCTCACTTGTGCTGAGTATTCATAGCTCTTGTACTGTGAGTGGCTGTGGTAATAAGGAGTGACCCTACTCTGTAGGGCCTTTCTCCAGGATTCCCTGGAATCCAGTTAAATAATGGAAACGTGCACACGGCTTAATATTTACAGCATGGCCAGCTAAATAAAAACGAGTAACGAGCTTCTGATTTATTTAAACACCAGGAACAAACCCTGCAGATCAGGAAGGAGAGCATGGCCAGTCTTTGATCTTTGTTATTGAACAGCTTGGAGTTTATTGACTTGCAGCAACTGGAGTGAATACAGGCCACAGGGTTACATGAGATTTTCCTCAACATGAAAGCATTAGCAGAGGCAAATCACAGGATTTGGGGTGGTGCTTAGTATTGGGGAGGAAGTGTTAAAATCATTAAGGCTTTGGTCTGGATTAAATGCTCTCTGCTAGTGGAGGTAATCCTACAGAATGGTCTCAAAAGGATTGCCTCTCTGAACGCAGCAGGAATCTGGGCCAATAGGAAGTCAGACACCTCAGGCACCTGCTGAACGCCTCGCTAAAATCTAACGCAGCAGCGCTCTGTGCTCTGCCTCCAGGTTGGAATGGAAGCCGGATGCTAAATATTTCTCATGAGGCACACATGCTTTCCACTTCTGTCACAAGAAAGTTGAGGATTTTGGTGACATCACTGTGTGATCACCTCTCAGGCAGTGTCTTCAGTTACAGAAATTCCACAAAGTACTCTGGTGCCGAACATTTTCTGGAATGGTGGCAGGTTTGAAATGTCCTGTGGGCCCAGTGTCTGAGCTGGAACATGCCACCAACCTGTGAGTGTGTTGTTACCTCACATCTAGCTGATGCTGAAGGGAACCCTGAGCTCTGCAGCTGGAGGATGCTTCTCCACGTTATCTCTCTGGAGCCAGGAGAAAAGAGTTTGTCATGTAAGGATGGTGTCGCTTCCCTTTTACATGATAAAGAGACAGCCATGGAATCATGATAAATCATAGCACCTGTTGTGATTATCCGTTTCCATTTCATCATGCAAAACCATCAGATCTGTTATGATCTATTATATTACAGAAAAATTCTCCATTGTATTATAGAACTATGTCATATTATATATTATGATCTATGCAGGACAATGATTCTAGTACAGTGCAAGCCATGGTTGCATCATAATAAATATCTCTTGTGTCATTATGAATCACATTACATCACAGTACATTTTGATTTCACCGTGTTAAAATATAACTACATCATAATAGATTCCTACCGCGTCATGATAAACCAGAATAGCTATCATGATAATCTAATTCACTGTAACGGTTTTTTTTTCAGACATTCCCAGAAATGACTCCCTTTCATTCATGGCAAAGGCTGTCAGCTACTCTTGGCACTCAGCCCCTACCATGTCCCACTTACTGAACATGATGACAGTCAGGTTTGGAGGAACATCTTGTCTTAGTCATTCTCCAGTTGCTATAATAAAACACCATGACAAAAGCAACTTAAAGGAGAAAAGGATGGTTTTGGCTCTCAGTGAGAGCATACAGTCTCCGTGGTGTGGAAACTCTGGTTGCAGGGACTTCAGGCAACCGGTGCTCAGCACAACAAAGCTCGAGACCTCAGCCTGTGCAATGACGTCTACAACAGTTAAGAGGTGTGGCTATCCTTCTCAAGGACCAAAGTTTTATTCCTAGCACCCACATCATGCCTCACAGCCATTGTAACTCCAGTTTCAGGGGATATGATGCCACCTTCTGGCCTCCATGGGTACTGCATGCATAAGGTGCACATACGTACATTCAGACAAATGCTCATACATACAACTTACAAATAAATCGAGAGAGAGAGAGAGAGAGAGAGAGAGAGAGAGAGAGAGAGAGAGAGCGAGAGAGAGAGAGAGAGAGAGCGAGAGCACTGTGGCATAGAGATTATTAGCCATGGAAAAGCTGAGACGTCAGATCTTAAAAACCGAAAATAATCATAAAATTATTAAGAAAAAGAGGCTACAAACGGGAAGGGCACTTTTTGCCCTTGTTCCAAGAGGAACACTGTAAAAATAAAAAGGATATAACATAGGGAGTGCAGTGGATAGTTACCTACAGATGTTCAGATCATAATACCTGTGAAAATTCCAACTTACATTCAAAGTCAGTGACATATATTAAAGGTTTTGTCTGCCTTGGGGACTTGTGCAACTGATCCTAGAATAGAGTCCCTTTAAAGTTTTTAGAACTGGCTGGTTTTTTTTTTTCCTTGAGTAACGGAGTGAGGACATATGAAAAGACAGAATTCTATTTTTAGGGTGCTCAGCATCCCCCACTCTATTTTCACTTCACCCACAAGAAAAATCCCCTCAGCTAACCTTCAGTTACTTTTCTTACATCACACCTAAAAAAATACTCTTGAATTCTTCCTAATGGACATCTGATGCTCAGCTGTGAATACACATACAAAAAATGTTCTGTTAGAGAATTTTAGAAATTGTATGTTTAGGATACTCCCCTAAGAGATTAAACTGTGTTTAGAGATAATATTGCCAGCATTAAATAATTTGTCTGTTTTTGTTTTATGTTGTGCGGGTGTTTTGCCTGCACTTATGTCTATGCACTATATGGGTGCAGTGCCCAAAAGGAGTCCAGAAGAGGGCATGAGATGTGGGTGCAGGAAACTGAACTCAGGTCTGAAAGAGCAGCCAGAGAGCTTATATATTGAGCCATCTCTCCAGATCCCTCCCAAACCACCAGTTTTTAAAAGCTGGTACTGAAATCCAGTAGTCTGGAGTAGAGGATCAGAAAATTATTATCTGCAGACCAAATATGGGTCATGTGTTGCTTCTGTAACTAAAACCCTAGTGGGACACAGCCATGCATCCTTAATGGACACTTCTGCGGTACAAGGGCAGAGCTTGGCACTGACAATAAACATTGTTTTTAAAAAATGGAAATATTTGCTCTACGGTCATGGTGGTTACTCTTCATTGTCAATTTCACAGGATGTAGAATCATCCAGGATTGACACCTCTGGGTGCCTGTGAGGGGCTTTCTAGGTCAAGTTAGTTGAGAAGGGAGGACCCACCCTGACTGTGGGCAGTAGCATCGCGTGGGCTGGGAGCCCAGACTGAATTAAAAGGAGAAACTGAGCTGAGTCCTAGCATCCATCTCGCTCTGCTTCCTGACGGTGGATGCAGAGTGACCAGCTGCCTCATGCTCCTGTCACCGTGTCTTCCCTGCCATGACGGACTGTGTGCCCTTAGATTATAAGACAACACAAACTCTCTCTTTCTTAATTTGTCAGATATTTTGTCACAGTGTCAAGAGAAAAAAAAATCCACCCTAATATAATGAATATTTTTCAGAAAGAAAACTTTGCAAACCTTCTCTGGGCCTGGGGAATAATAGTTCAGCAGACGCCATTCAAGAATGCCTTGATGTATGTTGTGTTACCATAAGACAATGTTTCTCAACCTATTGGTCATGGCTCCTTTGGGGTCAAATGATCCTTACAGAAAACACAGATATTTATGATTCATAACAGTAAAAAAAATTACAGTTATGAAGCAGTAATGAAAATAACAGAAGGAACTGTGTTGAAGGGTCACAGCATTAGGAGGTTAAGAAACTCTCTAAAGATATTAAAGGTGATCCACTCAGACCCAGAAATGCAGAGTAGTAAGATCCTACCCAAGGACACTTAGAAAAGTTAAAACCCCTGGGACAGGTGTCTTTTAACTCTACGTCATACAGCAAGAGCCTTTTGATACAATCCACATGGTTTTTCCTCTTGTAGCAGTCAGCCCTTCTCTTCAGTGCTGCTTACACTTATCCAGAGTCCAAAATTATTAAATAGAAAATTCCAGAAAAAGTATTCCATAACTCATAACAGTGGACCATTCCTAGTTGTGTGATAGAATTTCCCCCCCCCTGTTTTCCTTTATCCCAATTAGAACCTGGCTTCAGCATGACCACACTGTGTATGTTACCCTCCCATTAATGAGCCGTCTTAGTGATCAGGTTAATGTGTTCTTTTTTTCATATTTCTTGGGCCAAAGCAATTCATTTCTCAGTTAATAAAAATCCAAAAGGTCCAAAAGTGATCCATACATGCCATCTGTATAGTTCTTCCTTTAACTGAAGACGTAAACGAAAAAAAAAAAAAATCAACTCAGTAAGGGAGCAAGCACTGGTTACTATCTTTAATTTTATGTTAAACTTGATCAGAGGTACATGCACACAGGAAAAGACACAGTGCATGTGTGTTCATCCCTCTCTGTGGTTCCAGGTACCCACTCTGTTGGAGAATATCCTTCACGGAGAAGAAGGGACTACTGCATTATCAATATGTGTTAGTATGAATCAGTATTGATACACTGCTTTCTCTCTCTCTCTCTCTCTCTCTCTCTCTCTCTCTCTCTCTCACACACACACACACACACACACATGTGCACGCACACATGTGTGCACATGATTTATTTAGTATTAGTGTTTTGCCTGCCTGCATGTATATGCATCATGTGCATGCCTGGTACCCATGGAAGTCATTGGATGCCCTGGAATTGGAGTTATAGATGGTTGTGAGGTGCCATGTGGGTACTGGGAATTGAACCCAGGTCCTCTTCAAGAGCAGCCAGTGCTCTTAACCTTTGAGCCGTCTCTTTAACTCCTATTCTTTTGTTTTTGTCTAATTTTCTCTTTCTGTCCCAGGTCCTTTCCTAGGATACCTTTAGCCCTCACAGGAGGCAATT
Source organism: Acomys percivali (assembly GCA_907169655.1). NCBI lineage: Eukaryota > Metazoa > Chordata > Mammalia > Rodentia > Muridae > Acomys > Acomys percivali. The sequence goes on along the minus strand of OU015754.1, from coordinate 23,730,979 downwards.
TAGCACCAGCGTCAAAGGGTCCTCTGACAGTAATGTTTAGATCCTCCCTCCCTGACAATCTGACCGCAGTGACTTCACTGGGGACCGAATCAGCTGCTTCCTGGGAGAGACAACAGGCAGTCTCCAGACCTCCTTTTCTTTCTCTTTCTAGTAGTTTGCTTGGGTATTGAGGATCATGCAGAGAGGCAGCCCTTCCAGGCTGGCAGTGGTGAGGAGTGCTCTCAAATGCTTGTGCATCCCTTCAATTTCCCCTCAGCTTTGGCTTCCCTCGGAGACCCCACAAGGTCACATCAAGGCTCTTAAAATTAAACTGTGGTAAATTCAGAGCAGACGGGGCTTTGGCAAGGCTTTTCTCTCCTGCTCTTATTGCCAAGATGCCAAGTATCGTGCTGCTCATCTTCCCACAGGTCTGGCAGCAGAGGGTGGAACTCTGCCCACCCCCTTCGATAAATCCATAGTTCAGAGTTATAAAGGAGAAAGCAGGGAACAGAGGTGGGGTGGAATGCCGAGTGAGCTTTACACACATTCTGGGGCCTGGAAGGAAGCAAAGCCCTCAAAGAAAGTTAGATGGCAGCTGCTCTGTTTAGCACACTTGTGCTGAGTCAGAGGTTGCGGGGGCTGTAGTCACATGGCTCTGACAGCTCCCACTCATTAAAACAATCCACTGGTGTCCGCTGAGGACTTGGGATCTTAATCGGGGCTGATATTTTAGCTCCTGCTAATTAGCATCAATGGTCCCCGGAACACAAAGCGTTCGCTTCATTGGTGCTTGTCTCTTGTTAATCATGGCTGGCTCTTCAGCCCTAGCCGACCAGAATGACGGAATCACAATTAAAAATAGCAAACAGCCCTGATAGAGTCTTCCAATTTCACTCTGAAACGTCACAAGCCAGGCCTCCATTCCTCTGCACTGCCCTTAGCATGCTTATCTCCCAAGCTCCTACAGAACATCCCACTGAGGAACATCCCACTGAGGAACATCCCACTGAGGAACATCCCACTGAGGGGCCAACACTCAATGGCTTTTCTAGCGTGACGTTACAAAAGTCTTTTCCACAATCGTCCTCCAAACATGGTCAGGTGTGTCACAGCAAGAGCCCCACTCCTGGTACCAATTTGTCTTAGGTAGGGTTTCTATTACTGCAAAACCCAATGACCGAAGCAAACTGGAGAGGACAGGGTTTATTTGGCTTACACTTCCACATTGCTGTTCATCGCCAAAGGAAGTCAGCA
>OU015754.1:23702039-23717117 GCA_907169655.1 Acomys percivali | reverse complement strand
CACACACACACACACACACACACACACACACACACACACACACACACGCAGCCTTTTCTAAGGCCCTACTGAGTGGGCTGGTGTCCTTCTGTGCCTCTGCATCAGAGCTCGTTTAAAATGGACATGCCAGTGGCTGCCTCATGCTGTTCTATAACTGGAAAGATTGGGCCATTTTCCCGCAGAAAGCATTGGAAACAGAAGCACTGGGACCCGTGGATACTTGGAAAAGCCTGACAACCTCTCACCACATGCCTTGTGGTACTGACACTCGAATTCGGATCCCTGTTCTTAGCGGAGGTTTGTGCTCTTTACATATGTGGGCCTGGCAACTTAAATGACCTGAACATCACAAAGGGGAGCAGGAGAACCAGGGCTTGGCTTGGCTTTCCATCCTTTCTGCTTCTTCATGGGACTCAGAAGGGACCGTGCTCACTTCCTTGCTTGGGGGGAAGACTGAAGCATACAGATGGGAAGACAGTCTGGGTCTGTGCAAGGAGGAGGGTTGGCAGTGGCTCCCTCAGCCCCTTGGGCACTGTCTCTCAGCCCTTCTGTCTCCAGCATGGCGTTCACTAATGATTCTTAGAATCCTGTGTCTGAAATCTGGGAGGGAGAAAAGTGCCATCACGAGGACACCTTCATCATCCTAGTGACCCAGGTCTTACTTCTATGTGCCCTTTAGCTTTCTAGGGGTGATAAATTTGAGCCCCAGTTGGTGCATGGTGTTGCATGTTTGTCCAGAAGCCTCCACATTCACATGTTTAAAATACTGACCACAACAGGATGGTATTAGGAAAGGGCCTTCGGGGGTGTGTAGGCTGTGAGCCTTTAGGGTGGGGTCAGAGTGAGCATCAGAGAGGTCCTAGAGATGCTCTGCCCCTTCCAGAACAACACGAGGATACAGCAAGAAAGTGGTCCAAAGGAGGAAGCAGCTCTAGCTGGGTATAATCTTCCTGTGCCTTCACTTTATACTTCTCACCCTCAAGAACACTGACAGATATGTTTGTGTTATTTATAAACCACTTAGCTTGTGGACTAGGTTTGGGGAAGCAGCGACTGGGTTTAAGAATGATGGCCATTGGCTCAAATACACAGGAGGGTCTTTGAGTGACCTTGGCTTTCCGATAGGAGCAAGAGAAGGCACAGAAATTAGGCCAACTGACTTCTTCCGTGATGTGAAATGGGCCGGATCTCAGGTTGTGCCACACATCAGCTTTGTGACACTGGCATGACTTAGTTTGTGGTCTACTTTTGGGGGGGCGGTGTTCTGAAAAATAACAATAATGCAAATTCTCATTTCATGAGGTTCTTATAAAAAGTGAGTAAATGGACTGTTGGATAAAGGCCGCTCTAGAGTCCACAATGCCTCACTGTGTTGTGCCCCCTCACTGGTCGTAAGTGGGCAGTGGGGTGATGCCATTCTGAAGTCGCTGGCATGTTCTGCTGCATTTTAACGAATTTCTTCAAGATTTCCATGGTCCTCGCATCACTTTAGTGTGGTTGTAATAAATCACTCTGTTCAGAGCAACTCGGGGAAGAAAGGGTTTATTTGGCTTATATACCCAAGTCACAGTCCATTGATGAGGGAATTCAAGGCAAGAAGCTCAAAGTAGAAACCACAGAGGAACACTGCCAGCTGGCTTGCTCAAGCTCATGCATAGCTGGCTTTCTTACATAGCCCAGAATCATCTGCTTGAGAAATGACACCACCTATAGTGGGCGGGGCCTTCATACATCAATAACAGTCAAGACCAATCTGATCTAGGCAGTTCCTCAACTGAGACTTCTCCTCTAGCTTGTGTCCCGTTGACAATCAAGACCACCTAGGACAGCCAGGCAAATGCAAACAATAACATATGTAAAACTTTATTCATGAAGTAAAGACTGGTTGGGACTTTCGTCTGACTTGTCATCACCCGAGTCTCAGGATGAACATGGAGCATCACTGGGCACAGGGCTGGGCACTGGGCTTCCCCTTCAGGCCTGTATCTCAAGTCAACTATCTCCTAAGGCTGTCACTGCCGAGTCAGATATCGACATGTGAATTCGAGGAAGGGTCGAACACAAGCATTCAGTTCACAAAACCGGGCTTTACCTTTAGAAGGTGAGTCAAAATGCCAAGAGCCTTGACAGCTAGGACACTTGTGCACAACCACTCTTTAGAGGACACCCTCCCTCCCCATGCCTGACCCCCATCTCAGGAGGTAAGCTTGCTATTCATGTCTGATAGAGGAACAGCCACGACAGGCTGAAGCAAGAGGGACATTGCCAAGAATTGTCCTCAGGGTCTCTGGATGCTGTCCCTCACATAGCTGCAGTTTCCACATACAATCACACCACCATCACATGCAGTAGAAGACACTCAAAATAGTCCCCCCCCCCCCGAGTGGTGGTCAGACAGGCTAGCAGCTGTGGAGGCCAGGCCTGAAGGCCACCGTGGACCTTAAGAGTCTAGGCCTTCTTGTGGGAGAGCGATGGGCACTGTTGGGCAACTCTTTGCGGCGGAGCTTGAAATTCAAATCAGGAAGAGCATCTGGCATCTGTGTGTGTCACGAAGATGAACCTTGGAGCTGCATCTGATGAGGACAGAAAGGAAGTGCACTGTCAGCGAGACAGAGCCGTTTGCTCAGGAAGCGACTGCAGATGTGACGTTCGCATCTCTATCGTTGGATGCTTCGCTAATCAGTAATAAAAAAGAGCCTGATAAATCAGGCCCGGGTTTCTGCTCCAAAATTAAATGCAATGGAAAATAAAGCAAACTGGGAATGTGATAATTTTGCCCGTTGGCACCTTAGAGACAACACGGCACATTGTCCTGCACCCTGATTCGCATCCTACCTGCCTTAAGGTTGTATGGAAGCTGTTTCCAGACAGGTGCAGGTTGTGGCTGACTTGAAGGTGGTTGACATAAACTGTCTGGTGCTTTTTTCCCTACTGTCAACTATTATCAAGTTGTTTTTAAATCTATATCCTAGTTTGCTTTTCTCTTGCTTTGATAAAACACTGACCGAAACCAAAGGGTTCACCTCAGTGTCCAATTATCTGTCATGGAGAAAAGTCAGGGCAGGAACCTGGAGGCAGGAACCTAGAGGCAGGAACCTGCAGGCAGGAACAGAAACAGAGGGCAAGGAAGAACACGGGACTACTGGCTTACTCCCTATGGCTTGCTCAGCCTGTCCTGCAATGTCACTGCCCACAGTGTGCTGGGGCCTTCCACATCAGTCACCAGTCAAGAAAATGCCCCTCAGACTTGCTTACAAGCCAGTCTAATGGAGGCGGCTCCTCAGCTGAGGGTCCCTGTTCCCAGGTGACTCTAGTTTGTGTCAAGTTGACAAAACAAAACAAAACAAAACAAAACAAAAAACAAAAAAAAACAAAAACAAACAAACAAAAAAAACCTAACCAGCCCAATCTAGTAATGGAGGAGTTGTTGTAGTTATGAAGTTATGACTGTGTATGACAGAGTAACAGAACTTAAGAAACATTAAAAAGAAGAAAAAAAATCACTTATGTTTCCAGTGGAAATAGCCGAGTTAATATGTTGATTTATTTCCTTCTATTGTTTGTTTTAGGCATACACGCATAAAAATGTATTCATAAGTAATGGGTGGGAACTTTCAGAAGCAGATTTTATTTCACTGCCTTTGGAAAATTGGACTCATTCATCTATTAAAAGACCAATACAGTAGAAGCATCTTCCCATGCTGTTAAATACACTTAGAAAAACGCGAGGCTTTAAAATCATGCTAATAGCGTTGAAATGAGATGTGTTAGCCTTCCTTTTTCACTGTGTTATAATGACTGCTGTCTGGATCATATTCTGCTATTTCCTCGAGGGTTCTCTTAAGGTTAGAAATCCAATTCCACGGGTCTAGAGGTCCCCCGGGAGTGGTCTTGGCTCAGCACACCCACAGCAAAGGGCCAGTGAGAGATGGGGTCAGAACGTAGTGGCAACAGCAGGAACTAGTGCGTGAGAGCTTGTGATGAGCACAGGAAGTGATAAAACCCCTCTTCTTCTATGCATCTCACCTGGGATGCAAACCTCACTTTGCCACATGAGGATCTGTGGATAACTGAGGCTCCTTGGAGTGGTAAGGAGCTTTGGACTCAGCACTTGGCTCTTTGGCACCGGTGGGGGTTGGGCAGGGACTAAGATCTGACAGAGGCTTCCCCACCTGGACTAACCATTAAACTCTCTGAGGCAGAGTTCAGCCTCCATCTGACTCGGGCTAGTGGAGGAGCCACTGGGTGGGGGAGCGGAGGTAAAAGAAGCTGAGTGCACAGTTGGGCTATGAATTGTTGAGGTCAGGGAAGCCTGTTGCTCAAATGACTCTCTCCTTAAAGTTCACAACGTCTCCAGAGGCTCTGGAGCTCAGCTTTTTGCTAGTCAAGGCTTATTAGAAGGAAAACTCCAGGGAAGTGGCCGAGAACCACAGCCAAACATAGGCAGAGCTCGGGGAGTCTTGAGGAGAGTTGGGGGAAGGATGGAGGGACCTTGGAGGAGATAAGAACTCCACAAGAAGACCAATAGGGTCAACTAACCTAGTCCCATAGGGGGCTCACAGAGACTGAATCACCAAAGAGCATGCATGGACTGGGCCTAGGCCCTCTACACATATGTAGCAGATGCGCTGCTTGGTCTTTATGTGGGTCCCCTGGCAATCTGAGTGGGGGCTGTCTCTGATCTGGACTCTGTTGCCTGCTTTTGCATCACTTTCCTCTAGCTGGGCTGCCTTGTCTGGCCTCAGTGGAAGAGGATGTGCTTAATCCTCATGTGACTTGATGTGTTGGGGTGGGTTGGTGAGGAGAAGAGGAGGGGGGGTTGGGGAAGAGGGTGGGAGGGGCCTTTGATCTGGATGTAAAGTGAATAAATAAATTAATTAATGAGAAAAAAAACCTATTCCTTAGTTCGTAGAAGGGGGAATAAAATCAACACCCCATGTCCTCTAATACTATTCTTCTGCATGTGTCACCCCATGTCCTCTAATACTATTCTTATTATTACTTTCCTCTACTCAGAGTAGCCAGGTTGATAGGACAAATGGGGTAAAGCCAAGGGGTAAAAACTCCAGCTAAGAATTAATGCTCACCAGATCTTACAATGACTCTAGTAAAGTTATCAGAGGTGTTTTGATAAGACCCAGAATGTCTGAGTATGTGGCAGAGGTGATTTGTGTACCCCTCAAATATCTTGTGTCTTCCTCTAAGTTTGGCATGATCCTTGAGGTCATGTGACTATTTCTGACCAATGAACCATGAATGCAAGTGGTGCCCGTCACTTCTGAACTGGAGTTGTGAGAACTCACTGAGCCTCCTCCTTCTGTCCCAAATGATCTTTCCATGATCTTTGGGGCCATGTGCTATGGTACAACTGTAGTAGCCGTGACATTGTATGGGAATGCCACAGTGAAACTCATTTCTTTGTATGCTAACTTGAAAAAAAAAACGAATTAAAAAAGAGTATTTCAAGTCTTTGAGTGTAGATCACACGCTAAGGGCTGTTAGGATCCCAGTGTTCGGTGGCTCACAGGAAAATCAGAGGTGTCAGAGTACAATCTCCTTGTTAGCGAGCCCCAGGGTGGGCATTAGTGGTGAAGCTGATTCTCCTCATGGCACGAGTCAACCTGGAGTTCTGGAAACTATAGCAACAGCTACCTCTATTGCTGTGTTTGACCCTCACAGCTGTCCCCCCTCTCATTCTGTATGAGAGGGGGATGCTGGGTAAGAGGAAGAGGTCACTCATGAGACTTACGCAGGTGGTCCATGATGGTACAGTCATGGACCCACCATTGAGAAACATGAAGTTCACTCTGGTGTGCTTGCGAAGAAGTCATAGGCACATACTTGTCTACACTCATCCTCAGATGCATTTGGGCCAAGGCTAGAAATATCCTTTGCTCTCTTAGTTTATGACAATTTCCTTTTCATGTTTTCTCTTCTAATTTTCTTGCTCATGGGTTGCAATCTTGTTTTTTTCTTTTATTTATTTACAGATCTCTCCCGATTGAAATGTACGCCTTGCTCCTCGTCCATTTACATCAGAAAAAATTTTAAGCATTAAGAAGAGGGAGTGAGGAGCAGGCTGACTGTGAAAGATTTCTCTGAACACAGAAGACAAGGTGGCCTGGGAATGACTCACATATGTCTCTCCAGGAGGTAGACTTCCGGGGATGGGGTGTTGAGTGAATTTTGGAAAAGAAGATTGTGAACTTCATAAATTCAGTTCAGATTAGACTTGGCTTTCTAAATTTATATTTTCCATCTTAGAATTCATCTGAGCTGATCTCTTCCCCAGAATTCCTATGAAATACTGCAACTGCTGATCTTTTGTAAATAATTAGGAGGTTACAAAGAAGCTTGCAACGTGCTCCAAATATGTCTGTCCATTCTGGTAGGACTTGTGCTAAATTGGAGCTTAGGGAGGCATAGTAGAAAGAAAATAAAATGTAAATCATGGTCTATCTTAGTTAGGGTTACTGTTGCTGTGATGAAACACCAAGACCAGAAGCAAGCTGTGGAGGGAAGAGTTTGTTCAGCTTACACTTCCAGATCACTGTTCCTGAAGGAAGTCAGGAGAGCAACTAAAAACAGGGCAAGAACCTGGAGGCAGGAGCTGATGCCGAGGCCATGAAGGGATGCTGTTTGCTGGCTTGCTTCCCATGGTTTGCTCAGCCTGCTTCCCTAAGAACTCAGGACCACCAGCCCAGGGACAGCACCACCCACAATGGGTTGGTCCCTCCCCCATCAATCACTAATAAAGAAAATGCCTTACAGTCAGACCTTATGAAAGCATTTTCTCAATTGAGGCTCCCTCTTCTCCAATGACTCTAGCTTGTGTCAAGTTGACATAAAACTAACAAGCTCAAGGACTAACAAGCATCCTCAAGTTCTGGGTGACATGGAGTTTGTTCCCACACCTTTGGACAGAAAGAGAACCATAGATCTTACTAAATCATGCAGTATAACAATATGAAATGGTTGTCCAGGGATTATGATAAAAGTCTAATATTTTTTTCTCCTTTTAATATTTTGTCTTGAGGACTGAGGGCTAGTCTTAGCGTATCTAAATCCAGGCCAATATTTCTAAATTGAGCATCCTATCTGGTGTGCTGGTTAGCTTTTTTTTTTTTTTGTCAGCTTGACACAACTAGGGTTTACTTGAGAAGAAATCACCTCAGTTGAGAGACAGCTTCCACTTGACAGGCCTGTGGTGCATTTTTCTTGATTATTGGCTTGCCGAGGGCCCTGCTCACTGTGGGCGGTGCCGTCTCTGGACAGGTAGTCCTGGGTGGTATAAGAAAGCAGCCGGAAGAAGCCGTGGGGAGCAAGCCCGTAAGCAGCACTCCTTCATAGCTTCTGTTTCAGTGTTTGCCTCCAGGTTCCTGATTTGAGTTCCATTCCTGCCTTTCTTCCTGTGAGCTGAGATAAAATCTTTCCTCCCCCAAGTTGCTTTTGGTCGTGGTGTTAACCAGGCAACAGTGAGCAAGCTAAGACATTTGGGCTTCTGAGAAAGCTGTGGAGAGGAGCAGACACGCCGTGAGTAGATCAGAGATGGCCTGTGGGGACCAGGGAAGGTCCCTTGCCATTCATCTGGAGCAGGAATCATTCGGTAAGCATTTTTTTCTAACATATTCCCTTTCATCCTGAGCATTCGTGGGTGATATTACTCAGGGTGGCCTCAATGAAAAAAGACTCCACGGGAGCCTTATCCAGCTGTGACCCGTAGAAACCGCCTCCTGCCGTCTATCTGGTGCACCTCGTACCCTTTGAGATGTTTGTCTCAGCGGAGCGCAGGGAACTTGAAGGTTTGTGTTGAGCAGGGTTGAGCGTCAGTCTGCACAGAGACTTGGTCAGCGACCTGAGTCCACAGCTGGAAGAGCAAACCCACATGGAAAAAGTCATGAACAGCACCCATTCTAACTCTGCGGTCCTGAGAAACATGGTGAATGTTTATATAGTGGGCATGTTGTTGATCTCAGGACTCAGGTGGCAGAGGTAGGCTGATCTTTGAGTTCGAGGCCACCCTGGTCTACAGAACGAGTTCCAGGACAGCCAAGGATACACAGAGAAAATCTACCAAACCAAAATCCCCCAAACTCTGCAAAGGATTAAGAAATATGAATGCTTAAGTTCTTTTATGGGCATGCTCACCTGCTTTCTGTTAATAGAGCAACAGCACAGTGTCCTGACAAAGATGCAAAGTGTTGTGTTTCTTCTCACTACCGAGAGACATTTTCTCCACAGAGCCATTTCTGTCTGTGGATGGCGTTGCCTGTGCTAGGAAACTTTACTGGTCCCCAAACGGCAATTTCAATAGCTCAGGACAAGTGGACACCACATTTCCCAAAGAAAGAAGCTTCGATTCTCAGCATTCCAAGGGATAGGTATTTAAACGACAAAGCTTCAGCATCATGATGGAACTTTGAGAATGGACAACAGTGTGATTTACTTTGGGCACCCGTCTTAAAAAAATAAAAATTAATTTATTTATTTGCTTTATATCTGGATTGTACCCCTCCCTCTCCTCTCCTCCATTTCCCCCTCCCTCCTTCCCTATAGAAAAGAAGAGTTCTCCACCCCCACCCCAGCTCATCAAGTCTAATCAGGACTGAGCATAGCCTCTTCCCCTGTGGCCTGCCAGGGAGAAGTGATTTAAAAAAAAAAAAAAAAAAAAGCAGGCAACCGAGTCCATGTCAGAGAAAAACCCTTAATTTACTTTTATTTTATGTACATTGGTATGAGGGTGTCAGAGTCATTGGATCTAGAGTTATAGACAGTTGTGAACTGCCATGTGGGTGCTGGGACTTGAACCTGGATCCTCCAGAAGAACACCACTGAGCCATTTCTCTAACTCCAGGCACACTTCTTATAAGTAACCAGCCATCTTGTCATAAGGACCATCGTTACACTATCACCGTGTCACCACTATTACCACCGCCACCCTCATCATCACCATCAATAACAACAGTGTTTATCGCTAGCATCACAACCACCAACATCAGCATCATCATCACCACTACCATCATCGCCTCACCATCACCGTTACTATAATCAGGACCACCATTATATAATCATTCTTATCAACATTACCACCAGCATCAGCACCACCATGATCACCATCACTATTACTGCTAGCATAATCATTACTATCATTACCAACAGTGCCATCGCTATTATCAGTCACCGTGTCTTTTTTTATGATTTGGCAGTCCATCCCTTTGCAGCAGCACTGCATGACGCTCCATGGTCTGGGTCTTTCATCATGTATCCACTCACATACTGACCACACACACACACAGCTGATGAGTGGCAGTGGTGGGATTTGAACCAATGACGGTCTGATATCTAGGCTCACTAAACAATTTTCAAGATGTCTTTGAAATGCTCTTCACTGGAATAGCTCCATCTGGGACTCTTGGTAACATCCTGAGCAGTGTTCTGTCTCACCTCTGCCCTCACTCGGAAGGACTATCCCATCTCCTCACCCCTACAAGGTCAAGGGCCTGCTAATATTACTTTGCTCCTCACTTTCGACCCTTTAGGGACACAGATCCTGCTAATTTCCCCGTTTACAACATGGAGCTTTGCACAAAGCTACATGGGCAGCCAATGAACAGATGGCCACACACTGACACCTGGACCATTTGGGGTGTGGCAGCGTGGGGATAATTGGGGTTCAGCATTAAGCATTTGGGCAGCTCATCAGGTCTGCGTGTTTGCTGAACATTAAAGAGTTGGTTTCGGTTTAGTGTGTGTGTGTGAGTGTGTGTGTGTGTGTGTGTGTGTGTGTGTGTGTGTGTGTTTATTTTCCAAGGAAGTCTTAAGTGTGTTGGATCCTTCATTTGTCCGGGCTGTGTTTAGGGGAGACAGAGATGGGGCCTGTAATGTAATTTTAGAGAAATTTAAACAACATGCTAAGCCTTCTGGGAAGCACAAATAGAAGTGTATTCTCTGTGGCATCGATAGAAGTGTTCCTTATACGCAGATTGTTTCATCTGAATTCTATTAACTGAAAAGACCGATGGAAAAAAAACTGAAAAAGCACCTGGCGGAAATTAAATGCTTTTTGATTTGCTGACTTTTCCCGACTTGGTTTGAAGCAATACCTGTTGAAAAAGGTAATTAAACATTCTTCTACTTCTGTGAAATCAAATCAAATAAAATCTGAGAAAAGACATGTAAATAAGAAATAACCCTAAAGGAAGAACAGGCGTGCAATTATTCGCTTATATACTGTCACCTGCTTTCCGGTGCGATTGTTAAGTAGCAACGCTTTTCAGAGCCCCCCGGGACAGTCACGCAGGCTCTCTGAAGTGTTAGGGTTTCCAATTTGAGAGGATGTTTTGCTCAAACGCTGGTTTGAAAAGCAATGGAATTTTCAGCCTCCCTAACCACCATAAAACGAGATTCCCGCCCACCCCCACCCCCCCAATCCACGGAGAACCAGTTAGAGCGACATTTTAGATTGCTCGCAGAAAAACCAGGCCTGGCTTCGGCTCCAGCAAAAACTTACAGGTGAGGGAGACAGAGATGGGATAAGAGGAGACTAAAGCGGGCTGCTGTTGGGTTGCTTGGGGCCACACCCAGCTCTCCGACATCAGAGGTAGCCTGAGAAACCCCTGTGGTCCAGAGACTGGGGGGTACTAGAAGCAGGACCCCCTGGAACAAAGTCTGCCTTTAAATATGGGGGATTATTTCCAAAATATCTTTGTTGACAGCTGGTGAGGCACAAAATAAACACAGGCCTATTTGCAAGTAAGCAAGAATTAGCATAATCCGCAGCTGCGGCATAACCCACTGACAAGCAGTGGCTCCTTCTAGAACAGTCAAGGAAGGGACCTGCACGGAATAATGAGGCTTGCGCCACCTGCCAGTGGCCGGCAAAGCCTAGCAAGCAACAGCCTTGTGCTGCTGGCGCTGGAGCTCTCTGGAGTTCTCTAATTAAAGTAGAAGTGAATCCGTCGGTTGCAATCCAACACGGCGGCGATTAGAAAGAAGTTTCTCCCGTGAATCACAAAGTTTGGAAATAGTGTTGCGTTTATTAATATCCATTGTCCCAACAATGAAGGGTGATTTTTTTTTCCATTGTCTATGAAGGGGAGAATCTCTTCTAGTTTTGTCATTTGAAGGCTGGTCAGAACGCAAGCCTAGAAGAGGAGGAATCGAGGGGCCGTCGCTTTGTGATTTGCTCTGGGTGAGTGCCAGCCGATGTCCACAGAACACCACGCTTTTCAGACCTAAGGAAAGTCCGTTGTGGTGCTGATAATTAGAGGTGGGATGTGAGGCTGCTAGGCTGCCAGGCTTCTCTTTAAGGCTCTAGCTCTTTCTTTGTGGTGATCCAGAGGTTGCAAATGAAATTATTGGCACATGCAAGACAAATGCGTGCTCTCCTCTGGGCGGAGAAGGGAACACTTCTTAGGAAGTGGCTCTCCATGCATGGGAAGTCTGTGATAGCAAGTGTCCCTGGGGTTGTCACATGGCTTCTCCCCCCACTTTTCTTGAAAAACACCCATCCTGAACATACAAGCTACCGAATACCTTTGTGCTGCCAGTTTCTGAGTTTTTGAACTTCCTGTGAGGTCAGTTTATTAGCATCAACCCCTGTGACACCCACTCTTTTATTTCCAACAGATTTGCCTGAAAAACAGCACCTCGCTTAAAAGTTCGCCTTGTTCCACATAGGCAACAGCTGTGCAGCTCAGTCTTCACGGTAGGGACTCCTGCCAGTAGGAGGGGGTGGGGTGTGGGAGGGTGGTGGGGGGAGGAGGGCTGTCTCTGACTCTGTTGCCTGCCTTTGGATCCTTTCCCCCTAACTGGGCTGCCATGCCTAGCCACAATAGGAGCTGATGCATCTTGACTTATCACAACTTGGTATGTCAAGGCGGGTTGATATCCACGGGAGGCCTTCTCTTTTCTGAGGGGAAAGGGAAGACAGGAGGATGGGGGTGGAGGGGAGGGGAGAGGGAAGGACTTGGAGGAGAGGAGGGAAGAGATGTAAAGTAAAAACAAAAAGTCTGCCTTGCTCTCAATAATTTTCTTCTCAGTTATGCTGGGACTCTGTTTGTGTTGCCTAGTTTTGTGTCAATTTAACACAAGCTAGACTCGTTTGAGAGGATGTGTCCACAGAATCAGATTGGATTGCAGAGAACCCTATGGGGGCATTTTCTTAAATTAGTGATTGGTTAGAGAGGGCCCAGGCCACGGTGAGTGGTGCCACCCCTGGGCTGGTCATCCTGGGAGCTATAAGAAAGCGGGCCGAGCAAGCCATGGGGAGCAAGCCATGAAGCCACATTCCTCCATGGTCTCTGCGTCAGCTCCTGCCTCCAGGTTCCTACCCTGTCTGAGTTCTGGTCCTAACTGCCTTCAATGATGAGCTGAAATCTGGAAGCGTGAGTGAAATAAACTCTTTCTCCCCTAAGTTGCCTTTGGCTGTGGTGTTTCATCACAGCAATGGTAAACCTAAATCACCACCTCTGACCCCTTACCGAGAGTCACCTTGGTCAGTGCCACAGAGCCGCAGGAGATCCAGGATAACAGTCTCAGAGAAGTGACCCTTTTCTGTGCCCAACAAGCTGTCTACCCTGCCACTTCCTCCCAGACACTGCAGAGGTGACCCACCTCTGCAAACCCTTGCCCATACCATTTGGTAGCCCCATACATACCCAGGAAACACTGGGTGGAAAGCGCAGGTCTGGGAGTAGCTTTGAAAGGGTATGACTGACATTGTCTGTGTTTGTTTGCTTGTTTGTGTGTGTGTATGTATCTGTTATGTGTGTATATGTTCATGTGTGCATGCTTATGTGTGTATGTGCATGTTTATATTTATGTGTATGTGTGTGTGTGCATGTGGACACATGCATATATGCATATGGATGTGTAGGCCAGAGGACAGCATTAGCTGTTATTCCCCAGGTGCCATCTACCTTGCTCTGAGACAGGGTTTCATACTACCCTGGGATTCATTAATTTGATTAGGAACTATGTCGGCCATCAAGCTCCGGGGATCCTTCTGCCTCTGCCTTCCCAGGGGACACCATCAAGCCCGGCTTTTTGGAAACGTGGGTTTGTGCACTGAATTCAGGCCAAGTACTTGACCCACTGAGGTAACTCCCCAGCACTCCAAAAGATTGATTTTTTTAAAAAGGGAAAATTTAGGGACCTGTGTTCAATTCTAGAGCTTCAGTCTTGATGAAGTCTTGGAGTTTATTCAGGTTAACAAAGCCATATCATTTCGCCACCTCTTTGATTTTTTTCTTACTGCAAAAGTAAGATAAAACAGAGATAACTTCAAAAATCAATGAAGATATATGTGTCATCTCACTATGCTGAGATCACGGTGACAATTTCAATGCATGGCTTTTCAGGTGTGTGTTCTTTGCAAAAAATGAAACAGGATTTGGTGGTATGAGTGCTAAGTCAGTCTCCTTGGTCCCTTGCTATGTGTACTCTTCTGTGTAAGGGGGGAATCTGTGCAGAGGGTCCACGTAGAGCTGAAGCAAAGGGATTTTGCTGCTGAGCCTTAGAACAGCTGCCTGCTTTAAGCTTAATAGGAAAATGCCCCCTGTGCACTGGTTTTGATCAGTTGATTCTTTTATAAGACAAGCAAAAAGAAATTCTTGGGTTTGGAGATGCAAGGTCTCAAAGAAGAAATTCTGTCAATAGTCACAAACTTGGAGTAACCATCCGGACAGGAGTGAAGATGTTAGAAAGAAAGCTCTTTGTGTCCCTTCCTTTGGATACCAAACTATTGAAACCATGAGCCCCAGAGAATTAAGAATTTCCCAGGAGCCCAAGGCTCCTGCTCAAACTATGGCACCAGCTAAGGACAATATATGCAGTAAACTTCGAACCCCTACCCAGATCTAGCCAATGGACAGGACATTCTCCACAGCTGAGTGGAGAGTGGGGTCTGACTTTCACATGAACTCTGGTGCCTCACATTTGACCACGTCCCCTGGATGGGGAGGCCTGGTGGCACTGAGAGGAAGGATAACAGGATACCAAGAAGAGACTTGATACCCTATGAGCATATACAGGGGGAGGTGGACACCCTCAGTCACAGTCATAGGGGAGGGGAGTAAGGGGAGAATGGGAGGGAGGGAGGAATGGGAGGATAGAAGGGATGGGATAACCATTGAGATGTAATATGAATCAATTAATAAAATATATTAAAAAAGGAATTTCCCAGGAAAAGTTTGAAAATGCTGAAGCCTGGAGCCAGCTTCGGGGTGGAGATGGGGGAGACGCCTTGTCTCCCAGAAATAAACTTCACATAGTTCTGACTTGTCAAGATACCTTGCAGCACAGAGTGGGACATGGACAGTGAGGGGTCAGTGATGGGCAGTTTCCGTCTGAACCAGGTCGGCTTTGTGATGTATACCTCTTGCCTTCTTCTGAAACTAAAGATCTTGATATGACCTTGGGGTGAGATTTGGGGTTCACTGGGCCCCTTTATCTGTTTCTCTTCCCAATGAGATCACATTGAATAAGTCCTTTCCCACATGTCACTGCTTTTGCCTCTTTAGTTGATGTACTCAGGGTTTGTAACTAAGCCTGATTCATCAGAGCTGCCAGGGACCCAGGCTTTGACCACTTCCCAGCTCCAGAAACCCCTTAGAGGATGCAATCTCAGACGAGACCCAGCCTGGGCATCCTGAGATCCAAGCAGAGGGATGAGCGAGCTATGCTCCTCATGCATTGCAAATCACTGATTTCGTGATAATTTCATGCAACATAAAAAATAACACAGGGACATGAAATCGAAGGACTCTGCACACTGTGACGAAGATGTTCTTGTTACATGGCTTAGTGGACTCTCATCGATCCATTTTACACCCACATTATTGGTTATTTAGTTCCACTGTCATAAATCAGAATGCTCACAGGACTCAGATAGGTAAAGAAAGACTATGGAAAGCCTGAACATGATAAAATAGGGGTTGGGGGTGCTTCAGAGAATGGGAAAGTGTGGGGTCATCTGAAAGGGAAATTACTACATAGCTACAATTGAAGTTCTCTTTGTAGTTTTAAGGAAGTGTGTGTGTGTGTGTGTGTGTGTGTGTGTGTGTGTGTGTGTGTGTG
>OU015754.1:23649880-23682534 GCA_907169655.1 Acomys percivali | reverse complement strand
GTTATATTTCCTTTCAATTGTCAACTTGACACAAGCCTAGACACAAAACTTGACACAAACCTGGCAAGAGAGACCCTCAGCTGAGGAACTGTCTAGATCAACTTTTTCTGTGTCCATGTCTGTGAGGTATTTTCTTAATTGATGATATGGGAGAGCCCAGACCCTACTATGGGTGGTGCCACCCCTGGTTTGGAGGTGCTGGATGCTATAAGAAAGCAGGCTGAGCAAGCTATGGGGAAAAAGCCAGTACTCTGCTTTGCATTTCTTCCTTAACCTCTCTTCATGACAGTGAAATAAACCCTTTCCTTTTCCAAGTTGCTTTTGGTCATTATCTTATCACAATAATGGAAAGCCCAGGCTTGCCTAGAAGTTAGAGCCATTCCCCTGCCTCTGTCTCATGTGTTCTGGGATTACAAGCATCTACCACTATGCTTATCCTTACTAGGTATTAGTGATATGATGACGTACATTATTGTTAATACGCAAAATCTGATATAGGAGTGTAGGTATATTTAAAAATTAGCTCTTTTTAGACAAACATATCAATGTATTAATGGCATATGTGAGAAAAAGGCAGATTCTCTCTCAGATTTTAAAATCCTGAAAAAAAAAAAACCTTTTGTTTTTAGTTTATTCCAAGCTTTGCTTCTTGGATAGGATTTTGCTGACCTGATTTCTCAACTTTCTCAAGTTTATATGGTGGCCACATTGTCATTCTCAGAAAATCTCTTCCAACCACTGAACTAGTGTTTTTCAAAGTCTGTCTGTCTGTCTGTCTGTCTATCTATCTATCTATCTATCTATCTATCTATCTATCTATCTATCTGCCAATCTACCAATCTGTGAGGTATGAATGTGTACTACAGTGCTTGATTGGAGATCAGAGAATAACATGTAGTAATTGATTCTCTCCTTCCACTGTGTGGGATCTGAGTATGGAACTCAGGCTGTCAGACTTGGTGGCAAGCACATTTACCCACTGAGCCATATCACTGGGCCCAAGCTTCTGTTTTCTGGCATAAACTCTCCCTTAGCTCCTCGACCACAGTTTTACTTCTGAGTGTTGGGTGCAAGGTCCTGGCAGAACTGGTTCTAATGTCCATGCGTACAGAGGCTTCCAAGTGGGTTTTGGCTATGGTAAGAGGCCCATACTGAAAAGCCCTCTGAATGCAATAATTGAATAGACATAATTACAAGGCTTCATGCCATGTGAAATTGTAAATAGACTGACAATGTAATTTGCACTCATTTATGATACAGTAGCTCATTAAGGCTCCAATTTTCATCCCCTTCATTAACAAGCTCATCTGCTTCTCTGAGTGAGGCCCCTTTTGTGTGAGGTGTGGCTCTCTGCCCACAGTGATGCCCAAGTGAGTGCAGAAGCACTCTTGGTGACAGTGCGGTAAGTAGCCAAGTGGTATCCTCAGGGTGCTTATCCATCAGCAACAGAGAAGCAGGTGCAAATTATGGGATGCCTGTATTATTATTTTTTTATTTGAGTACATCCATTTTGTCTGGGTGGCAGAAAATTCTTAACATTAAATATAAACCGCGGGGTGCTAACATAGCTTCCAGAATCATAGTCCCCGCACTATGGTTTCACAGGGAGAATTAAGTGAATGGTCAACCTGCATGCTAAGTGTTGGGCATGGTGCCTGGCAGGGAGAGCACGCTTCAGAAATATCTAGAAGGGAGTTGAGTACACAGCTCCATCTGTAAACGAGCCCTTCCTTTGTGGAAGAAGAATCGTGGTCAGCAGGGTTATGCTGGAAAAGGGGAGTCTCTGTGCTTCCAAGGCCAGGGGCTATGAGCAAAGAGTCACTCAATGGAAGCTAAGTTTCAGACCCACCACTTCTATTCTTCCTCTGCTGAACTGTGTGCCTGTCCAAACCCACCTGCTGCCAGGCTTGTCCCTTTTCTCCAGCTACCAAAGTGCAGCTGGCCACTCTGATACAAATTACCTGCTCATTATCTGTGCTGGCCTGAAGTTAGGCATACTCAGAGCCCATGGTTAAAGTGAGAGCCAATGAGGGAATGGTGAGATGGCTCAGTGGGTAAAGGCACTTGTTGCCAAGCCTCATGACCCAAGTCTTGTCCTAATGCACACAGTGGAAGGAGAGAACCAAGTTCTAAACGTCCTCTGGCTTCCACAAGGTCTGCATGAAGCATGCATACGTGTGCATGCACGCGCGCGCGCGCGCACACACACACACACACACACACACACACACAAATACGTGTAATAAAAAAGAACTAGTGGACATGTTGGACCTTACTTCTCATTCTCCAAAAGTATTGTCCCTGTTGTTCTGTCTTCTGCACCATCCTGTTTTCTCTGCAGTGAACACCAGCATGCATCTCTCTGCTTCCTGACTCTGGATGCAGTACAACCAGCAGCATCAAGCTCCTGCCATCATAACTTTCCTGCCATGATGGACCGTGCTCCCACACTGTGAGCTGAGATAAATCCATTCTTTCTTAAGTTGCTCTTTATCACGTGTGTTGTCATAGCGGCAAGACAGCAACCGGCACGTTCTACTTTTCTTCTTGCTCGAGTTTCCTTTGTATCTTCTTTGTTTCTTCTCTTGCACTCATAGTTCTGGCAGTGAAGGGACCCTCCCCTAGGGACCTCAGACCCCCCCACCCCCTCCCAACGATCCCAGTTTGCTTGACTAGACCAACTTCATGACAGGCTTCAGGTTTTTCCACTGCGCCTAACGAGGCCAAGTTTCTAACAATTTCTGAAAAACACACACACACACACACACACACACACACACAAGTTATGGACAGCTCATGGGCAGCTAATCAGCTTATAGAACAAAATGACTAGATACCATGCTTGCATTAATTCGTAGCCTTGGTAAAGAACACAGCTGGTCCCATTCAATCAAAGTAAAGGCCAATCCCCTGAATAAGGACCAAAACCTCAGTGACTCAAAAAGTCCCCAGTAACCAAACACAGCCAATCCTGAATCCCCTTGTACACTCTGACTCAATTCTGACCAATCAATTAAAGCTTGTCACAAATCCCTCCAACTGTCTATAACTTGAGCCTGCATGCTCATTTTGGCATCGCCCTCTAGAGGAGAGAGGGGAGCCTAGCACTCTAGAATAAAAAAAAAAAAAGCTCTTCGTTTTTGCATACTGCCTTGGGGGTCTTTCTTCAGCAGATCATTGGACCCTAACAGTAGAGATTATCGAACTTCTTACCACCTGCTGCATGCTGGCTAAGCATCTCACATTCAGAATACCAGCTGTCATAGTTAGCTTCAGCAGTCAACGTGACACTTACCTAGAGGGACTTGGGAAGAGAAAAACCTCGCCTGCAGAACTGTCAGATCAGTTTCATGTCTGTGAGGCCATGTTCTTAAGTGCTAATTGATGGAGGAGGGCCCAACCCACTCTGGGTGGTACCATTCCCTATACAGGTGGGTTTGAGCTATATAAGAAAGGTACCTGAGCAAGCCAGAGGAAGCAGGCCAATGGGCAGTGTGCCTCTGTGGTTTTTGCCACTCTTGCTTGAGGTTCTGTCTTTTTTTCCTCACAGTGACAGACTGTGACCTGAAAGTATAAGTCAAGTAAATCCTTTTCTCTCTAAGTTGCTTTTGGTCATGGTGTTTATCACAGCAACAGAAATCAAACTAGAATACCAGCTAAGCCCCAAACAATCATGACCATAGTTTTCTTTTTTTTTCCACACACAAGGAAACCAAGGCTCAGCTATGTCAAACAGCCTGCCATGAGTCACAACCAGTGAGCTGTAGAGCTTGGATTCAAGGCCAGTCCATCTTATTGCAGACCAGAGGTCTTGATCGTTACCACAGCTGATTTCCCTGCCTTAGCCCTCATTTCCACATTCTGTGAAAACTCCACTTTGTTAACATTTAAGTGGCTGTGTGTGCTACTACTGTGTTGAAAAGTCATAGGTCATCTGCCTTTTAAAAACATAGCTAGCACCAAAGTGCATTTTTTTTTTTTACAGCGTGGGCTTTTGTAAAAGCTTAAAAGAAAAAGAAAGAAAAGAAAGTTTATAGAAAGCCTGTATAGAGAGAACATCAGATGGAGTAAAACGCACTCTCTCTGATGTCAAATGGTGCGCAGTCTAGTTTTAACCGACTTTTGCCAGCTTTGTGAGAACTGGTAGCTTGGGAAGCTCTCCAGGCTTGTCTGTCTGTCATCCATTGGGAATAATCAAAGACTCACTTTGTAAAGCTGACAAGAAAATTAGATAAAAATTTTATTACCAATTTTTTTTTTTTACCAAATTAAAAAAATACCTTGTGTCTGGAACACGGTGTAAATGAGGTACTTTGGATGAATTAATTCTTGGTACAATGCACAATGGTGTCTTTACTAAGCAAGAAGTGTTTGAGAAGGTATAAAGGAAGGAAGAGTTCTGGGCATCATTGCCAGCTGAGGAGGGACTGTTCAGAAATTGAAACAGGTGCCTGCATTGGCGATGGGGTAAATCAGGCGAGGAAAGCAAAGGCTGACTTATCCAAGCGTCCATTCACCTAGAACCATGCGGACTCTAGGCCGAGATGGGGGATGACTGGGCAGTGTCCTCAAACACCCTGGCCTCAGGGTCTTACTGTGAATGGCATGGATGGCGTGATAACAGAGAGAGGATTGCGGCTGGGGAAGAGGCTCAGTTGGTAGCGTTCTCACCTATCATGCAGGAAGCCCTGGTTCAATTCCCAGCACCATATAAAAAAAAGGACACAGTGCTGCATGCTTGCAATCCCAGCACTCAGATGGTGGAGGTGGAAGGATTGGAAGTTCAAAATCAGCCTAGGCTACGGTGCTGGCTTGAAAGAGATTGTTCCCCATTGGCTCAGGTGTTTGAGTGGTCCCCAGTTGGTGGTGCTGTTTGAGTAGGTTTAGGAGGTGTGGCCTTGGTGGAGAAGACATGCCGCTCAAAGGGGGTGGGCCTGGAGCTTCTCTAGTTTGTGCTTGAAGTTCAAGTTGTGAGTCCTCAGCTGCTGCTACAGCCATCTGCCTCCATGACTCTAATCTGCCATCATGGACTCTAACTCCCTAGAACCATAAACCCAAATAAACCCGTTCTTGTACAAGTCACAGCAACTGACAAGTTACTAATATGGCTACATAGGACTGGCTCGGGTTACTCTCCATCTGGCCTCAAAAACAAACAAACAAACAAACAAACCAAAGAAACTGGAGAGGCACTCATTATGTAGGTTTTAGGAACCCAGTGGTAGTAGAACTTCTATGATTTAATCTTAGCACCATGAACCAACTGCCACTAAACCTTGAATCAAGTTCAAACAAATAAATCTCTTATAGCTTTTTAACAAGTATTGTTTCCATTAATTCTTTGGGAATTTTGTGCATATATAGTGTATTTTGGTCACATTAGCATCACTCTCTTCACCTTAACTACTTCCAGAATCACACCTAAAGCATTAATACATGCATGTATATATCATTAACAATATATTATTAGCATACTTGAGCACACACGCACACACATAAAGAATTTGAGGCACAATAAAACTCTATCTTATAACCTCCCTACCTTTGGTGGTGGTAGGAGATAAAAAGAATCTTTTTTTTAATTAATTTATTCTTGTTACACATCTATGGTTATCCCATCCCTTGTATCCTCCCATTCTCCCCTCCCTCCCATTTTCCCCTTATTCCCTTCCCCTATGACTGTTCCTCAGAGGGATTACCTCCCCCTGTATATGCTCATAGGGTATCAAGTCTCTTCTCAGTGACCTGCTGTCCTTCCTCTGAGTGCCACTAGGTCTCCCCCGCCAGGGGACATAGTCAAATGTGAGGCACCAGAGTACATGAGAAAGTCAAATCTCTCTCTCCACTCAAGTGTGGAGACTGTCCTGTCCATGGGCTAGATCAGGGTAGGGGTTTAAATTTTACCGCCTGTATTGTCCTTGGCTAGTGCCTTAGTTTGAGCGGGATCCCTTGACCCAAATCTGCCTATCATAATGTTCCTATTGGGACTCTAGATGAGAGAACAATGGGAGAATAGCAATGCAGAAGGATCCAGTGGGTCCTAGAAACCTACAAGATAAAAAGAATCTTTGAGGGCCTGGAGAGACACAGCTCAGCAGTTAAGAGATCCTGCTGCTCTTGCAGAGAACATGGATTTGATTCTTAGCATCCAAGTCTACCAGTTCACAACTGTCTGTAATTCCAGCTTGGGGGTGGAAGGTGAGAGGTTGGGGGCAGGGAGATGGATGGACGGAGTCTGATGCCCTCTTCTGGCCTCTAAAGGCACTTATTCTCAAATGTACACATACACACAGATGTACATGCACATTAAGTGATGATGATGTCTTTAAAAAAGAATCTTTAAAACTAAGACTAGTTTTACAGTAAAGAAAGTTACACACAAACAAAACCCATTGGTTCTCTTCTTAATCTGGGGTTTAAGATTTATGACAGGGGACGATTTTTGTCCATCCTATTTACCAAGACATTTTCAGGATTTATAGAAAAGCCTGTTTACCTGGCAACTATTAAAATAACAGTGTATCAAATGAGTAAGTGGGAGATACAGAGAACTGAACTCAATCCAAATGTACTGAGAAAGACTGGAGGTCATCAACACATAGCTGAGGTACCTGCAGTAGGATTTTTCAAAAGAGTATGAGTTACTGACACAGACTGAACAATGGCTCAGGGTGGGTGGTCGTTGTATACAATACATATGTCATTAACTCCAGATGCTCAGAGAGGAGTGTGAACTATGCCTTGGTGGTCCCTTGGCATCTCTCTGGATTCTGGCTGTTTTTGCTCTCACATGAACTTGGCCATCACTGATCATGAGTAGAAAGAATCGTTGGTTCATTCTTTGCTCGTGTTCACTTGGTTCTAAACAAACAAACAGACAAACAAGCACTCATAGGTGCAGAGATTGCATGCACAAACTTTCTCAAAATTAAGCTGGCACCGGGGGGGGGGGGATGGTGGTGGGAGGGGCTCTGTCAAACACAGATATGAGGCGCAAGTGTGGGTGAGAAATGACCCAGTTCTGGTTACAAGAGTCCAGTATTAATCAAGCTCATATTTGTGCCCAACAACTTTTTTAAAAATTTCCCTCTCCATAAAAGAACAATGGCTGCTTTTAAACCTGGGCACTGTTTGAGCCAATTTTAAAGATTAAAAAAAGTAAAAGCTATTTGTTTACAAGGTAAGTTTTTAAAAAATTGATTCTAATTTTATGCTTGAGTTGGTGCACAAACTCCTTATAGGAACTCTTGAGGTGAGACTTGGGTTACGGAGGAGTCACTCCAATTAATGGCAACACGGAGGTTCAGAGTGCCCAGTGGCTCTGTGAGTTAAGGGGTGGATAAACATGTCATCCACTAATTTTGCATGGAATAGCTCCTTCAGATCTTTCTGCTTGATCTGAGGAAACTTCCTCCTCCCAAAATACAGTCAAAGCATCATGTCCTATATGAAGCCTCTTTGAATTCTCACCCCACTATTAGTTAGCCAGTGCCCCTCTGATAAAGCTCTGTCCTGCTTCCCTCTGTTTGTCACCCATTCCATTCTCCACCCAGCCCAGTGAAGTGCTCAGAGAGATCCGCATAAACACTGCATCAAGACAAGGTTCATGAAACCTTCACGTGGTGTTCTAGCTATTTTTGTCAGTTTGACACAAGAAAAGGTCATTGGGAAGAAGAAATCTTAATCAAGAAAATGCCTGTATGGACTCGGACTGTAGGGGCATTTTATTAACTGGTGTTTGATGTGGGAGAGTGCGGGCCAAATTATGGGCAGTGCCAGCCTCAGGAATGTGGTCCAAGGTGTATAAGAAAACATGCTGAGCAAGCCAAGGGGAGTAAGCCAGTAAACTGTTCCTCTGTGGCCTTTGCATCGGCTCTTGCCTCTAGGTCTTCTTCTTGAGTTTTTGCCTTGACTTCTCTTGGTGACGGACTGCTGCTTAGAAATGTCACTCAATACACCCTGTTCTCCCCAGGTTTCTTTCAACCATGGTGTTTCCTCACAGCAATAGAAACTCTAACTAAGACACTTGGGCTTTGGAAGTCCTAACAAACTGGGCTCAGCTGCCCATTCTTAACACATCAATTAAACAGACAGCGGTAGTGAAGAACAGAGGAAGGAGATTTATTCAATGTAGCCATATTGGAAAGAAGAATAAACGAGAGGTCCATCACCCCCTAACTCCATGTTTTGGGTCCCAAACTATGGTTTAGATTTAAGTAACTGTACGCACCACTAAGCTGTCCTGGTCAAGGCATGGTCTTGCCTGTCATCCGTACATTACTAGGTTCTGATCTCTTTTGCAAGGTGTTCTGACAGGTGATAGAACTTCATGATGTCACTTCCTGGGAGACAGGAAGACAAGTTCTTCCCCTAGTTGGTACCAGGCTTCAGCTTTTCTCTCCCACTCACATAAGATTCCAGGGGAAATTCTAGTTCCTTTGGGATAGTTGGTTTTTGTAGTCAGTGGCACGACTATCTCTCTTTAGAATATCTTTCTACTTGCCAGGAAGGTTACATGACTTTCCTCTTCTGTCAGCCCAAATCTTTTGCCCCCCCCTCTCTCTCTCTCTCTCTCTCTCTCACACACACACACACACACACACACACACACACACACACATCTTTTTTCTTTATAAGACACACACAACTTGTAGCCCTTATTCAACCTTGTGTACATTTCTTTCATTAGAGTCCAGCACTCTTTATTTCAATTATTTGCTTACAGACTGCATTCCAGAAACAACCCCGACCACCAATCAATAACAAAACCTTGACACTCTCACACATTGTGGTGTCTGATTTAATTCTGGAACCCTTGTTGCAAGTTCAAGTGCCTGGAACAGGATGGGCACCAAATAAATCCAGTAATGGAAACAGTAGAAGACCCAGTGGGAGATATTGACAGACTACCTAATCCACAATCCCAATCCTGCTCTAAACATGATGTCCATCAAAGCTTAGATAGATCAGATAGAAACACACAGAACAACAGAAGTGTGTGTGTGTGTGTGTGTGTGTGTGTGTGTTCATGCATGCCACTTATTTTGGTGGTTTTTGCTAAATTGCATTCTGAATGATGTAATGGCCGAGAAAGAGTCTCATAATCTCTCAGGAATAAGCAATTATCCACTGAGAGAAAAGCACATGAATTTTGGAGTCCCTGAGCCATAAGCATAAACCCTGCTGTTACTTCCAAGTTTCCCTGGATGGGACACTTCTCTTTGCTGAGCTCCGGAGTTCATGAATCATTAATCAGAGGCTACACAGCCCATTGTACCTACCAGCTCTTTGTTAGCATCAATAAAGACACAGCAATTAGATTCAGTCCCCAGCCCAGAGCAGGCAGCTCACAAATGTTATCTTGTCTTCACAGAGCAGAACCCTGGGACCACCCTCCAGAGAGCTAGATGGAGGAGGCACACTGTTCTTGGATATTCTGAAGGACATTTATTCCTACAATCTGATCCTAAAGGCAAAGACCAGAGAAAATGACTGCTGATGTTTCCACTGAGGACAATTTATATCTCATTCTTCATGGACTGAGAAGGTGAAACCCAGTGAATTTACCAAGAGCTAATGGTAGAAACTGACCTTTCACCCTGATGGACTCATGCCAAGTGAGAAGATAATTTAATTATGACAACAGAGCTGCAGGCATTGTGTGGCTTAACTGCTCTTCTTGGCAGTAACAAAAGGTCATATAGGATGTTTTGGTGACTTGTAGAATTCCAGGTTTCTCCACCACTCTGTTTCTCAGTTTTCTTTCTTACCTCTTCTAGATTATGTACAATACCTTGTGCCTGTTATGGGTTGTGTAGCATGTGGTTGGGGACATATGGCTGGCTGTAGAAGTTTGAGATGGTTAATTTAGCCTTCTTTTGAAGAAGGCTTCCAGTATTTGGTTTGGAAAGGTTTCTTAGTGTCTATGTTCTCTTTCCTTGGTGAACATTTTACTTTTTATGGTGCTAAAACAGAAACAATAAGAGCATGATGGTGGTGAAAACCCATTTCCTGGGAGTGTCAAGTTTATAGACATATTGACAAGGGAGTTCTCACTTCTCTGGAGTTGCTAGTGAATCCTGAAAACACCCCTACCACAGTCATCATTAAACGATACCTGGGCCTTTCTTATTGTTGCCTGTACCTATCTAGAAAAGTCTGCAGTGCCTAAAAAGCCATGAGCTCCTACTATTCAAAGATGTAGGGGATGGGGAAGTGTGCAGGTTCTGTCACCAGACATCCCAGCAATCTTAGTCAACTATGTGAGTTTCTGTTATTGAGGAGCTAACTGACTTGATAAGCAACACAAAACATCTTTTGGGGTCCTTCCCTGAGAATCCTTGTGTTTGTTAAACATGCCACCTGGTGAGCAACCTACTTTGATGTATCCCCAACTCTGAGCCATTTGCATAGACCCCAAATTAATCCACAATTCTCAGCATGTGTTGAACACAATGGGCAGAGAAGATATGAGCTCTGCTCTACTTTCCAACCCTGTGCCTGAAAGCCACTTGTGTGCTGGCTGAGTGGGCTTGAAAATGGCAACAAGCCATCTTCTCGTTTGTATGACTGGGAAGAGCAAGAGGCTCTAGAGGAAATCAGAGAAGGGGAAACCCTTAGTCATCTTGTTTGTCCCAAGTAGCTCCATCACATCTATTCAGCACACATATTGGTTTTGGATGCTGTTGAGCTGGGGTGTGCTGGAGATGAAAGATACCATGCTGAGCATTGTAGCCCTTCCAGCAAAGGGTAAATTGGGGGCCTGGATTTGTGATTTTCTAAGACATTAGACAGTGGCCCAACACTCTGAGTTATGGCTCCATAAGAGAAGGATCAACCAAGAGCTTTACACCTCTCAGGGATAACAAGTTCATGCTACTCTCATGGTGTCCACTCTCATGGTGCCTCCACTGAGAAGGCAGAGTTTCTACTCCATCCAGGAATATGAGCTTTTCTTACTCATCAGAATACCACTGTGGACCACTGCATTTGCCTTTCCAATCAAGGGTTTTATCAGTAGAAGCTTAGTGGGAAGCTTGGGCACCTGTTCTACTCCAACAACAATAAGGCTGTGTGAGAAGACTGGGTTTCCTTCTTGATTTGTTAGCCATGTTGCACCACTACCAACTCTCATAAGGAGGGATATCACATGAAGTCAGAAAAAAACAGAAGAATTAAGGAAGATCGTTAACACAATAATCAAAATGTCCAGTTTTCAGTTGTCAATCCTCTGCCATACCAGAACTGGGAATAGCTCAATTCGACTGAGAAAGAACAATAACCACATGTCAACAGCAACAGAGTCCAAGGGCTAAAAATGATCAGACATAGATCTTAAAGCAGGCATCCTTAAAATGCTTTGATGGACAACCAGGAGCAAGCTTAGGAACAATGGAAAAGTTAGACATTTAAGGAAAAAAAATAGACATTATAAAGGATGTAGATGTTTGAATGAGAAATGTCCCCCACAGGCTCAGGTGTGTGAACACTTGGTCCCCAGCAGGTGGCACTGTTTGTAAGGTTTTGGCACCTTAGCAGGTGGAGCCTTGCTGAAGGAAGTACACCACTGGAGTCGGGGAGGTTTGAGGACTTATGGCCTCACCCCATTTCTTGTTCTCTCTCTCTCTGCTTGGAAGCACACGGTTGAAGATGTGAGTTCTCAGCTTCCTGCTCTGGCTGTCTACAACCATGCCTCCTTCACCATTATCATCTCTCCCTCTGTAACCCAAGATAAGCTAAACTCTTCCATATGCTCTGATACCTGGAGAGAGGGAAGATCTCACGAGGAGATGCTGAGGAGCTGTGGGCACATAGGACACACTTTGCCATTAGACAAATGGATAAAGGAAGACACCAGGCATAGGACAGCACACAGGCAGGTACAGGCACACCCACAGACAGGAACACACACAGCAGACAAGCAAGCACACAGGACTACACAGAAACTGGGATGCCTTATATCAACACCCATGATGAACAAGCCTGGAAAAGAAAAACCACACCATAATAACAGGATCAGAAACTGTCTGGTAATACAAGATGGGGCACCCATGCCACTATACTGCTGGGTGGGTACTAAAAAGGGGTGTCATTGAAAAGATCTCTAAACATAGTGGCTGAAATATCTCCAAATTTTATAATAAAGCAAAATAAAATAGACAAGCGAGCAAGCAATCCACAGACCTCCAGAGTGGAGAGAAAGAAGCCTTCTGAGTGGGGCGAAAGCAAAGAAATACACACCAAAACAAAATAGATTCCTGAAGGCTGAAGGGAACTAAGAGAAAGAGGGACAACCCAAAAATGAGAGACGAGAGCTGGGCTTTACCTGAGGGGGGGTAGTTTGAGTGACAGGGGACATCCCCAAAGCTAGAAGGAAGAGGTCCCACTTCTCAAGTGCTAAAGGGAGAGAGTTCTATAGCCAGAGACAATAACACTTTGTACTTAAAAGGGATGGCTCAGACTTTCCTAGACACAAGAAAAGCGCTTGCAGTTTTCACCAGCAGAAGTACCCCAAAAGAAGAACTGTGCAAGACCCTCTAGACAAAGGAGGAATGGCAAAAGAGGACAGTCTGCAATACCAGAAAGCAAAGCCTAACGCACAAAATGGCAACTAGGTACATACAGCTCCCATTATGCCCCCGAAGTAGTTTGATCATCGAAGCCAAAATCGGTAGTTCTGTCCAATGTGGTCTTTTGTGCATGCATAGAAATGTTCAGACAATTAATTACATTATCAGTGATGTAGATTAAGGGAGTGCGAGATTTCTATACTTCACTGGTGCAGTGGTTGCTCTTGCAGAGGACCTGGCTTTGATTCCCAGCACCCACATGGAGACTCATAACTAACTGTAATTCTAGTTTCAAGGTATCTAACATCCTCTTCTGGTCTGTGCTGCACTTCATGCACATATATACGCAGGCAAACGTTTATACATATAAAATAAATCTTTAAAAAGAAAAGTTTTTTTAGGGAGATGGAAAGACAGCTCAGCGGGAACACTGACTTCTTTTCTAAAGGACACAAGTTTTTTTTAATCCCAGCACCCACATGTTGGCTCAAACCATCTGATGCCCTCTTCGCGGTATCCATGGGTGTGCTGCATGCACATGGTGCACATGCATACATGCACCAAACCACCTATAAACATACAAATAAAGTTTTCTATACTTTAAATTCAAACCTATAAAGTACAGACATAAATAGACTATGTAAGTTTGTGTATGTGTGCGTAATATTACCATTAATTATGTAAAAATACTTTGAATAACACTATTGACAAATTAAAAGAAATTTTAAAATATAAAATTACCCACAGGGAAGCAGAAACATGAAAACTTGAAAGAATAATAAGGAAACAATAAAATGAGATAAAAATAATGCACCAAAACCCTAAGATTAATAATTGCTTCAATTTGAAAGTTGAATATTGGCATGGGGGCTCTTTTAAAGGCTGGACTCTGAGCTAAAGAAAGATAAACTTTTTAAGACAAATTTTCTCTTTGGTATATCTAGTCATTTTTTAAAATCGAAGTCCTTTTTTTTTTTTTTAATGTGTGCATAACACCTGTGTGAAGGTCAAAGGACAATTGTCTGTAGTCAGTTCTTTCTTTCTACCATGTGGTTTTCAGGAATTAGATTCAGCCTCCATGGCAAGTACATTTAGCCATTCAACCATCTCATCAGTCCAAAACATAAATTCTTTTTTAGCTGTAGTGACACAGGTAAATGAAAAGTAAAAAGGCTTTTTAAAAATAGCAATAATAATAAAATTATATAAATAATAAAATATTTTATATAATATATCATCACACATAATGTTATGTATTACATATAATACAATATATTACAATATATAATATATAGTGTGTAGTATATAGTACATTTTGTATATTATATATACTAAAATATATAATTATACTATACATATCATTATATTTATAATATATAACATAATAACATCTTATATAATAATATAATGATCACTTATGATGATGATGATGATGATGATGCCAAATGTCTAGCCAATGGGTGAATGGTTAAGTGTTTTAAGGAGTGTGCTTTATGACTGAATACTATTCTAATCACAGGAATAAACTTCAGCACACAACAAACAGCATGTAAGATTACAGTGCTGAGTGAAAGAAGCTAGACGAAAATATGAACAAGCAGGTTCCCATCAATAATCAGTTGCAAATATGACAATGACATCTGTGCTTTCCTATAGATTGATGAAGATGGACAGAAGGACCACTGAGACCCAGGAGGACTTTTGAATAGTATTTATGGTGCCGATGACTTTATTGATGGCCACATCAAGTTTAACAAGGTGAGGTGCATGCTATTTATTGGTTATGGTTATACTCAATAGCCCCTTAGTGGGTATGGTGGTTTGAATAGGCATGGACCCCCATAGTCTAGTATGTTTGAATGGTTGGTCCATGGGGGAGTGGTACCATCAGGAGGTGTGGCCTGGTTGGTGTAGGAGTGGTTTTATTGGAAGAAGTGGGTCACTGTCTCCTATGCTCAAGCTCTGCCCAGTATGGAACACACTCTCCTCTTTGCTGCCTGCAGATCAAGATGTAGAACTCTCTGCTCTTTCAGCACCAAGTCTACCAGCCTGCTGCCATGCTTCCCACCATGATGACAATGGACTAAGCCTCTGATTCTGTAAGCCAGCCCCAATTAGATGTTTTACTTTGTAAGTGTTGCCTGGAGTAGGGGTCCTCTCTGACTCTGATGCCTCCCTGTGGATCCCATTCCCATAACTGGCTGCCTTGTCTGGCCTTAGTAGGAGAGGATGTACATAGTCCTGTAAAGACTTAATGTGCCAGGGCAGGTTGGTACCCATGGGGGGGACCTCCTCTTTCTCTGAGGAGGAGAGGGGAAGGATAGGGGGAAGGGTGTGTGAGGGGGTGACTAGGAGAAAAGGAAGGGAGCTGCAATCAGGATATAAAGTGAATAAATAAATTAATTAATTAAAAATTGAGAAAAAATTAAAGAAAAAAGAAGAGTCACTTTGGTTATGGTGTCTTTTTACAGCAATAAAACCTTAACTAAGACAGTGGGTTAAAAATATGAGTACATAGGGATTCCAGAGATGCAAACAGGCTTGAGGTCATAATCAGAGTGCGCTAAAGAGATGGATTTTAACTTCACTATATTCTAGAATATTCCCTAATTCTCATAATAGGAAAGCACAGGTGTGTTTGTCATATTTGCAGTGTGACGTCAACTCCCCGTAGTGTTGTCAATTGTAGGCCACCACCACGTCCACGCTGGGCTTTCCACGAGTATTTGTATTTCCAGAACGGCTGGTTATTTGCTTTACTGTCCAAACACAGAACTTTTAAAATTAGTTAGAAAATCTTCTCTCCTCTTTTTTTTTTTTTTCTTTCCTTTGCTGTTTTGCTATTTCACAATCTGGCTTGAAACTTCCTCTGTGGCAGCCATGCAGAACCGAGAAGTGCAAGATACGTTTTGGAATCTTGAGTCACTTGTGATTGTCTCCCCTGTGCCATCGGCAGACACCCTGCTGACCCAGTACGGTCACCACAGTCTATCACACCGATTTGTCCCCTAAGCATCTTTCATTAAGGCATGCATTACTTAAAACCAGCTAAACAGCAGACAAGCAGGCGTGAGAGTCATCCAGGAAGTTTCTAGGACAACTAAAACCATAAAGAACTTCGTCAGTAATGAGCAGTAAGGTTTCTTTCTTCCTTCCTTTCTTTCTTCCTTTCTTTCTTTCTTTCTTTCTTTCTTTCTTTCTTTCTTTCTTTCTTTTTCTCATGACCCTCAGGTTTGGAGAATGTGCAGAAGCAAAGAGAAATTAAGATGTCCATCACAGTCTGTGAAGAAAATAACATAAACTCCACGATTACAACATGGACGCATGTTCATAAATGAAGATATAGACACACGGACACTCCACGTGTGATGGCAAGCACTCACACATCCATCCATAAACACACACGTGAATATCAATAAGTATATATTTGTATATTAATTTTGTAGAAGGAGGAGCAGGAGGAGAAGAAAGAGAATGCACATTGAGTCTACTCTGGGCCTATATATTTATTTATCCTCATTTTCCTGCCTTGTGTTCCTTATCCACGTTGGAGAATTTAAAGCAAATATACATGAAAATGCTTTTGAAAGTGTTCTTTGTAAGACTAGCAATTGCATAATTATAGCTTTCTTGGGATGGTCACACACTGATGGTATTTTCTACCAAATAATATATGTGTGTATTTATTTATTTATTCAAAATAGCACTCTAGGAAATACTTCAGAAAATAAAAACAAGAGACAAAGTCGAATTCTTATTTACATGTAATAAGAACACAGCACACATGCTGTTCCCTCGCTGGCAGGGTTATATAATTCTTCTTTTTCAAAAAGTTTACACAAAAAAATATAAAGAAAACACAAATATCTTAGGCGATAAACTAGGAAACAAGCAGGGCACTAAGAGTCTCAGAATCATAAGATGCCAAAGGCTAAAGTTTATTACACAATTCAGGATGGATTTAGTCTGTGTGAGTGACGGAATAACTCCAAGATTTCATTTCAAGGCTCAAGTGTTTGCCCAGCCACCTGGGACAGAGTTTATGGGAAAGTCTGTAGATGATAAAAATGAGCTCAAACATTTCATAACTTGCACTCTCCGTCTCCATCCGACTTCTGGTCCTCTTTTATTTGTCTCTCTGATTGTCAGGACCTGTTGACATGTTGGCTGCTGCTCCCTCCCCATCACTGAAGCAGAACATTTAAGCTGGGACCTCTAGGATGGGATTGGCCAGGACTGTTGTCTCCAGAGCAGAGCAACTTCCCTTGAAGCAATACCTCCATTCTCCTGTAGAGGGAGATGTGGAATGCAGGTGTGTCTGTCTGCTATAGTGTCCCTAGCAACGCTTTCACATCACACTCCTAGTAGGGACTCCTGGAGGTGATGGTGGTGAGGGGACACAGGGAACATTAGCTTTTCTGTTAGTGAAATTGATCCCAGTCTGGTGTTGATATGTTCTCTCTTATAACCCATATTCATAAATATGGTATACAGAACTTTTAATTTATTTTTAAAATTTTATGTGCATGGGTGTTTTTCCCTTGTACTTATGTATATACATAAATGCATATATATATATATATGCAGTGCCCTTGGAATCCAGAAGAGGTATCAGATCCCCTGAAACTAAGGTTAAAGACGATTGTGAGCTACCATGTGGGTGCTTGGAATTGAACCCTTGTTCTTTGAAAGAGCAGTTAGGGCTCTTAACGGCAGAGCCATCTCTCCAGCCCCCTTCTCTCATTCTTAGTGATGACTCTGGAGCTGGCCTTTGCTGTTGAGTTGCTAATGAGATGGGAGGTAATTTGAAAACTCTTTTTTTAAAAAAAAATTTATTAATTTATTCTTGTTACATCTCAATGGTTATCCATCCCTTGTATCCTCCCATTCTCCCCTCCCTCCCATTTTCCCCTTATTCCCCTCCCCTATGACTGTTCCTCAGAGGGATTACCTCCCCCTGTATATGCTCATAGGGTATCAAGTCTCTTCTCGGTGACCTGCTGTCCTTCCTCTGAGTGCCACCAGGTCTCCCCCTTCAGGGGACATAGTCAAATGTGAGGCACCAGAGTATGTGAGAAAGTCATATCCCACTCTCCACTCAAGTATGGAGACTGTTCTGACCATTGGCTAGATCTGGGTAAGGGTTTAAAGTTTACCGCCTGCATTGTCCTTGGCTGTTGCCTTAGTTTGAGCGGGACCCCTTGGCCCAAATCTGCCTATCATAATGTTCTACTTGTAGGTTTCTAGGACCCACTGGATCCTTCTACATTGCTATTCTCACATGGTTCTCTCATCTAGAGTCCCAATAGGATGTCCTCCCCTCTGTCCCAGTTTCCTGGTAAGGGAAGGCTTTCGTGGGACATGCCCCTTGGGCTAGTATGCAGATATAAGTGAGTATATACCATTTGAGTCTTTCTGCTTCTGGGTTAACTCACTCATTATGATAATTTCTAGCTCAATCCATTTATCCACAAATTTCGGGAATTCTTTGTTTTTAATAGCTGAGTAGTATTCCATAGTGTATATGTACCACAGTTTCTTTATCCATTCTTCTACTGAGGGACATTTAGGCTGTTTCCATGATCTGGCTATTATGAATAAGGCTGCTATGAACATGATTGAGCAAATTTTCTTGTTATGTGCTGGTGCATCTTCTGGGTATATTCCAAGGAGTGGAATAGCTGGGTCTTGAGGAAGCACTATTCCCAGTTTTCTGAGATAGCACTTGAAAACTCTTGAGTGAGTCCCAGGGAGGCTTCCAGGGCACACTTGATTGTGCAATCCGCAGCCATTCTTGATTGTATCTTAACATAATGGCTAGACTTAGTGGGAGGGTGATTTGACCAGAGTCACTCATAGCATCTGTCATGGTGGACAGCAGGCAGGACAAGGAAAGAAAGAAAACGGGAACTATCATTCAAACTGTGGGTCGCCTGGTCCTCCAGAAGACACGGTTTCAAGACCTTTCACATCTGGCTGTTGTGTGATATTATCCCTTGGGAGATGTGAACAAGTGTCACGTCAGATAGGAAACTGACAACAGACTAAAGTAATGTCATCAGTTCAGACTGGTGAAGTAATGACTTTACTGGGGCTTCTTACAGGTGTGTGAGTAGAGGGGTTGCTTATAAGAGTATGGAGAACTCAAAGATGGCAACATCACCAACATTTTACCACAGAATAGGTGCTGCCTCATGAAATCTGGAGCCCTGGGGCCCTTCTTACTATTTGAAGGTACTTGACAGGTCAGAGGCTCTTTCAGGAGGCTCATCTGGTCTGAGAGCCTAAGCAGCTTTGCTGGTCTGAGTGTCCTCAGCAGTCCTTATTACTGATACAACCTTGGGGATCGAGAGTCTTGTGCATCTGGTTAGTTTCAGGGACTTCCTGGGGCATGTGAGTTGTTGTTCACTTCATGATTCTTAAGGAGCTTTCTTCCAGGATAAGAAAGATTTCAACTGGGAGGAAATTGGCCATCCTAACATTGGCCATCTTAAGGAGCTAGAGATGGGAGAGCTGACCAAAGAGTAGAATCTGCCCTTGTGAATCTCATATTTTATAAAGTTTGATAATAAAACAACTATTAACTAGGAATAACTAAAATGATAGGCAGTAACTTAGCTCTGATAGAGCAAAAACAGGAGAGAGAGAGAGAGAGAGAGACAGAGACAGAGAGACAGAGAGACACAGAGACAGAGACAGAGACAGAGAGACAGAGAGAGGTGATCCTGAATTTTTTTTTTGCCTGTGTTTTTTTTTTATTTTTAATTAATTTATTCTTGTTACATCTCTATGGTTATCCCATCCCTTGTATCCTCCCATTATCCCCTCCCTTTCATTTTCCCCTTATTCCCCTCCCCTATGACTGTTCCTCAGAGGGATTACCTCCCCCTGTATATGCTCATAGGGTATCAAGTCTCTTCTCAGTGACCTGCTGTCCTTCCTCTGAGTGCCACTAGGTCTCCCCCTCCAGGGGACATAGTCAAATGTGAGGCACCAGAGTACTTGAGAAAGTCAAATCCCTCTCTCCACTCAAGTGTGGAGACTGTCCTGTCCATGGGCTAGATCAGGGTAGGGGTTTAAATTTTACCGCCTGTATTGTCCTTGGCTAGGGCCTTAGTTTGAGCGGGACCCCTTGACCCAAATCTGCCTATCATAATGTTCTACTTGTAGGATTCTAGGACCCACTGGATCCTTCTACATTGCTATTCTCCCATGGTTCTCTCATCTAGAGTCCCAATAGGATGTCCTCCCCTCGGTCCCAGTTTCCTGGTAAGGGAAGGCTTTCGTGGGACATGCCCATTGGGCTAGTATGCAGATATAAGTGAGTATATACCATTTGAGTCTTTCTGCTTCTGGGTTAACTCACTCATTATGATCATCTCTAGCTCAATCCATTTGTCCACAAATTTCGGGAATTCCTTTTTGATGATAGAACAATACTGCAGAAGTGGGCTAGAAAGAGGCACATGCATGTATGCATGTGTGTACATCAGTGTAATTGCAGTGGATGCCTGAAGTGGGTGACAGATGCCCTGGAACTTGAGCTATAGATGGTCGGCTGTGAGATGGATGACTTAGGAGTGGGGAACTGAGCTCAGGTCTTCTGCAAGAGCAGCAAGTGATCTTAACCACAGAGCTCTCCAGCTCCCAAGTTAAGCATTTTTATGCACTGGAAGATTCTGTTAGCTCTTATATATCACAGAATTTCCTCTGTTTATATGTTTTAGGGTTCAGTTGCTAGAGAGGACCAATGTGGTCAGAGCTGTAGAGACAAACTAGGGGCAAGCTGAACTTAATTCAGAAATGTAAGTTTTTAAGTTTAATTTTCAGTATTTAATATGTGACTTGCACCTGAAAC
Source organism: Acomys percivali (assembly GCA_907169655.1). Classification (NCBI taxonomy): domain Eukaryota; kingdom Metazoa; phylum Chordata; class Mammalia; order Rodentia; family Muridae; genus Acomys; species Acomys percivali. The sequence goes on along the minus strand of OU015754.1, from coordinate 23,662,107 downwards.
TTCCTTGGGATCTCATGAATTTGTGTGTCCTGAGACTAACTTATCCCTGGGATCAGCAGCTCCATCTTAGATTTTACTGTTTTCCATCTCTTTTCAAATCGCTAGAGTGAGTGTATGCATATCACCCGGATCTATGCACTGACCTGTCAGAATATCAACATAGATCTAGTCAAAATACCTTAATATACTCATTAGAAGTAAAATTAGAATCAAGACAAGACCAAAACTAAAAATGAAATAATTATTGAAATTAGGAAAATTATATCCAATAATGTATTATTACACAAAATTATTTTAATTGGCTAATTTTTTCTTATTCAATAGATATTTCTTGAGCATAATGTGTGTATCTTGTCCTCAGTAAAAGAGTTCAAAGTAAGAATATTGTGTGTGCTATGTTCAACTGTTCTTGGTGCAATGGGGCATTATTAACAGGTGAAATGGTTGCTGGTGTCTCTCATGGTGCCATGGCAGAATAATAGGGAAGTTGTGCTAGAGGGTAAGAAAGGAGTTCTCCCTTCTCCCAACAAGGGATCAGAGAAGATCCTTCCAAGATGGCATGTGTGTTGAGAATTAAAATATAAAACTTCTAGCCAAGAGTAAGTTGGATAAAGATGCTTCCATTGGAAAAAAAAAATAAACTCAGAGCCAAGAAGCTAGGAATTCTAAGCAACAACTCCAATCTCTGAAGGAGACTGAGGAAATAAAGACCAGTTTATAATGGGAAGAGAAATGTCTCAATAGTTATGATCCTAAGTTATTCTTTAGTAGATTTAATTCATTGAATCTTCACAACAACATTATGAACTAGATATTTTATCCTGCCCATGGATATATGGGTAAGCAGAGACATAGAAAGAGCAGAAACGATTTCACGCCTATGAAACACACTTGATAGAATTGCAAATGTGATTCTACACAAAACTTCCATATAAATGATCCTAGGGACAGAATTACTAATGGCTCAAAATGGAAAGAGTCCAAATAGCCATCCACAAACAAATGAGTAGACACAATGTGCTATATCCACATGATGGAGTGTATTCAACCCCTAAGGATATCATGTTAAGTGAAAGAAGCCAGACATACCACATTAAATACCACATGATCTCTGTTAAGAAAAACAAACAAACAAACACAAGAACAATAAAAAACCAACCAACCAAAAAAAAAAAAAAGCCCTCAAAATTACAAATCCATAAAGAAAGTAGGTTGGTGGTGGTTGTAGGGATTGGGGCATCATGGGAAGTGGGAATTGATGGCTGCTAGATGTAGGGTTTGTTTTAGAAGCTATAAAAACAATAAGCAACCTAGTGATGTTCTTAGTGGAGTTTTAAGGCAAAAATCTGGATTCCAGAAGCCTCAATAAGCTGATTTTTGGCCATCCCAAATCCAACATGCCAATTAAAGATAAATAATACCAAAAAACAGAGAAAGGAGATTTATTCAAAATGGCCACATTGGGAAGAGGAACAAAGTTTTAAAAAGGATCTAGTGGAAGCCAAGACTGTCTTCCAGGGTTCTGACATTATGTTTAGGCTTAAGAAGAAGACATGAGGCATACATAATTAAACAGCTGTGGTCCTGCCTGCCGCTGACCCATCATAGCCTGTCCTGTAAGATTGGCTGACAAATGGTAATAGTTGTATAGAATCTCTTCCTGGAAGACAAGATCCCCTTTGGCTAGCACGGGAATTCAGCTTTTCCAGCATGGGATTTCTGGGGAATTTTAATTTGGAGGAGGTGGTGTCATTGTTTCAAAGGTCTTTATAGGCAAGGGAGTGTGTGTGGGAAACAGGTGCCTCTCTTTAGAGTATGTCCGCCCCTTCCCAGGGCTATCAAGATCATGGGTATGAAACTCTGCACATAGACTCCAACCCACCAAATTAAACACTATAAAGAGGAGAGTTTTATTCACATGGATTAAACTGAATAAGAAACACTCGAAAGTAAAAGAAACACACCCAACATCACAGGTACAAAAGTAGCAGTTGTTGGGTTTGTAGCAGACGCCGGGCTACAATTCCTGATCTTTGTACGTTGTACACTATTCACCCTGCACGATGACTGGAGGGGTTCAATGTTTACCCCATGGGGATATTTTGCTCTCAGATTGAAAGCTGAGGTGCTGCAAGGATGTTCCCCCAAATTAATTTAAACAATGCAGCTGGTTGGGGATTCCTGGAGGATAATGTCTGTGCTGCTTTTGTCTACCGTCAGTATTCCTGAATGGATTTTTGGTCTTTACATGAACAAATCGTGATAAACGTCGAATAGAAACTACAAAGATAGGTCAACATGTTGAGGCTTCAAGGCACACATTCGAAGCAGCAGAGATGATGGCTCGGAGGACAAGAGTGCTTGCTGCTCTTCCACAGGATCTGAGTTTGACTCCCAGCACTGACATCAGGTGGCTCTCATCTGCCTGTAACTCCAGCTCAGCCAGGTCTGATGCCCTCTTCTGGCCCCTGTGGGAACTGCACACTTGATAAAGCACACACATTGACAAATGAAAATAAATCTTAGAAAAACAATTTCACAAAATGTGTGCTCATCATCTGCCTATGTATGCCACATGCTTCATGGGTGATGGTTTCAGAGGTACACTACATGTGTTTGAGACAGAATATTCTAGCACATTTGGTAGACAAGTATACCATGGGTTAAACCTGAGGTGATAAAAGCAACTGAGCTCAAGGAGTTGAACTTGCTTGTTCTTCAATATTTGTCCTCCAGAGAGAAAACTGGTATATTAGTGTTATATGCATATACCTGGTATAATTTATTGGCCCCAGAGGACCATCTGTCATGGGTCTGTGACTGACCAGGTGGGTAATGATGCTACATCTGAGAGCTGACTGGTTAGCATTCCCTGTATCTCATTGCTGTGGTAGATGATAGTGACCTGGGTACACACTCAGGCTTTGTTCTTTAGTTCTGTTTTTAAAAGCTTATTTGGGCACTAGGGGTGGGGAGATGGCTTCGTTGGTACAACATTTGTGCTGCCAGCACAGGTAGCTGAGTTTGATTTCCCCAAACTCATAGGAAAAAGCTGAGTATGGTGGCACGTATTAGTGATCCTAGAGCTTGCAAGGCAGAGACAGGCGGATTGCTTGGAGCTTTCTGGCTAGCCAGTCTAGCCTAACTGAAAAAATTCCAGGCCAATGAGAGACCTTGTTTCAATAAAATAAATGATCTTCCTGGTGACTGACACTTGAGTTTGTCTTTGGCCTCTGCATGCATGTGCAAACAGGTACACATGCAACACACACACACACACACACACACACACACACACATACACACACACACACACACACACACACACACAGCACTCATAAGCCCGTTTGATTTGGGAAAAGTCATTTGGTGAGGTGTTAATGAGTTAAGTTGGGAGGGCAAGAGGAGTCACACTGCCTGTGTGTTAAATAGAACAAGGCAAGTGTTGTCTGTGAGACTCTGAAGGTTTGCTGTCCCCACCTCTATTAAGATGCTAATTAGATAATTTGCACAAAGCACACTTCACCATGCCTCATACCTGGAAGCTGTTTTAACAAATTGTTGCTGAGACCGAAGGGCTGGTGCATGACCTATGAGATTACAGGTATCTGTGGGGAGAGACAGAGGTTAGGAGCCTTTCCCTTGCTTCTGTGCTTTTTTATATAGAAAGTTAAAGAAGAGGGCTTACTTAAAGGGGAAGCAGCTATGGCCTGGGATATTGTTGAAGATAAAGTAATTCTACTAACACCTAAAATTCATCTATGGATTGAAGAAGACCTCTATCTATGTTGGGCTAATATCCACTAATAAGTGAGTATATACTATACCTGTCTTTCTGGGTCTGGGTTATCTCACTCAGGATGATCATTTCTAGTTCCGTCCATTTGCCTGAAATTTTCAAGATTTCCTTGTTTTTAATAACTGAGTAGTATTCCACTGTGTAAGTGTGCCACAGTTTCTTTATCCGTTCTTCGACTGAGGGACATCTAGGTTGTTTCCAGATTCTGGCTATTAGGAATAAGGCTGCTATGAACATAGTTGAGCAAATGTCTTTGTTGTGTTGTGGAGCATCTTTTGGGTATTTACCAAGAAGTGGGTCTTGAGGTAGCCTTATTTCTCTGAACAGATGCTGGAACTTGCTACTGGTGAGAGTGGTATGAAAGAACAGAGAGACAGAAGGATCCAGAGGGTTCAGGAACCCCATAAGAAGATCATCAAGGCTGGTCAATCTGAACCCAGGGGGCCTGCACAAGCTGCTGTACTAACCAAGGGCAATGCATGAAGTAAACCGAGACCCCTTATTCAGATCTAGCCAATGGACAGTTCATCCCCCACAGTTGTGGGGAGATCAGGGACTGCCTCTGACATGAACTCTGGTGCCCAGTATTTGACCACTTCGCCTTGGTAAGGAGGCCTGGTAGCAGTCAGGGGAAGGGGAAGCAGGCTATGGGGATAAGATCTGATAGGCTGTGATCATTTGGTAGGGAGATCCCCTTCTGTTACAGGTCTAGGGGAGGGGAATAGGGTGAAAAAAGGAGTGGGGGCGGGGAACAGGAAGATACAAGAGAGGGAATAATAATTGGCATGTAATCTGAATAAACTATATAAAAATAAATAAATAAAATTTAAAGAATTCATCTATTGAGCATGGAATAAAGGGCATGGCAGATTTATCATCATGTGCACATCCTTACCTGGAACTAATGCTCCTGAAAGCTCTGTGTACTTTCTTTCCTTGAGACATTTAAATGTGTCCCCTTTATAACAATAATAAGTGCACTAATGGAAGCAGTCAGGACATACAGAGGCCAGGCTGAAAGGCAGAAGCTCTGGCCTTCTTAAATGGCTATCACTTTATAAAAACACAGCATAATGTGTTGAATGTCAAGTAGATTAATATGTCAGATGGGGGAACACTGCCTTGTAACGCTGTCGCATTTAGATAATTGAATACTCTAATAGCTTCACATCTTGATCAAAGTTAAAATATCAGGATTGACATCACTTCTTGCCACAGGATGCTCATCTTATCAGATGCTTTAAAATCTCTACAGTAACTGGAAGGTCGTGCCTGGCTTGTGTACACAGAACTCTCGTGGCAGACCCCGGCATACATAAACACATTACCGAGCAATGATGGATAGTTATTTAATGGGGCTTGAAATTACTTCTGTCTGTATGACTTGGATAGAGCAAAGGTTTGGGCTTCTGGCTCATCAGGAGCAACATCGGGCAAACCTGACTTTGCCAGTGTCTCAGGGGTTGGAACATAAGATTCTGTAGGTAAGAGCTCTTCACTTTGTATATCATGCCTTTAAATTATTTCCTTGTAAAAGTAATTAAATAAATTTGTAAAAGTACCATTTTTTATCCTCAGAAATCATAGCCTTAATCATTAGCTAGAAATATAAATGAAGAAAGAAGTCACTATTTAACCATTTAACTGATAGGTGTTTGCCTCAATAGAAAGAAAGGCCCGTAAGTATTCCATGCAATAATATAATCCCAGACTGGAAAAAAGAAAATTGTATTTTTACATGTAATATACTGATTTAAAAAAAAAAAACAAAGTAATAGTCTTAGGTTCTCCCCTCGAGTCAATGGCCTAGCCTGTAATGTGGGTTTGGCCCAACTAATAGGACCAGACATGAGAGCTGTCTTGTAGAAAGGGCTTTAAATCCAATCAGAAAGTGGTTGGTTGTTCCCATAAGATTCGTACCACTATTATACCAACAGGCTTATCTTGCCAGTTTGATTGTTATTGAAACTCACAGGGTTCATAACTGGGTGAGAGTTTTGGGTCCTGCTAGAGTAGCTAGAACCTTCCACAGAGCCCTACACCCATTGCACATACAGGCATCACTAAGCGGATGCAGTGGGTTTAAATTAAAAACAGAACATGTGGGGCTAGAGAGATGGCTCAGCGGTTAAGAGCACTGGCTGCTCTTCCAGAGGTCCTGAGTTCAATTCCCAGCAACCACATGGTAGCTCACAGCTATCTGTATTGATATGTGGTGCCTCCTTTGGGCGTGCATAAAGACAGTGTATGCATATACATAAAATAAATAAATAAATACATTTTTAAAAAAAATAGAGCTTACGAATCTGGGCGGGAGAGATGGGAATAAAGAGGGTGGAGGGAACGGAGGGCAGATTTGACCAAACTGCATTATACGCAATGTATGGAAATTCCAATATTTAAATACGTTCTCCGTTCCAAGCAGACACTGATCATTCTTCTTGAGTTCCTTTACAGATAGTTAAAAACCTGGTTTATATTTCTCTCCAAGGCTAAGGTTCAAAGAGGGAAAGTCCCTCCTTGTGTTATCCAGTGTGCTTCTAGACCTTAACCCAAAACCTGCGTTTTATTGAACAAATGAATTTGGATTCTAAAGACTATAAGTTGATGGCATTCTTAAGCAGGGGATATAAAGTCTAAGCAAAGGCTGTGAAGGCCCCATTTATTTCTAGGCTAGATTGTGTCCGGCTACTTTTGAGCTATTTTAAAGTTTGCTTTTGACTCCTCCTTCACAGACAGGATTAATAAACGTGTGGCTGTCGCTCCAGTGTCAAGGCTGGTGGGAGAAGATCTTTGTCTTGTTTTGGTTTCTGTGTGAACGAAGGCATTTAAAGGTGTAGCTGTTAAGAAAAACCTTTAACTTTGGCTTCTGGGATGAGGCCAGCGAGACTTGCAATCTGCAGGAAAGCGATGTTGAACTAACAACGAGATGTCATTAGTGTCATTTGTCTCCCAGCCTCTGTAAATGTCAGTGCTCAGCTCCATTAGAGAGCGACTCTCCTTAACAAAATGGGACCCAGGGATGGACGTGCAGAGACACAAAAGCTTGAGTGTGTGTGTGTGTGTGTGTGTGTGTGTGTGTGTGTGGTGTGTCTTGGGAGTAGTGAATATTAAGCCACCAACGACCAACTCTTCCAACATTCTGGGGGAGACAGAGATTTGTCACCCCCCCCATTCTTCCAGACCCCCAGTGTCACTATTTCCCTCTCATTTCTCCCTCCATCTTCATATCTCTCACCTCTGCTCTCCCTCTCTTCTCTCTGTGCCTCTGTTCCTCTCTGTCTCTCTCTCCCTCTTTCCCTCTCTCTTTCTTTCTCTCCTCCTTCTCTCTCTGTCTTTTCACTGCCGGCTCCCTGAGCGAATGTGTCTGCAAAGCTCTCTGTGCAACGGCCCTGCTGTCACCAGCCTGCTCCTACAAACCCATCTGCCATCTCCCTGTGAGCCCTTTGCCAGCAGAGACAGAATGACATTTTATTACCCTCAGTCACGGAGTGATGGCCTTTTATCTTTTAACACACACACACAAGCGGGAACGTGGCTGTATCCTTTCTCTGTCGTCTCTCGTCTTCCTGCGGCCGGTGATTTCAGGCTGTGAGTTCCACCTCCAAGGGTCTGATCTGTGTCAGGTGAAACCAGAGCTGGTGGTGACCAACTACATACAGTAATTACATCCCATCCCCCCCTCCCTTTATCCATCCCACGGGGACCTCATTGCACAGCTCTAGCTGTGAGGCGTGGTGCCCCGCCTGCCCTTGAGCTTCCTTGTTTCAAGCTTGGAGACACGAAAACAGGACACCAAGCAGGCAGCTCCTCAAGAAATAACTGGCTGGTCATTTCTGCCTAAGAAGGCGAGAAAGGAGAAGCATGGCCTCCCTTTAACTCCAGTTGCTCTAGAACTTTCTATGGTCTGTATTATGGGTACCCTGTGTCAGTATAGTGACCTGCTTTCTTGTTTGCAGATAATGCTTTGCTGTTGTGTTTGGAGATAGAATCGCCTGTAGTTCAGGGTGGCCTTGAACTCCTGATCCTCCTGCCTCCGCCTCTGGAGCCGTGGGACGATAGGTGTGCCGCGCTACCATGCTGGATCTGGCTACGTAACTCCAATAGATATATCCCAGAGGAAGCTTATCTCATTACGGCACATGGGAACAGTATTTATCGATTTCCACATTTATGAAACATGGCTGGCATGAAAATAGAACCATGTTGCTCAATTACAGCAGCAAAGCAATATTCAGTGTCGCTTCAATGTTCCTTCTTTTTTTTTTTCAGGGAATGGCCTGTTGATGGTGGCACCATCCTCTAGTCACAGGAGAGGAGCCTGATGACCAAAGGAGAGGGTGGGGAATATGTGAGGGGACGGGGTCCCTGGACTGAGCTGGAGCATCCCCACTTGGGTCAGGTGACAGAGGGGACAATATTGTCTCATCTCTGCCAGTAGTTAGTTCCTGGTAGCTTTTGAGGATCCTGACAGTTGAAAGCCTGGCAAAGCCAAGGGATTGTTGCACATCTCCTGGAAGGAGCAAAGTGTACAGTCCTCATGACTCAGCAGCAGTCACCATTTGGAGTGGTTATTACTGCTCTGGGACAGGGCCCTGCACTGGCCCCTCTATGGGTTGTTCACTGTCTCCCATTGTCAGACTTGGTGATGTTCTCAGGAACTAAGGCAGCTGGCCAGCTGTTTGTAGACTCCAGGACTGGTAAGACCTCTCAGTACCATCTTCAGATTAGGCTGGGTTTTTTTTATTTTGGTGGGGGGTGGGGGTGTTCAGTAGGCAAGACCCACCCACAACCTCCTCCCTTGTCAAGCAGGGTCTGGACGGGTGGGGTTTGTACTTTGGTGTCCAGCATTGTCAACAGCCATTCCTGGACATATGCCACTCCCCAAGGATCCTTGGAGGAAGAGGAGGAGGAGGAGGAGGAGGAGGAAGAGGAGGAGGAGCTTGGGCAGGGAGCAGAGCCACCTTGTCTCTGGACTTTGATGTTTAAAGACTGGTCTACGCGTCTCTGCCTGACTAGTTCTTCGATGATGACAGCTCCACTCTAAGTTAAAAATATCTTCAACACGGCAAACCTATTATTTTGAAGATGGTATTTTAGGATGGAGCTATATTTGAAAGGCAGCAAGTTGAATTAAAATAGTAAATAACTCTCCATGCAGGTATTCGGTGCACTAAAAACAATTTAAAAATAAGACCTGGTTCTCCCTGTAAGTGAAGAGACACTTCTTCCCTTTTCCTAGAACAGCTGTTCTGGGGAGTTCCTAACTGCAAAGCTTCACTTTGTGTGTGTGTGTGTGTGTGTGTGTGTGTGTGTGTGTGTGTGTGTGCACGCAAGTGTACATGTGTGTATGATGTGTGTGCCAGCATGGGCACATGTGTGTGTGCATGTGTTGTGCATGTGTGTATGGTGTGCACACATGTGTGTATGTATATGCATGCATGTGTGTGTATGATGTGTGCATATGTGGGTATATGTATGTATGCACACATATGTTTGTCAGTGTATGTATGTGTGTGTGCATCAGTGTGTGCACATGTGTTGTGCATATGTGTATGTGGCGTGTGCGCATGCACGTGTGTATATCGTATGTGTACATGGGTGTAAGGTGTGTGCACGTGTGTGCATGTGTGAGTATGATTTTCATATATATGTGCAAATTACTTTAGAAGCTAAGTATGCCTCTTGCTAACTTTATGGCCTGGAATTTCTTTTTATTTGGATTCTGGGATCATGTCTTATACATTGCTTCACCAAAAATGGATAAGAGGTCAGGAATCAAATTTTCCTGGCACCTCACTCCAAGTTGCAAACCTGGCTCTTGTCATAAAGACGGGGGCGGAGGGTGGACATTTTTTTCACCTTATAAAACTAATTGTGTGTTTGTGAGCTGTTGTGTGTGGGGCTGTTGCTGGAGTGAGTGATGGCTCAGTGGGTAAGATCACTGGCTGCTCTTCCAGAGAGGCCTGGGTTCGACTCTCATCACCCACCTGGCAGCTCATAATCATTTGTAACTCCAGTTCCTGGGGATCTGTCTTCCTCTTCTGGTCTCCATGAGCACTGCACACACTTGGTGCACAGACATACATGCAGGCAAACACACACAATACACACATAAATAAAAGCTAACTAGATAGTATATATTGGAATGCAGTGGCCAGCAGAGCTTGGACTGCGCTGTGTCTGACAAAAGGCTCTGTTTATGCCTCACTCCCAGGGCTGGCTACGGTGTCTATTGAGAGTACAGAGGTGGTGTGATTTACCTGCCTGACTGTGTTCTTTGTTTCTCTGTCTCTTAACTGATTGCCTGTAATGTATTCCACATTCAGGTTTAATACTTGTATAGTAATAAAGCTGTTTTCTTTCTTTCTTCCTTTTTTTTTTTTTTTTTTTTTTGTGGAAAGGTTTTCTAGCCTAGCAAGAGGTTTTGTTTTTGTTTTTGTTTTTTTACATTTTAATCATATTTCCCGAACACTAGCGATAGACAGTGGAGGTGGCCAGCAGTTTATTGGTATTTGGAAAACAACGGGCTAGAACAAATCACGGGGTCCTGGAGAGACTCTCAAGCATGACAGTGTCTGTTGACAGAGCCTATAGCTGTCCTGGCTGTTGGGTGCCCTACCACATGTGTTGAGCATGCTCTTACGCAAGGATCTTTGCTTTGGAGTGAGCCGAAGAAAGAACAGAGATGGACTCAGGTCTGCCACCTCTCACGACAGCTCCGGAGTGCCAGAGTGAAGATACAACTGTGTCTCCCAAGCCCCCATCTTTGGGTGAGCTCCTCGTGGGAATGTTTGGGAAGACCGGTGACAAGGAGCCAGGCATCTTTTTGCCCCTTGGAGATTGAAGACGGGAGCTCAATTTCTTTCTATCAGAAGTTCTGATTTCCCCTTATGAGAGGAGCCACAAGACACCCAGAAATATCTGAAACAGTCTCCCTCTGCTCCAGGAAGCAAGTGCAACCATACCATGACGGTCCCTTCTTGTCCTACCATGGTGGCAACTTCACAGTAAAGTTCACCGGCTCCTTAAGCAGGTGCATCACTCGGGCTGAGCTCTATGTGAGTTGCATGGGGTGGAGGGGGGGCGGGGAACCAGGCCTCCATCAAGCCGGGGGTGAGGAGACATGATTAGCAATGACTACCCCTAGGCTGCTGGTCCTGATGCCCAGAGCTAGCAGAGGAGTAGACTCCGCAGTCTAATCCACTTCCTAATTGCACACCCAAGTTTTGCATCTTGGAGAAGAGCTGTCGAAAGGTCACAATCAATTGTAAGGGCCTATGGAAAGCTTTCAGGCAACCGGCACAGAGGTAGGCCATCGATCCACAGGCGGCTTGGGATGGTTTTTTTGAGTTGGCCTGACATTTAGCATTAAGCCATTCTTTACCTAGAGTAGCGATCCCCTTTAACCCTGCAGATACCCAACCAACTCAAAATTCCACCCATTAGCACTGAGGCGAGACCTAAACAGTAGGCTTCTTAGATCTCCTAGTGGCTTGGTTGTAGCTGTTAGTTTAACGGTAAGGCCTAATAAATGTTTATTATTAGGCTTCGTAATTATTACAGTGGTAATGTCTAACCCGCTTTCACAATCAATAAAGACACAGACACCTGACATATTTTAGAACAGCCTATTTTCACCTGGGGGCAAGGCAGATATTACCTCCTAAGCTCTCTTTATTTCCCAAGCCCCCAAATCATGACATCTGCTCTAATAAATTCTATCTGGGCTACCCCCATGCATAATTCCGTAAATACTGGTGTTCTCCATCTTTGTTGCTTTTCTCCATCCAACCAGATCCGGCACTGTGCTCTTCCCGTGCTAACCCCCACGCAGGCAGTTCTCCTCCTCCTCCTCCTCCTTCTTCTCCTTCTCCTCCCTCCTTCTTCTCTCTCCTCTCCTTCCCAAGATCCTTCTCTCCCAAAGACCTAAACTTTGGCCACACCTGCCCCATTCTGCCCTGCCAAGGTTTAGGCCTTTTAATCAGCCAATCAGGAATGATTTCTCAGGCAAGGTTACAAAGGGCATTTTGAGGTGTGTGAGTGTCTGCTCCTCCTAAAAGACAGCAGGCAGACCTGGGGAGGGAGATGATTCGCAATCAAATACAAAGCACCAGACCCACCCCAACACTTGGTGATATAAGAGTACTAAAGATTACTAAGCAAGCAGCTTGGTTTGGCCTGGATTTGCTGTGCTTGGACTCTTTTCATGTCAGTGACTAATGGTGACCTGTGCCAGGCCTTCACTTTAAAACAGAAGGAACTCCTCCTCGCAGGAAGTAGATGGTGAAGGCAGAGGAATGTGTAATAGTCTGGAAGTTTAGATCCTTTTGATAACCAGCTTCAGGGCCAGGGTGATAGATCTCACTGAAGAGCTTGCCTTGCAACATAAGGAACCAGGTTTAATATCCTGACCTACATTTTTTTT
>OU015754.1:23612130-23641086 GCA_907169655.1 Acomys percivali | reverse complement strand
CTCTCTCTCTCTCTCTCTCTCTCTCTCTCTCTCTCTCTCTCTCTCTCACACACACACACACACACACACACACACACACACACACACACGAGTAAACAAAATTACAGAGAACTTATATAAACTCTTGTACACACAGAGTTTGTACCCAGGTGTGCATACACAGATACTCATATAGACACACATGCACACATGTATGCATGTGTATACTCCCCATTTTCAGCATCCTGCACCTGAGAGGAGCATACTGCTGTAGTTAATGAATTATATGATACATTCTCTTCACCCAGAACCCATGATTCCTCCTTGGAGGTGTTCATCCTGGCTCCCTTTGGAAGGTAATACTTGTGTTTTCTTCACTCACTGCCTGACCATGAGAAGAATGGACAGAGCTGACACCCGCAGTAGACTTGGGACAAATCTCCATCTCTTTTCTGTGGGTGCACTTGGTGATGGCTTACAATCCAGAAGGACTGATGAAACAAACGAGGTACTTTATGTCTCCATTCGATATCCTGGTTGCTTGAATTCAAGGACAGAGATGCCCAGTCTAGCATGTTAGTTGCATGAAAGAAGCATCGCTGCCGAGTGAAGAAGATGCAGGCCCAGAGCAAAGGCGAGGTTCAAGAGCTAAATGTCCCTTCATCTTTTACAGGTTCCCAAGATCAAATCCTCTAAGCACTTGAAATCCTATTTAGAACTTTCTTCTCACACAGACTCTTCGATTGCTTGGTCATTTGGTAATGAAACCATGCATGGAAGCAAGTATGTTTTAAATCACCTTTTTATTTAGTTTATGTGTTTGGTGTTTCTCACGTCACCAAAGCCCCTCACAACCTTGTTGATATACAGCTGGGATTTGGAAGAGGCTCCAGTTTGCCGAAGCGGCATCCGTTTTTCCACATCATCCATGCGGAAAAAAATGATAATGAATGTGACCTTTTTCTTTATGGCTGTGCTTTCAAGAGCCAATTTGACTGACACATAGTGAATATTCAAGAGATCTTAGTTAATTGAATTAGTAATTGAATTTTGTAGAATAATTCCAAAGCTCTTATAGGAGCTGAAATATAGTAATCCTAGGTCTCTTTTTTGTTGTTTAAAATGTGGCAAACGTCAACAGTTAACAGTATAGTCTATTCTTATAGAGGACCTAGTTCAATACCCAGCACCCACATGACAGCTCACAGCTGTTGGTAATTCCAGTTCCAGGGGATCCTGTAGTGCATATAAACATGGTTTTGTTTTGATGCCTAGTGTGGGATATGAAACAGACTTGTGTGAGGGTGTGGATGTTTGTCCACTGGAAACAGATTTGTGAGAGTACATGTGGTGTTTGTCTAGTAGAAGAGGAACTGCCTCTTGTGAGGACATGGTCTTTGCCAACTGCTAAAAACATCCTAGTATAGACTCGGAGAGGATAAATATATATTCAAAACCAGAGGCTTGGTGTTTTGGTTTTTTTTTTTTTTTTTTTGCATCGCTTCCTGTCGTTTGCCTGTCCATTGCTCTATTTCAAGATGCTCCTAAAGAGAAATGCTCCAGAGAACTCTTTGGGGTTCCGGGTTCTGGCTGCTGCTCTAGGCTCTGGATGCTTGCTGTTTAATGGGCCTGCTGGAATCCTAATGACCAAGAGCAGAGTTACTCCAAGGAACTGAGTCTTAAAAAAAGTCTACTTCTCCTCTCCCCATTAGCTTCTTTTCTTTCCTCTCTAGGGTAGGTGGCTTGGAATGGAGGTATAGGCATTAAAGAACTTGCAATAAAGTAGGTGTGTAAAAGTTCAGAGCCTACAGGATGCAGTGCCCTCTTCTGCCCTCCTCATGTACCATACAATGTGCATATACATTCATGCCAGCCAATAGTTACACACATAAAATATGAAAAGTAAATACAAATTAAAATGTGGTAAATCCTTGATCATTTCTTCCTCCTTTTTCCCCCTCCCTCCCCCTTTCTTTTCTTCTTTTCATTTCCCCTTTATGAGCCTCCACCTAGGCCACATTGGTATTTGCGTCTTCAATGCTGAAAGAGATTTTAATACTAGCCCATATCTAATAAAGCAGAGATTTTTTTTTTATTAAAGACATTTTAATATAGGCTTAAGCTGGAGGATCAAGAGTAAAGGAGAAGTCCAGAGAGAAAAAGCAACTGAAGTTGTGTGTCTATTTCTGCTATTACAGGGGAGAATCCACTTCCTTAGTTGTTCGCATCCCAGCAGCCTCCTGGGATCCTGTGGAGCCCTCCACTTGCAGAGCCAGCGATGCTACTGTCGTACTTTTGAGACTGTTTGCTGTTGTTTTTTTTTTTAAAACCTGGTTTTCTCTTTTCTGATTCTTCCAGCTGTTAAAGACTTTTGATGACATCAGAATCACATGACATAATGGGTAAACCTGGAAGGAATACCTATCTCCATGTCAGTTGGCCAAGACTTTAGTTCCACCTGCAAATCTGATGCCTCTTTTCCACATAAGGCAACATTGTCCCTGAGGCTCAGCTGAGACTCTAGGGACAAGGAAGGGTCTAGTCATCTTTGCTAGCCCATCATGGGCCCCAGGCATTGGACTGAGGAGAGAATAAGAATAAAACATTCCCCAAAGAAATTCAGGATGAATAAGAAGGTTGAATTTGGGTTGAACTCAGGATGAGGTTGTGGAGTTTAAAGTTGTCAATGACTCGTAAAAGAAGATTAATTTTTGAGCTGAGAAACCCTAGCGAAACCAGGATCTGTTCATCAATTGTCCCAAACACCAGTGCTGGTGACTTTATTCACCGCTGGTAATAACATGTGTTGGGAAAAAAAAAAAAAAAAAAAAAAAGAAAGAAATTAACATTACAAATAAACCAGGGATAATTTGCATCACAAAGAGTGTCACCTTGGGACTTCAGTGAATTCAACTGATTTAACTGAATACAAATCATCCAATGCCAACTGTTCCTCTGTCCCCAAGTTTCTGGTCCTTAGCTCTGTGCTGGGTATTGGGCATGTGAGGACCCTGTAACCTCACTTGGCTTCTGCCCTGAGTTAATGGAGAAAATAAGCAGTTTCTTCCCATGAGAAATGCTGCAAAGGAGGGGCATGGGTTCCCTGACATGACAGGATGGAGATAAGTTTCTGTCAAAAGGCCAGGGAGGCCTCTGTGGCGATGTGCCCAGCTTTGTGAAGGCGGAGGTTAGAGGACAACCTTAGTTGTCATCCTTAGGAATACCACCTATATCCTTTCGGCTTCAAGACAGTGTCTCTCACTGGCTTGGAGCTCAGCAATAATACTGCAGTGGCTGGTCAGTCAGACCAAGGGATCCCCTGGTTTCCACCTCCCCAGTGCTAAGACTATAAGCATGCCACTTCACACCAAGATTTTTCTGTGGGCTCTGGAGATCAGATTCTTATGCTTACAAGCTGGTACTACTGACTGAGCTATCTCCCTGGTCCCCTGTTGAGATGTCAAGTGAATAAATGAGTAGAAGCAGAGAGTGTCTAGTCACAGAATAGATGTGCATGGCCCCATGGCTGAGAGAGAGCGGTGAATACCTTCAAAGTATTTGTGTATGAAAGCTCGTGTGCTTGAAGCTATAAAATGAGCTGGGGACAAGGGGCACCAAGGTCCTAGAGTAAACCGGGCATCATAGGCTTCGAGTGGAGACATTGCCATTAACAAAAGATCAAAAGTGAGACTGAAGAGACTCAAATGCATAGATGATGGCGCCCAACTGTAGCTAGACATGGCTTTAGTTAGCTATAGAAAGCAGAAGAGAATCAGGTCCCATGGTTGTGGGGTGCAGGCTCAAATCACTCATTGGTCTGCAGAGTCTGGAGCAAGAGCTGGCAGCAGGAGGGAGTGCTGTGAGCATCCTCCAGTGTTTGCTTCTTGAAAAGAAGGCATTTTAGATGATGCTATTGCAAAATCGGTGGGTTCTGATTAGGGACACAAATGTTAAGGTCATGCTGGGTCAAGATTTAGAGTCATGGTAAGCAAATGCAGTGCCTGCCAGATGCAGGGAGGTGGGGAGGGGCGTGTCTAGATGTCACACATGCAAAGGAGGGAACTGCTTGCTTGCCATAGCAGAGTTGTGTGGTTCTAAAATCAGATACTCGGAGGTTTTCATCTTTTACCTATTTTCTGACACACACATAGTGTGTGTGTGTGTGTGTGTGTGTGTGTGTGTGTGTGTGTGTGTGTGTATGTGTGTGTGTGTGTGTGTGTATTAATCAAACCCACCCAAAAGCTCACTCCACTCCCCCGGAAGGCTATCAATACATCACCTTCTCAACTTCATTTTCCTTCCTTCCTTCCTTCCTTCCTTCCTTCCTTCCTTCCTTCCTTCCTTCCGTCTTTCTCTCCTCTTTTATTCTCTTATATCTTTCTTCCTACTGAGTCCAAATGCCTGTTGGGGTGTTGACTGATCTTGTTGACTTGATCCCGGACAAGTAAGCGTAGCTGCAGTGAGTTCATGAGTGTAGCAGCCATGTCATATCCCAGAGACAGTGTTTCATAGGATTCCTCCCCATCCTTTGGCTCTTACATTCTTTCTGTTCTTGATGTTACATCTTACTAGATGTTCAATAAGCCATGTGTGTGTGTGTGTTTGTGTGTATGTGTCTGTGTGTTTGTGTGTCTGGTTGATATGGATGTCCCATTTATGGCTGAGCACTTAATAGTCAATTATTCTCAACACTTTGATCACTTATAAGTCCCTGCATGGACACTGCAAGAAGAGGTGTTACTCAGCGTTCGACCATAAATGATATAATAAGTAGCTAGCCGCCAGACAAGATGCCATCATTGGTACAATAGTGGCATAAAAGTTATGGAGAGAAACAGGAGGGAATTTCTGCCTGGTACTACAAATCTGGTCAAAAGCTCATAGCTTGAAAGGTCATAGGCTCTTGGGGAGAGGGGGACCTACTACTGTTGTTTTGCTAAATGGTCTTCAGCTGCCTCCTAACTATTTGTCTTTATATCCATAGATTATTGCTGCTCTCAGCCTTGGCTAGATATTCTGAATTTTTAAAAAAGATGCCAGGGATCTAGAATTTGACTGGCAATCAATTTCAATTTCATTTTTAACCTTTTACAGATCAACACTGAAGGAAGCAGAGACATTCAGAAACAGGCCCATGAGCATTGGTAACACTTCATAGACGTTAGATTAAGACTTCAGACTTGGTTTGGAATCAGAGGTGCAGGGAATGGTTTCGGAGCCTGTGTCCTAGCGGTCCAGTGTCTGTTGTTGATGCTCAGTGTCTTTAACAGTTCTCCTCACTCCACACCACAGGCGTGGACTCTGGCTGCTTAGCACTGGGACCTCAGTTCTGAGCTGGGAGACGTGGAAGACTGAGTCTGCTTAATTGATTGTAAGCTACAGCTCACACAGCCTCCTAGTATATTAGGGACATTATCATCCTAATACAGATGGCTATCTTCACCCCTTCTGCTGATGTCTCAACTCTGAGGAATTTAAACTTTGGCTTTGAATTACAAATTGAGAGAGGAAAGCAATGGTGGGGGAAGTGAGAAGAAGCCACTCTCCTGAGGGAGCTTGAAGCGTGAACTGGTAATGACAGCTGGACAGGCCTCCATTAAGCTAATGAGATGCTTAGAGTGAGAGATGCAGACTGAGTTTCTAAATAGGCAAAAGCCCTGGGCATCAGAGATGACATCAGACAATTGTAATGTTTCCTATGGGAACTTGTGATTTTAAATGAACTCATGAAGACCACTGAGTCACTTGACAATATAATGAAAAGAAGAAAAAAAAAAAAGCCCAACTCCTATTTGAAGATAATTTGAGCTTGCATAAGAAGACAGAAACTATGGATTTTTTTTTTCCAGCTCCAGGTTCTGCTTTGATCTATCAGTTCCAGATGGTAACGTGCTCAGAGAAAGGAAGAGGTCTGCTTCACCGGGAAGGGGCAGGGCAAAGGGTAGGGCCACTATAGGGAAAGAAGCACTTTATCTAAAACAACAGCAGCAGCCTTAGCAGCCTTAGCAGCAGCAGCAGCAGCAGTAGCAACAACAGCAACAAACCCAAAAGACTATTAGTTCTTCCAGAGTTTCATGCAGTGTGATTTGATCATCTTCACCCTGTCACCCAACTCCTCCCAGATTCATCATCCCACTCAACTTTGTGTCTTTTTTCTTTTTACACCTATCAAGTCCAACTTGTGCTGCCCAAATATTCTTGAATATGTGGCCTTCTACTGTAGTGAAGTCAGTCTACCGCTGCCACACCTGTAAGGAAAACTGACTCTCCCTATCAGTTGCCAATAGTTCTTCACAAAGAATGTGAGTCATGTGGGGCTGGAGAGACAGCTCAGAGGTCTCTGAGTAGCATTGGCTACTTTTGAAAAAATACTATTACATCTATAAGCACTCTGTTTTCATGCACACCAGAAGAGGGAATCAGACTCCATCGTAGATGGTTGTGAGTCACTATACACTTGCTGGGAATTGAACTCAGGACCTCTGGAAAAGCAGCCGGTGCTCTTAACCTCTGAGCCGTCTTTCCAGCCCAGCACTGGCTACTTTTGTAGAGGACCTGGCTTCTGTTCTCACCACCCACATGGTAGCTCACAACCTTCTATAACTTCTGCTCCAGAGGATCTGATGGCCTCTTCTGGCCTCTATGGGCACTGCACACATGTGGGATATACTTACACAAACATATTTTTAAAAGCAAAAAAGTATTCATAGGATAATAACTCCCACAAAAATCTGCTGACTGGACTCTTCCAAAGGTAGAAAGGGATGAATAGAAATTTGGTTTGATGTGGCATAGTCTTGAACCCACGCAGCAGTAGGGCCCAAGGAAGATGATGGACAAGTGAAGACAATGGATTTGTTAGAATACTCTAGCACGCATGTCCAAGCTATGGCCCATGGAATGTTTGTTGCCAGGGTATGGCTATAAATTCAGCCAGACAAAACTTTCTAAGCTTAATGAGAACATTACCAGGAAGCTTTGTTTTGTCTTTCCTTGTTTTTCTTTTCTTTTTTTTTTTTTGAATTTTTCCCCAATGTTTTTACTGATTGACTGTCAGTTTTAGATGGCACCCTGTTGCATGTCGGGAGGTTGGGCACACCTGCAGAAAATAATGGGGTGAACTAGGAAAGTCACATTCTGTCTACAATGCAACATCAGGCCTGAACCTTGGGCAATTATTTCCATGTACAAATAACAGGATATTGTGGATCGTGCAAGGCCCACCTTTGAGCTGCAGTTAGTAATGGGTCAAAAAATTTTAAACTCACTTCCTAAGACCTAGAGGATAATTGGAGATATCAAGGGAAGGAAGGGCAGGGTGTGAGATGGAGTTTAAAAAAGGGAAAGAAAAACGTGTTACAATCCCATTTTTCAATTTATCTCCTTGCCGAGAATTCAATCTAGCAGCTGGAATGAGGGCCAGATTGAAGCCCAGGAGGAAGATAAGATAAAGGATTAGATGAGATCCTTCCTGCTTAAAAAAAAAATCCTACCAGCAGATAATGCAATTTCGTTTCCGTCACTCACCACCACCTTATTTAAAGATTTCACTTCTGGCCTGCCTCCTTTTTGTCTCCCAGTGGATTGAAGATTGAAATACCAAATCTCATGCCTACTTCTGCCCCTAATGAGCTATCTCTGGTCAGGTTGGAATTGGAGGTTTTTTTTCATGCATGCATGCATATATGATCAGTTTTTATGTGACTGAGTCATTTCAACTATATACATGCACACACACACACACACACACACACACACACACACACACACATATAATTGCCATGCAAATATTGAACAATTAGGAATTTCCTCTTCCTGGGTGACAGGGCCTCACAAAGACCTCAGAGTCAGTAGACTTGAAAGCTCGGAATTCTCCAGGTCAGGCTCTCTCGCTTCCCTGGTCCACCATCCTGGGCATTTCCTGAATCTTTATGTAGGCTGGAGATGCCGCGGCTGTGTAGGATGTTGCACCTAACATCTACCGGGACAAATAAAGGGACCTATTTCCAAGGATCTCTATCTCTTTGTGGAAAGACATCCCACAGCAAGATTTTTTTTCCCCTCCTTGGTAAATTCTAAGTCTCCTTTCCAGGTGTGGGCCAAAAGAATGCTCGTGGGAACCACTTCCCACATGTGATGGCTAGTTTTCTCTTCATCAGCCTGGCTGAAACTATAGTCAAATGGGAAGAGGGAACCGCAGTTAAGGAATTGACCTCAGCAGATTGGCCCGTAGGCAAGTCTAGAGGGCATTTTCTTGATTAATGACTCATGTGAGAGGCCTCAGTCCACTTTGGGCGGTTTATACCTCTAGACAGGATTTGGGGTGATATCAGACGACGGGCTGAGTGTGCCAAGAGGATGTTCTTCCTAATAAATGATGTTCTTCCATGGTCTCTGCTTTAGTTCCAGCCCGAGATGCTGCCTCGGCTTCTGTCAGTGAGGGAATATAAACTGTGAGCGTAAGTAAGCACTTTTCTCCTCAAACTGCTTCTGGTTACGGCGTTTCTCATGGCAACAGATGGCAAACTAATACACCCACATCAGTTCGGCCTACTCTAATGAAGAATGAGCTTGCCCCGAATCTCGTGGTTCTGTGCAAGGGTGGATACCAGCGTACGATTTGGATTCTAATGAGTGACCAGGGTGGTGGTGGGGTAGCTCACTGGGTAGATGACTGACAAAAACCATCACAGACTTGGTTCACTGTATTCACTATAGTCTCTATGACATACTCTGCATGTACGTGAGAGAATTACTGTCACAGATTTGAGCTACTTTTCCACAAGACACATATAAGTGATCTTGTGCGGTCAATCAGTCTACTGGATCAATTCAGTCCATAGGGTTTTATTTTTTCAGAATTTAATTTATTTGTGTGTGTGTGTGTGTGTATGTGTGTGTGTGTGCATGCACGCACACACACATGTACATGTACATGCAAGTGAGTGCAGTGTTCTCAGAGATCAGAAGAGGGCACTAGATTCCCTGAAGCTGAAGTTTTTTTTTTTTTTTAATGGGGCCATGAGTTGCCCAGTGTGGTAGGTGTTGGCAACTGAACTCTAATCCTCTGCAAGAGCAGCAAGCACAGTCCTTTCTCTAGCCCCTACATTTGTCTTTATTAAGCCAGTTATAATTAAACAATCTTAATTATAGCTTTAGTACACTACTCTATAATATTAGAAAAAAAATCTTTATTTTCTTTGAGGTCTGCTTTATAAAGGGACCAAAAGGTCATAAGGGCATTCAAGGAAAAAGCAGGAGAAATGACAAGGTGACACTTTTTCAAACCTTCCTGTACTGTGCAAATTGTATTACAAAACTATTCCTCAGCCAACTCACCCACCATACCCAGTGACACAAGGCACATGACATGGTGACCCTCTGGCTGTGGAAACATCAGGCAACAGGGTTGATAAGACACAAATGAGAGAAACTCTGCACTTATTCCGGATGGTTTCATAGGCAGCTTGCCCATTGTGGTGGAGAGAGGAGAATCCTGGGAGTCAGGTGGGGTCTGCAGAGATTGCAGAGGAAAATCAGAGTGTAGGTGGGCAAAGAAGACAACTAGAGAGTGTGAGGGATTTTTCAGGGGACACACCTAGAGTACATTGCTGAGCACTGTGTGAGGAGGGCACTTAGTCATTCATTTTAGCTTGATATCAGGATTAAAAAAAAAAAAAAAAAAAGACTGAAGATGATGTATCCCTCCCGGATACAGAGACTGATGCCAAGATGCAACCCAAAGAATCCAGTAACACATTTACGTAGTGCAGGAAGAGCATGCCTTGGCCAAGTGGAGTTTGCCTCAAGAATCCAAGGTTGGATAGACCCACCGGGAACCATTTCACGATTGAACAAGTTAACAAACTGAGAGTCAAGAGGCTCACCATCATCCCAGCGTGTACCGAATGCACGTGAGAAGATGTGTAAATTTTAAAGTTTTTTTTTCCTTTTAAATTACGTGTACGTATGGGTATGTGCATGTGAGTACAGTACCCATGGAGGCCTGGAGAGGGTGTCAGAGGAGTAGCAGTTTGTTGTGAGCCACCTGATGTGGATGCTGGGAACCAATCTCAGGTCCTCTGCGAGAACAGCGAGCAGTCTTAGCTGCTGGGCCATCTCTCTAGTCCTCTTAAAGTCCCTCCCCTCCCAGCCCCCCAGCCCAGAGATGTAGTTACAGGAGCGCCATGCAGTGCTATCTTGTCCATGACAAGCCGATGCACATGGATCTTGCCTTAGAGTGCCCGTGAGTCCAGGAGTGACGTTTTCTCCCCTCTGTCCCTTCTTTCAGCCTGGCATGGAGTAAAACTCAATCCAGACCTGGCGGATGAACTTGGGAATGCAGCAGGATTCATGTAGAAGGGACAGCTGACGATGTTCGCGAAGTGACTACTTAACCTTTGGCATTATTACTTCTATTGACATCAGTTAATCGCTGTTGAGAGCTTTCTTACAATTTGAGCCAATTTAAGAAAGGGAAGACAAAGCCCTCCGAATGCCGCAGATGGCAATCATGTAAAACATATTTGAATACAAATGGAATACAAATGACAAGAGCTAAGCCAAAGTACACATAAGTACTAACCAGGAAAGCAGGGTCATTCGCGTAGCCAGGGGTGATGTTTCAAAAATCAAATCATCAAGCTTGTGACTAGGCAGTTAATTATGACACTTTTCAACCTCTTAATGGGAGCTCAGGCTAAGAGAAACGACGTGGCAAAGTCACCCATGTGCTGAAGTTAAGGAATTGAAATGGGAACAAAACCATCGTATCCCGGACTGGACTGTCTCTGGGCTCTGCTACACTGGGTGAAGGATGCCGCTTGGGTCTGTGTCACCTCTTGGTGGAGGTGGGATGCAACCCACCTTTCCATCTATTTGAATGTGGGCCATGTGTCTTCTTCAGGTCCTTTGCTCCTTCCTTGGAGCTGTTGTCTTTCAAGTATCTTCTGGACCAGATATGTCCAACCTCTGTAAGGTGAGAATGTCCATCTCCAAATTCTAATTAAATTAAACTAAATTTGATACTACTATCAACTTGAGTGAGATATTTAAGCATTTTCCATGTCCCTTTTTCCATCAAGCCAAGGAGTTATACCAGGTGCTTCCCGAATGCAACCTCTGAGAATAATTAAGGTATAATTAACATATAATATATAATGACTATACAAGATATTATTTTTGAAATTATATTTGCAGATATTTAACTTTTAAATTTTATTATTTATTTTTATGAGTGCTTGTGTGTGAGTACATGATGATGTGTATGTTTGTGTGAGTATGTGTGGTAAAATTATGAGTCTGTGTGTGTAGTGTGTATATGTGCTTGCATGTATGGTATATGTGTGTGGTGTACATATGAATGTGTGCTATATGTAAGCGTGTGGTATATTTGTATGTGACTATGTTGGTATGTATGTAGATGCATGTGGTATCTGTGTGTGAGTGAACCCATATGTAACTTGTGTATATGTTTGTGTGAGGTATATGTATATGGCATATGTGTTTATGTGTGTGGTGTATGTTTATAAGAGTATGTGTGTATGTATGTATGTGAGAATGCAAGTATGATGTCTTTCTGTGTGTGCTATTTGTATGTGTGTGTGTGATGTATGTATTTATAAGTGCGGATGCATGTGTGGTCTATGTGATCTTTAATTTGTAAGTATCCATGTGACCTCTTCCCAGAGGCTCTTAGAGGCACCCACATGTACCAAGCCAAGGGGAAACTTTTCCTGTGCGCCCCCAGGAAATATGGTCCATTGAAAAACTCCCCACGGAGCCTGCTGCACAACAGGTCATTAGAAAGAATACCGACAGAGAAGTGGGAGTGGCTGCCAATGACCGTTTTTAATCAGCAGGAAGCCAAATACCACCCTTGATTTCCCCCGTGCTGCCTTTTCACCTTGTGCTTTGTGGGTTGCCACAGTAAGCCATTTGCCTTCACAAGGGCACTTCTGCCATCAGGAGCTATTTCTGCGCAGCCTAAGTGAGGGAGTACAGGTGGGCTCTGCAGAGCGCGGCACCTGGGCAAATAAATGACTGGTGCTAGCATTGCCTCTCACAACGGCCCTTCAGGTGCCTCCCTCTTCCACTGGAGCGATCTCTTCAAGGCCTGCATTCCTTGCAATTGCTGTTACTTTTCCCAGTACAATTCAGAAAAGGAGAAACAGGACAGTGACCTCTGAGCCCTGCCCTTGGAGGTGCTTCCCAGTCACTGTAGGAAATGGGATTTTTTTCCCCTAACAGTAATACCTGTGCACTTTGAAAGTACCTAGTGTGCATACAGCCTTATTCTGCTGTCACAGATGCAATTAGGTGAGCAAATCTCAGTGCAGAACCCACTTTAATGAAACACATGGTTAGTGGCAATGGAAGAGATGCGATCAGCATTGTTCCTCAAGGGCTGGTTCCGGATGAATCAAACTGTGATCACGTTTATGTTAAAGAAACTGTGTGTGAATCAAAGGAGGTGAATGTGATGAGTGTTGGGAGGGGTAGGGATATAAAATGTTCATCTTTTATTAATTGCATGCATTTGGTATAAGAAGATTATTTTTCCTGGCCTGGGCGGGCGTTGTGGAATTATTGAACATAATTTTGAGAACAGTTGGCCTGTGGCAATTTAATGGTACTTTGCAAAACTCTCATTTTGCAAGCTGTTCATACCAGCCTACTCCCCCTGGTGTTTTCTGTCACTGCAAATCACTTCGGAGGACCATGTACCCAGGGTGGCATTTCACTGGCAGCTGCTAAGAGTTCTTAAGCTCCCCAAGTAATGACTGCTTTGTCCGGCCTCCGTGGGGATGCTGTTCTGAGAAGGAGTAGGTTTCTAACAATGGACAGCATCCCTGAATAAGTCCTTGGATAAGACTACTAGATATTTCTGGATAAGACCCTGGAGCTTGTACCACTGGACTTTGGACATGACTTGACTATAGTCTTCTAATAGAATCGCAAGGAAAAGGTGATGTTTTGTCATTGTTATTATTTCAGTCATTTGCCTTCTGTATGCATGCAATTAAATTAGTAAGTTAGGAGGCAACGGTATAAGATTGGATATTTTGTTTATAATTACACTCTTAAGAGTTCTCATTAGACAACTGTTTCAGCCAGTTAATAACATTCCAAATGTGTGTGTGTATGTGTGTGTGTGTGTGTGTGTGTGTGTGTGACATATTTGTTGAGATTCTACAAGAAAAGCCCACATTCAAATGCATTTAACAAATGTTGGATTAATTAAAGTTAAATTCATTTTTAAAATAAGGATTTCAAAGTAGTCTGTCTTGGACTTATAAAAGAGTTCAGAAGGCAGTATTTTTTTTTTTAATTTAGATTCAAGCAGGGGTGCCCAGAGCCCACTCCCCCCGCCCACTTTTTTTTTTAAAAAATCATGGCTTCAACCTTGCCACCTGTAAAATGGATACTAACATGGAATCTGCGTGTGTGATATGCATAGAAGCAGTTTTTTATATTTGTTTTATTTTTAATTATGTGTATGTCTGTGTATAGGTATATGTACCTGAACGTAGGGCCTTTGGAGGCCAGAAAACTGTGTTGGAGCTACTGGAGCCAGAGTTACAGACAGTTGTGAATCACTACATGTGGATGCTGGCAACAAACTCAGATTCTCTGCAAGGTCAGTATGGGCACCTTTAACTGTGGAGCCATCTCTCCAAGCCTGAAGCTGTGTTTGTAAAGCAATACACAAATACAAAGGAACGTCACCCACGAGCACCTGTACTTCATTATGAATGTAGAATAACTCTGCATCCTATGGATTTGACTAGGTCAGAGTTCATGTGCCCTTGCCAGGTACCAATATCTCATCAGGAGATTAATGCCAGGTTAATGCCAGGGTTATGACTCATGATGCCTTGGAGGGCCAACACTCTTGTTAACTCCCTGTTTCTGAAGTAAAGGATCTCAAGTTCAGTGGTTGGAGCATGCGCCGCGCCTGTTACATACTGCGCCCAGTGCCCCACCTCTAATTAGGAGTGGGATCCACACATATGTCTTTCAGAATGGCTTAGGACAAAACACCCCTTACCACGGTACTGTGACCTGCATGGCTTCAGGTCTCGACCTTCTTGGCATGAAAAGGTCAGAAACACAGAAGAAATACCAGACATATGGACAGGAAAGCTAGGATCAGGTGGGATGTGCTGGCTCTGCTGGAAGGCACTAGCTACAGCCTGGAACCTCGGCACATCGATTTTGTACATGTGACTGGAGGAGGCGGGTTCATGGCAAACAGCTGAACAAGGAGGCCGACTTAGCTGTACTTAGTAGGAGGTCTTTGTGTTGGAGAAGTCAAAGCTGCAGTGGTCCAGAAGAGGAAACTGCTATTGATGGTTTCTTCATACACCGTCAACGTTTCCACTCAGATCAGAGGAAGCCTTCACAGTCCCTCTGAGCTTCATCCGGGAAAGCTTTGCTGCTCCCATGGGTCTGAAGGGATCCTTGGCACGCTGTACTCAAGTCAACAATACACGTTCACTTAGGGCATCCTCTGCTCCCCACACCCTAGGAGAGGAAGGCAAGAATATCCTAGAAATTTCATATTATTGGCCATGAATATTTCACAAAGTTGCGGCGAGGATTCTACCCAGTGGGAGTAAGAGCCTTCTTGGGACTTCCGCTAAATGCTCTTCCGCCCTTGGATTTGTCCGTAGGCAGAAGAACAATTCTCCGCGTCGGTTGCTTAAGCACAGTTTATGAATAATATATATTGAAACAAATCTCGAATCATTTTTCCCTGTCTCTCAGAGCTTACATCTTATCCATGTTAACACAGAGGCTTAACAGGGGCATGACTCTAACAGGTAAGAGGTCTCCACTCTGTGCATGAGGAGAGCTGGCTTGGCTTTTTTTCAACCATGTATTCATTTCAACACTCACGTTCTTCTCTGTACTGTGTAAACACCTATTGATCTGACTAGACACAACTTAGGGGAGGGACGGAATTATTTGGCTTACACTTCTGGCTCATAGTCCACCACAGAGGGAAGCCATGAGGGACCTCAAGCAGACACCATGGGGGATATGTTCTCTGATACCCTTCAAATGTACTCTGAAATCAGGTTATGAGAGCTAATAGCTGTGTGAATGTTAAAACCTCCAAGGGCTGAAGAGATGGCTCAGTGGTTAGGAGCACTGGAGGCTGTTGAAGGTCTGAGTTTAGCTCTCAGCATCTACAATGCTCGGTTTACAACTTCCTGTAACTCTAGCTCCAGGAGATCTGATGCTCTCTTCTGACCTCTGCAGGCACTGCAGAGACATGCAGACAGATGACAGACAGGCACACACACATGTAAAATAAAAGGGGAGGGAAGAGTGGGGAAGAGAGGGTGAGGGAGGAAACGGGAAGATACAAGCAAGGGGATACCAATTGGGATATAATCTGAATAAATTATAATAAATTAAAATAAAAATATTCAAAACATTAAATGATATGTCTTTTAATATTATTCTTTCACTTCTAATTTTTGTGCATATGGATGTGTGAGCATGTTCGCATATGGGATGTGCATTCATGTGCAGGGGCACATGGTGTGGGGTGTGTATGTGTGTGTGTGTGTGTGTGTGTGTGTGTGTGTGTGCGCGCGCGCATGTAGAGACAAGAAAACAACCTCTGTTGCTCCTCAGGGGTTTTCTATTTTGGTTTTCAAGATAGGTTTTCTCACTGGCTATACCAAGTAGGCTAGGTCCTATGGCTCTGCTTGCTTCCGTTTTCCCAGTGGTGGCATTACAAGCACATGGCACCGCATCTAGCATTTTTACATGGCTTTGGGGGCTGCAACTCCAGTCTTTAAGTGTGCGCAGCAAGCACTTTGCAGACTGAGCTATCTTTCCAGTCCATCACATTGATGTTTCCCTCAGAAGGAGAGAGCTAGTGTTACTCAGAATGGGAAAGCATTGTGCTGACTCATAAACTTGATTTCAGAGTAACTTAGAAGGGTACCATAGAATATATTATAGCACACAAGGCTGCTTATGGCGTAGATAAAACATGGATGTTTAAAGGAGAGCCCTGGCTTACCCATGGCTTCTCTTTTGACAGTGGAACCGCATAGACTGCTTAGGCTCTGTCCTCCTCATTTTCACCCTCAATTTAAAGTAGAGTCATAAGAGAGAGGAGGTAGGGTCTCAACTGAGGGATTGCCCAGATCAGATTGACCTGTGGGCATATCTATGGGGGATTGCTTTGACTGTAATTAATGTAGGAGGTCCTAGCCCACTGTGGGCAGCACCATCCCCTGGAGCACGTGGTGCTGGGCTGCATAAGTACGTGCCTGAGAACAAGCCAGCAAGCAGTGCTCTTCCACGGCTTCTGCTTCAAGCCTCTGCCTCAGTTTCCGCCCTGACTTCCCTCAGTGACAGACCATGACCTGGAAGTATAAGCCGAATGAACCCTTGCCTCCTTAAGTTGTTCTTAGTCAGAGTGATTTATCGCAGCAACAAACAGGAAACTAGGACAGGTTCCCCAAGTGAGATGGGAGGGACAGCTGCTTCCCTGGAGATGGAGGAGGAGAAGGAGTGGGAAGAGGAGACAGGAGGAGGAGGAGGAGGAGGAGGAGGGAGCAGGGAGGAGGGAGAAGGGAGGAGGACATTAGTTAAAGGCGAGCAGTCAGGAAATCACTCCTTAGCTGCATATTTCGGCCACTGTTCTCTCAGCATTGTCAGTGATGAGCCTCGAATCTCCCTGCAGAGATGAGGAGGCAGCTTGAAGCAAAGACTCCCAGTGTCTGACAAGCAGCAAGGATCAAATAGCAGGGCTCCTCTCTCATGCATGATTATGCCCTGTCTAAGGACAGAGTTATCAAAGGAACTCTAACCCTGCTGAAATCGACTGCAAGTTTAAAGGCTGAGAGCAGTTCCGAGGGCACGATGTTGAGTGGGAAGAGGGTACCCCAGTTACTCCAGTGCCCCGACTGTCCTTAAATCAAGCTATTTCACAGACCCAGAATAATGTTTTTATAGCCCAGGGCCAACTCTGCAATTTCATGAAGTGGGTTTAGCAGCTATTACTGGTAGGTACCACTGCTGGGAAATTGGCTGTGTGGAGATTTAAGAACCCTTCTATATGGTGGCCGAGAGATAAGGATGGATCAGTCTAGTCTTAGACAGAACCAGGGATAATAAGGGCCTTTGCCTGGTTCCTGTGGAATCACGGCTGAAAGGGGATGTGCTCTGCAAGTTCCGGTGGTCTGAGGCACCATCGCAGGGTAGCTTAGATGTAAAGGAGGTGCCAGGTGCAGACAGGGCACACAAGCTAGGCATCCAGGGCGCAGGATTTATGAAGGCATTGGTTTCCATACATATGTCCATGTGGAAATGGCATCTGTGGGGCACAGGCTTCCTTAGCACGTGACATGCTTCTGTCAGTCATGTTCTAGCCCTGGAGAGTAGGTCACATGATATGAAACTTTCAAGAAAAATAAGGATCATATCATTAACACCTCTTTGTCTTCTTCATCCTCCTCCTCCTCTTTTCTCCTCCCCTTTGTTAGTCCTTCAGGGGAATGACAAATTCAGAATTCATGCTTTATGAATAGTGGCTGGGACCACGGGGAAGTGAGAATTTGCCCCCTGGAGCGGATTGCTAAGCAAATGTCTATCCCCATCCCTCTAAGGTCAAAAAAAAAAAAAAAAAAAAAAAGACAAAACAAAGTTTGATTCTACTGAAGTTCATCCCGAGAAACCAATGAGTCCAATGGGCTGACTTACAGAGCAATGGACGAGGAGTTACAGGTAGGAGCTGAGGTAACCCTCAAGCATCCTTACTGGCAAGTCTGTGCCCAGCAGGAATGAGGGCTTCCCTATGGCTGCAAAGATGGCTCCCCTCCCCCTCATTACCCCCAGCCTATGTACTTTAGCTTCAGTATGAGCCCCTGAGGCAATGTGCAGTTAGGATGGAACTGCATACAGCTGGCTACGAGGAAGAGATAGATTCCCAGCTGAGACTCCCACCACCCTTCTATTTAAGGAGCATCAATGGTCTCTTAGCCCAGCTGTGATATTACGCAAGGTTCCATGAAATTGGCAGTAATTCGCCTCAGAGGATGGTGCTGCCCAACAGATGGACAGGGCTGTGATGACTGAGGCTGACTGAGCCTTCAGAAACACTATTCAGCCTACCAGCCTTGTCCCATGGTTGGAGGATCAGTTCCACTCAGGTTGTCTCTTCCAGCCCTGGATCCTTCCCACATGGTTCTTCAGGAAGATGATGTAGAATTTTTCATCTTTGATTTATTCTCCCTTCCCGCCTTCTGTGTCTGACCACAAAGCCTAGTGAATTCTGTTTCCTGGTGGTGATGCTATTTGGGGAGCTGGTGGGAATATGAGAGGCTTGAGGCTTGCTTGGAGGAAGTCAGTCACTACGGAGTGGGTTTAGTCTATGTCTTCAGGAGACCTTCTCTCTCCTTACTTCTTGGCCACCACGAGGTGAGCAGAGCTCTTCCACTGTGTTCTTCAGCAATGACGTTCTGCCTCACCACGAGAAACAAGAGACTAGAGAACTGAAACCATCCCGAGGAGCTGAGGAACCCTTAAGGGAGGGTGTAACGAGTGGATTGACTCTGAGTGAGCCTGTGTTGTTGACATCAGCACAGCTACATCAAGGACCAAGGCATTGGGCCCACAGGACATTGGCACAGCCTTTCCTCAAGGCCAGGCTCAGGAAGTCAAAAGCCTTTATCTGTCCCAAGTACCAGTGTTTACTAGTTGACCAGTATGCGTGCAAAACTTAGCAGCCACAGTTTCCTTTTCCTGGATATTGTTCAGCCTCCTACCCCAGCTAGATAACTCCCTCCCCGCCCCTCCCCACTCCCTCCCCTGTTGTATAAATAATAAATAGGCGATGAGATTTCAGGTTGCTTTGGTAGTTGGTACCACCTCATCAGAGCGTGCACGGCCTATCTGACCTTAGCCTTCCTGCGTATGTGTCTGTCTTTTCTTCACTCTTGCTTTTCAGGCAGGTCAAGTCCCAGCCATGCTGGATGCAGCGAAGCGTGGACCCAAATCTTTCCTGAATTAACTTGCTCCTCTCACAAATCTGTCACAGTGAACCAGACTGGACACATACACCTGGTAACATCTTCACTTCTTAACCTCTGCCAGAAGTCCTAATCCAGAGTCACCCCTAGGGAGCTCTTGGCATATCCCGGCAGTCCCATGGTAGGTCCACATCCACTGAGCCATCATGCCATGCCTGGAAGCTGCTTTCTCAGATGCAATGTATTAGTTACTTTTCTGTTCCTATGACAAAACACCTGGCATAACATTACAAAAGTTGAGGTTCCTTCGGTCCCACTGATTCCACTAGTAACAGTCCATCCTGAAGGAGAAGGGTCAATGGGACATCCCTCTCCATGGCAGCAAGAACTAGCAGTAGCCGTTTGTTTACACCACAGCCAACCATGCAGCAGAGAGAACAGGCTGGAAACAGCAGCACTGGAAGGGATGTTACTCAATGGGCTGCCCTAGTGACCTACTTTCCCCAACAAGGTCTCACCTTCCACAGGCCCCACAGCCTCCCCATACAGTACCACCAACTAGGGAACAAGTGCTCACAGCAGGCACCCGTGGCTTGTGTATTTCATATATAAACCATAACAGACAGTGTGCCCATCCTCTAAAATGTCTTCTATAATCCTTAAGATAAAACTCTGACTTGGCATGTGTGTGTGTATGTGTCTGTGTGTGTGTGTGTGTGTGTGTGTGTGCGCGTGTCTGTGTGTGTGTGTGCACGCACATGTACAGAAGCTCTGGTCTTGTTCTCAGGTGCTGTCCACCTTGAGATCTTTTTCAACAGAATCTCTCCCTGGCCTGGAGCATCTGGCTTAGATTAGGGTTGCTGGCCGGTGAGCCCCAGTAGAATCACTCATCATCCCTCACTTCATCACACGGTGCTGAGGATTAAACGAGTGTCCTTGTGCCTGCACAGCAAGAATGGCACTAAGTCCTTTCCAGTGTTCTCAAACTCTAATTCATAATGCGAATCTTCTGACCCCTCCCCACCTTGTCTCTGGAGCCCACTAGCCCTAAGGCTGTTTCTCTAACTTCCCAGGACCTGAAACCTTGGCGCACACTCTACCTCTGAGCAACTCCTTCTGTTTCTGTGCATCTTTAAAGCAATTAATCAATGTTCATTGTATTTTATGTGCCCGAATGCTGCCTACGTGTACATCTGTTCAGCATATGCCCAGTGACTGAGGAGACTAGAGAGGACACCAGGTCCCCTGGAACTGGGGTTATAGATGGTTGTGAACCACCACGTGGCACTGGGAACTACACCTGGGTCCCCTGCTGCCATCATTACTGCAGTGCCAGTGGGTCAGTAAAGGGTATAGAGATGACCCACTCCAGGGACAGTTTCCAGGAACAGTGTCCGCTTTTTTGTACATGAACAAGTACTTATGCACTGGAAGCCTATTGACTGTGATTGGTTAGCACATTACACTGGAGTGGACAGTGAGCACTCACACCACCATGGTCTCTATGCAGAAGCACATACATGTAGAAGCGGAAAGCACAGACAAGAGTGCTCAAGAGAGCAGGCCAGCTACTGGCTACTCACCTCACTTCAGAATTCAGACTTCTGGGACTATTCGGGAGCATTGGGTGCTATGCTTCTCACTTAGAAGTGCAGTGTGCCAGGTAGGCTGGCTGCCAAGTCATACCTGTGTTTTCCCTTACGCTCTGCAAGGGCAGCCAGTGCTCTTAACCACCGAGCCACATCTTTAGCCCTTGTTTCTATAAATCTTACTTGAGCAGGTGACAGGAGGGAGTATGGCATGACTTGGTGGTGGAGCATACACTTTGCATGCCCTGGGTTCAATCCCTAACATTCTTCAAAACAAACTAATAATTAAAAAGTAAGTCAAAAGGAAGGGTATCATATTATTGTAGAGTAAGCACATAGATAACCTATAGTGAAATCACACCAAGTGGAAGAACCAAACTGTCCTCATTTGCAGGTACCATAATGGTATATGAAGGGAATATTTAAAAGCAACAATATTTTTTCAGTCAATGAATGAGCTTAGCAAGGAGCCTTGGAAACAATATCATTTGGATCTTTTTCCCCAGAAGCGGACACATAGAAACTGAATGAAGCAATGTTGCCACCT
This sequence comes from Acomys percivali, assembly GCA_907169655.1. Lineage (NCBI taxonomy): Eukaryota > Metazoa > Chordata > Mammalia > Rodentia > Muridae > Acomys > Acomys percivali. Next base: position 23,619,973 of record OU015754.1, on the reverse strand, counting down.
ACAACGCAATGAAAGACTCAAACACCGAAGGGCTAAATTAATGAGAGCTATCTATGACTTCTGCAGGAGTTGCTAAAAAAGCTTCATTTTGGGTGAATTACAAGGGACGGCAGAAACTGGGTGTTGAAAACTTCACCGCGTGAACCTGCTAATACAGCTGTGCTGTGATTCCAAGCAAGACCTCAGAGGATATTGAAATTGACTCTAAAATGTAAGTGGAAATGCAAAAGTGGCCAAGAGGAGTGAACTTGGAGAAATTCATTTGATCTGATGAGAGTCCCCGTTTATCATAGCAGTGTAGCACATGTGAGGGGCCACACAAACCTGCATCGAGGCAACAAAAGTACAGGTGTGCAAGCGGCTCGTCTGTGGCACTGGTGCCCTACTAAGCAGTGATGAAAATGGTCCCTTGTCACCTGAATATCATACAGGGAAATTTTTATAATTTGACATTCTGCACAAAGGTGAGTTTCAGGTGAATTTTGTATTCAAAAGATGAGACTGTTGGTAAGCAAGGACTTTGTATGCAAGACACGAGAAGCAACAGACACAGAGTCAAACACTGATGAATTAGACTTTGTTAAGACTCAGAACTTCTATTCATCAAAATACCCCACTGAGAATGTGGACTAGCAAAGCACAAAATGGGAGAAGATATGTTCACATATGAAGTCAGCAGACGTCTCCTATCCAGGGTATATGGACAACTATGAAGCAGGCACACTGTGGACATCCACGATCCCATCTCTCAGGAGGCTGGGCAGAGCAAGGGTGCTGGCTATCCTGGGCTATATTGAAAGATTCTACCTCACAAATATTTTTTTCTTAAACCACAAACAAAGGACATTTATACCCGTCAGGACAAAAAAAAAATGGCAAAATACTGCAAGAGACACTTTTATAAGTTGAGGAATGGGTGGTTGAATTTTGAAGAATCAGTAAGTGCATCAAGACGTTTCCAACCTTTTTAATCACTGGGGAATGAATTAAACCCATAATAAGCTGCTACATGCCCATCAAAGATGGCTAAATCATTCTTAAGCATGACCAAAAAAAAAAAAAAAAATCTACCTTTGGTTAAAAAAAAAAAAAAAAAGCTGGGTAAGTTAAATTCTTTTGCAGTGGTGGGAACCAAAATCATACACTGAGCACTGTGGGAAATGGTTAGGCTTTATCCCTTAAAATGAAATATTAGCACACTTCCACCTAGACAGTTTATGTATAACCCAAAATGTACAGACAGGGAAGTTATCTAGGGTGGGGTAATGTAGCTCAGTGGAAGAGTCTGTCCTTAGCATGCATAAGGCCTTGGGTTCAGGTTCTAGTATCAAGAAGAAGAAAAAGGAGGAGAATGAAGAAGATGAGGAGGGAGGGAAGGCAGGAGAAATGGAAGGAAGGAAGGAAGGAAGGAAGGGGAGCTGGGGAGGCGGGTGGATGAATGAAGAGCTTTTTTTGTGCAAGCATGGTTGAGGGGCAGCGTTTGGATGCTAGAACCATAATAATCCTTGACAGGTGTAGCGGCTACCTGTAGTCCAGGGCTGAGACAAGGGGATCCCCAGAGCCAACTGTGAGCGAGACTAGCTGTGTCAGCATGCTTTGGGTTCAGGAGAGGGATTCTGCTTCGATTTATAAGGTAAAGAGTGATTGAGGAAGACACCCCAACATCAACCTCTGTCCTATAAGCTTGTAAACACAAGGGTGTATATAACACACACACACACCACAAATGTACATGCATGTGCAAAAAAAAAAAAAAAAAAGGAGAGAAAAAAGTTACTAATAACATCATTTAAAGTGAGTTTGTGAGAAATAAGAGTCCTCACTTCATAATAAGAGCCCCAGAGAGCCAGAGTAGCACAGTCCAGCATCGTCCCAGAGAAAAAACAAAATGGCTGGTGTACCACTTTGTCTCTTATATTCCTGATCATATCTAATCATACACACACAGCCCACTGGCCCCACCCTTCACTGCCTGCATATGCACTGCATTCTTCACTGGCTGAGTTCTTTACAGAGGTACAATCCCCTTGGTGTCCAGTGTTGCCCTGTCCCCATGTTCCCTATCCTGTCTTTTGTTCTGGGCTTGTGAGTCCCTCCTTCTGAGCTACAGTGCTCAGCCAAGTACTGGATGCCTGGAACTTTTTAACCCTAGGATGAACTGAGAGGCTCCTGCATGCAGTCAGCAGCTGCCAGCTAGGGAAGACAGGGGCCCAGTGACTCCTGCTTGTCCACGATTCTCCCTATGCACACAGCATACTGAAAATGGACCATGACTTATTTCTTATAGCTTCAAATCAGTCTCAGCCCAGACATGCTGAGCTTTGGCTCTCAGACAGACCATATGCAAGGAGAGTGGATGTATCCTGGTGCAGACAGCAGGTAGATGGATCTACCTGATTAATGTGAACAGAAGCTGGGCAATGCCATGCCAGGTCCATGAGGTTCAGTGTAGATAGAACCAGCATCAAGTGTGAGGATGTGAGATCCTCAGGTCAGGGAGAGTGGAAAGTGCAGAGGATATGGGCAGAGGATATGAGAATTAAATACCAGCAGAGAATACAGGCAGAGGATCCGGGAATTGAATACGGGCAGAGGATACAGGCAGAGGATATGAAAAAGAGAATATGGGCAGAAGATACAAGCGGAGGATACTGAGAGAGAATGTGGGCAGAGTATTCAGACAGAGGGTAATGGGCAGAGGATATGAACAGAGGAAAAGGGCAGATGATATGGGCAGAGGATAAAGGCAGAGGATATGGGCAGAGAGGATTCCTTAATTTCAGTGCAATCCGTGATGCAAGCTACCTTGTGATCATTCATTAAGCCAGTTGCTTCTGGCATGTGTATCTTTCTGTCATGCCATGCAATAGTTAACTTTCTTCAAACCTTCCAAAAATTATATGTGAGTATCAACCTCACACCTTTTCAAGTAGAAAATAATGGATGAAACTGCGCCTCCATGTCCCATATTCAGAGACTGATGGCAAGGCATGATTTATCTACAACATCATTACCGTGAATATAGTCATTTCAGAATGCCCATGAGAGGAAGGACGTCTCCTATCAGCTGTCAAACGTCAGGAGCCCCATTCTTTCCTGAGTTCTGGTGGCCAGTGCCAGTGCCCTTTTGTCTTTGACTAGCATCGTGCTGCTCCAGGCCCCATAGCAATGGGTGGGGGAGAAACTGGATTGCTTTTGATATTTTGCTGGGAGCAGAGAGTATTTGTAATCATGTCAATTTATCTTTAAGTTAATTTCTTCTGCCCCCTGCTGAAACTCAAAGATCCACAAAGATCAGACTGCTAAAAAAACTAAACAGCTTGCTATGAATCAGACTTGGGCTGAAACTATGAACTGAATGCGTTCTAAAGGAACCATTAAAATGCCAGAACACCTCATCTGTATAACAAGTAGGAAAGGGTGTGTTCTCTAAAGCTGAACCTCTGCCTCCTGTCACTTCTCCCCTCTGCTTAAATGAATACATTCTGTCACCTAGAAGCAAAAATAGATGGTCCTTTTCAACTTCTTTACAACAAAACATTAGCTTGGACCTAAGTGGGGCTGGGAGGTCACTATGACATAAAAGACTGATCTGTATTAGAATAAAATATTCATTTAATTGCCTAAAATTTCTCTTTGGGAGGAAGAATTTTTTTTTCCTCATCAGCAAAATGAGCGCGTACATATCAGATTATCTCGCTGGCGTTCATACGGAGCTTCTGGAATCGGCTTCCGCTAAGGCCTCGTTACTGTGAATAGCAAGCAAAATGTATGCAAATCATTTCCCATTATAAATATAGATTATTTCCTCTTTCCGCACACTATGGAGACCACCATAAAAATGATGAACTGTGGTGGGAAGAAAGACGTAGCAGTTGGGAAGCTGAGGGAGGGCGTTTATGTTTGGCTTATCAAATTATGCACCTTTTTATCTTCTGAGTTAATGGTATTGTGTTCATAAGCTTTGCATAGTCTAATTTATTTCCGCAGACTGCAAATAGTTTTCCTTGTGCCTAGCCAGCTTTCTGAAGGCCTAGCATATCGCCCTGGCTGCTGGCTTTTGTCTTCTGTGTATTAGTATGTGGAGGTATGGGCCTGGAATACAGAGAGCCCTGGCCAGCCTCACCCTGCAGACCTCGGCCATCACTGTGTCCCTGCCACACTTACCATCCAATTCATTGTGCAGGACTTTGTTCATACAGGTTGAGTCATGGAGCGTCAGCATATCACCAACCCTCACATGATCTCGTTTAAGCAAAGCTGAGAAAACCAGAAATGGCTGTGTGCCTTAGATGAGCCATCCCACACCGACATAGAGTTCACATCACTGCCACTGCAGGCACTGAGATAGCAGAGGGCAACTGGCTTTGAAGTTGTCATGCAACTATTATCCCTTTAATTAAGGGCATATGCTGGTACATAAACAGGTGTTTGGCCCTGGGTTCCATCAGGTACCATAGAAACAACTCACATTGGAGAATAGCTCAACAGCCACCATCTTTTAGGAAGGTGTTGAGCAAAGTTATCTGCACAAGTGACTGAGCAGAAAGGGTGACGTGATCGCCTGGGCTGTGGCAAAGGAAGCCTAAGGCCAGCTGGGCCTAGATCAAGTGGGAACAGGCCAGCAGAAGCAGGAAACCTACAGGTCAACAGAGGCTAGACCTGATACAGTCAGTTTCCTTCTTGGCAGAGTGGGTGTGATTGAAGAATCTCCCAGGCCCACTGCCAGGACAGCATATGTTACTGAGAACTGTTGCTCTTACACGTGAGACTTCAGTAATGGATCCTTCCAAGGGGTAGAAGTAGAAAACATTTTTTTTTTCATTAGAAGCGTGAGCTATTGAATGGCACATTTTTAAAATGGTCTCAATTTAGTACAGACAGTACATAGAAGAAATAACCACACAGACAAGGCATGGCGGTGCAAGCCTTTCATCCTAACACTGTCAGGCAGAGGCAGATGGATTTCTCTGAGTTCACTGACTCTGGTGTACAGAGTGGGTGCTTGGCCAATCAGGGCTACAAAGGAAGACTCCATCTCAACAAACAAATGCCCCAAACAACTACAGGACCATGGCATTCACAGCAGCTGTGGTTACCTGTGCAAGACCAAGCCAGTCTGGAGGGGAGGCATACAAGCCTTCAATCCTAACTGAGGAGCTGTGGACAGTTAATAGCTATGAAGGAAGGGAGAGTCAGTTTTCTTTCAAGGTGTGATCCTTGGTAGATTTCTCATTCTCTACAGGTTGTGTATTTGGGAAGCAAAACTGGACTCAGTAGGATATATATATATATATATGGAGAGAGAGAGAGAGAGAGAGAGAGAGAGAGAGAGAGAGAGAGAGAGAGAGACAGACAGACAGACAGACAGACAGACAGACAGATAGACAGACAGACAGACAGAGACAGACAGAGACAGACAGAGACAGACAGAGAAAAGAAAAACTGGGAGGGAGTTGGGAGGTAGGAGGAGTTAGGGAGATGTGTATGAACAAAACGTACTGTAGGCATGGGTGAAAGTCTCTAAGAATTCACTTAAAAAAAGTACTTAAAAAGAAAAAAAATACCTACAATTCAAATCTCTAGTACTATGTGGGATAATTTCGGTTGCTGTAATTGGCTCAAATGTCGGCATTTATGTCAAACGTGGTGCGGAGGAGGGTGTATCTGAGAGGCACACAACCTTCCTTTCATCTCTTGCTATTAAAAGCCAAAGGGGAAACATTTATTACCCCTTTTCAAAAGAGGCTCAGAAAACGTCTTTGCTGTAGCTTCGGATGGTTTAAAATTGATCTATAGCGTGTCCCACTTTTGTATCCTTAGCCACGGATAAAACAGTCACTTCCGATTGTGAGGCAAGCCACTTTGAAGACTAAAGGTTGTTTGGGGGTCACTATTACTGGGGTTCCCCCTGCTGTTCTCTTCTCTTGCCTCTGCAATCTCATTCAGATGTGGCCCACAAGCTCCATTTCAACTCCAGCTGTAGCCAGCCTTCCCTGTTCAGGTAACCAAGCATCTTCCTGCAAGCATACAGGCTTGTCAAAGTGTTTGTGGGTGTACACATACATGTTACTTTATGTATGCCTACTTATAATAGGGGGGAAAAGACGCCATGATTTTAAGAGTTTTATTTTTGGAGTGGTCTTAGGTTCATATAAAGCTTGAGGGAAGGACACAAAGGGTTCCTATGTAGCCATTATCCTATGAACACAGCTTTCCTGGTTGTCAGCATTTCTGATGAAGGCTACATTCTTTACAACTGATGAGCCCATACTGACATATCAATATGGTCAGAAGTCCAGAGTTCACAGTAGGAGTCATCTTGGGGTACACACTGTAAGCACTGGACATGGATATGTGGCATAGACCCTTCCTCATAGCATTGTAGAGCACCATCCCACAGCCTGACATGTCCCCTGCCAAGCACTGAGCTTTACTACCTGTTTACTTTTGCCTTTTCCAGAATGCTGTGATGTTGGGATCTTCAGGAACATGCCCTTTTCAGGAGCACATTTAACCTTCCTCTATGTCTTCTTGTGGCCCTACAGCTCATTCTTTTTTGCTCTGATAATAATCTACTTTCTGGATGCACTGCTGTTTATTTGAGACTTTGTTTTAAGGTAGAAATATTTGGGAGTCAGGGAAGGAAGGATGGACGCGCAGATGTCTCCATGGTTTCAGTTCCATGGACATAATTTATTTTCAGCATAATTTTATGCACTGGGTGATGATGGTCCAGCTTTCATGTCTGTCTGTTCATCTTTCTTTCTTTCTTTCTTTCTTTCTTTCTTTCTTTCTTTCTTTCTTTCTTTCTTTCTTTCTTCCTTGCTTTAGATACCACCTACCTTAGACATATTCAAAGAGGTAGACAGAGATTAGAGCCAAATCCCCATTCTCAGAAAGCGTCAGGCCTAATGTGACCAGGCAGTCGTCCAGTGGAAGATTTCATAAGAGGTCATAGTGGGTGCTAAGTCAATCAGCACACCACGGTGATACCTGCACATCCATGTTTAATGCATCACTGTTCACAGCAGTTAAGCTACAGATTCACTCAGGTGTTCACCAACAGAGGAAGGGACACAGGGAGTGTGCTGTGTATACACAGGGGGAGTTTATTCAGCTGTAAGGAAGGATAAAATGATATAATTTTCTGGAAAATGAATGAAACTGGAGGTCATTATATTAAGCCAGGTAAGCCAGAGGTGGAAAGAAAAATATTGTATTATTTTCCCAGTAGTGGTTCCTAAATTCTTTATAGATATGTAAAACCATGTGTATATGTACATATGTGTGTGTGTGTGTGTGTTTGAAATGAAAGCAGGGGGGATTTGGGGAAAGAAAAGAGACTAGAGGGAGAGGAAAAGGGGTGAGAAATGAAAGGGAGTGGAATGGACAAGTGTGAATAAAGTCAAAGTGTATAATGCATGCTGAAGGAACTATCTTTATGAAGCCCAACACTATGTACAATGAGTATGTCAACCAAAAAAAAGGGTTTTAAAAATTGTTTTGGAATCTCTAGGACACATCTGACCAACAGTACAAGAGTACCTTACACCTCACACCGGGCTTTAATTTGTCTTTAGATTTATTTACTTCATTTTATGTATATGGCTGTCTTGCCTGCTTGTGTATCTGTGCACCACGTGTGCAGTGGCCAAGGAGGCCAGAAGAGGGAGTCAGAGCTGCTAGGACTGAAGTTATGAATGTTTGTGAGCCACCACGTGGGTACTGGGAATCCAATCCAGGTCTTTTGCGAGAGCAGCAAGACATATATGTATGTGTACACACACACACACAGAGAGAGAGAGAGAGAGAGAGAGAGAGAGAGAGAGAGAGAGAGAGA
>OU015754.1:23562933-23612120 GCA_907169655.1 Acomys percivali | reverse complement strand
AGAGAGAGAGAGAGAGAGAGAGAGAGAGAGAGAGAGAGAGAGAGAGAAGAGAGAAGAGAGAAGAGAGAAGAGAGAAGAGAGAAGAGAGAGAGAAGAGAGGGAAGAAGGAAAGAGAGAGAGTGAGTGAGTTTGTAATATAGTAGGCGTCCATGTGGCTTTTCCAAACATCCTAGTGCTAGTCACCCCTCCCCCATCGCACCTCTGCTCTACCCTCCCACCCCTCAACACTTAAACCTCCCATTATTCCCTTTCCTAGTCATATCACCTGCATTCTACCATCCATTCTCCCTTAAGATCTTTCTTCTCGCTTCCCCCTTTTTAGAGTCCTGGCTTCTTCAAGCACCCTAAATAAACATAAGTCAAAAGATTTGACACTAAGGTCCACATATGATTGGGAGCATGAGACATTTATCTTTCTGGGTCTGGGCTAGCTCACCCAATGTGTTCCTCAGTTCTATCCATTTACCTGCGCATTTCATTGCAATAGGAAAGGCACTGTTGTCAAAATCAGTATATGCTTTTTGAAATTTAGAATATTCATGTATATAATTATAAATATATTTATATATTATTTAGGTCTATGTTTACACTTAAAGCCACATTTCATAGATCCATGAGCATTCTCATGTATTTTTTTTTGAGATCATCGTCATCTTTCTTGGAGTGTTTAGGCTGGGTGACAGCAACCGGGCACACTGACTGAGACTAGAGATTGGATATAATTGTGTAGGCACCAACAATACCTATAGAGTGGTGGACATTGTCTTCTGTGTTTGGAGATAAATATTAATAACAGGACCCATAGCCAGATAGTATCTTCAAGGAATTCCACAACTGCAGGCTCACACACACCCTCAAGGCCTGATGTGACACTGTAAAGTCAGACCTTTAGGATTAGTGATAAAGGACACAGACATTTAATGCTTTGTCTCTTTTTAATCACTTGACAGACCCCCCCATACATTTTCAATCAGTCCAACAGAGTTGTACTGGAGTGAAATATCTTCCTCAGACCCTATTGTGATGGTACCGGATCGCTCTAAGGCATGCTAAAGAGATGGCAGAATAATTATCCCTTTAATGAGATATTATATTTTCCTGCCCAGAATTCCTGCCAGCCCCCCTGTGGCTTACAGGGCCACGGACATGCAGTTTAGTGAATGTGCCTAACTTACATGAATTACTGAGGAAAAAAAGTGACTTCCTTTCTATCTCTTAGCATGCTTTCCCTAGCCCGTTGGGTTTCCCTGATGTTTTGAAGTCTTCTTACCTTTTTCTTTTTTTAAGTTTCCATCCAAGATATGTGGCTTCCTGCTGCTAAGTGTCTGACCTCCATGCTGGCTTCCCCCAAACGGGATGGCCTTTGCCTTCCATTCTCTTCCTTTAGGCAGCTGATGAAATTTACAGCTTGCCTGCCCTAAGGTTTTTCCTTTAAATAGTAACTAAGTTGTCCTTGAACTTAAAAATAAAAAGATTGTTCTATACTAAGTCCTTTTCCAGGGTTAGTTGCAGGGATGGCCTCCCACACTGGAGACAGACACCCCTGTACCACCCTGTGTCTCATGGATACAGCTGGCTTAAGCAAACCCCTTTCCTTCATGCTATTAGGACATGCATGGTGATGTGTCCCATGAGCCCCTGGGCCTATGGATGCTACTCAGACTGCATTTAGAAATTGATGCTTAGAAAATCTGGGTTAGCCAGGCTTTAGTGGCGCATGCCTTTAATCCCAGGGCTCAGGGAGGCAGAGGCAGGAAAATCTCTGTGAGTTCGAGGCCAGCCTGGTCTACAAAGTGAACCCAGGACAGCTAAGACTACATAGAAAAACCCTGTCTCAAAACAACAACAACAACAACAACAACAACAACAACAACAACAACAACAATCTGGGTTGTTACAAAACCTCCTTCCAGTGTCAGGAGAAAGCCACTCACCCACAGGTGCCATATGGCCATGAGTGGATTCTCGCAGCACCCTCCCAATGCTCCCTGACAGATGCTGTGTTGTCATAAGGCACATCAAATGCTTCCAGCTAGGGCAGGGTTCTGGAGGAACCCTGGGGACCCATGAAACACACCCATTCATTTAATTTTCATCAGAAATGCTTGGCTGCCCAAAGCCTTTGTCTTAACCATCTGATGACCATGGCGGGAAGGCCGCATCTTCTTTCAGAATTTTAACTGCTGAATTCCTTCCCCATGGTGGGCAACTTCCTGTACTCTGGCTATCAACTGTGGTGCTGCACGGAGCTCACACAGCAGGTGCCTTCACACACTTTGGATTGTGTGTGCTTAAAGTTTTGGATGAAGTTATTCTGCAGGTTCATTCTGTAGCCAGAATCGAACCCCTCCCAGGCTGTTAATGCATTCTGCAAGCTGTGTGCCTACATACCTGGCTGTTGTGCGTCCTTTGTGTTGAATGTATTCCTGAGATCAGCCTTGCATGTCATACACCCCCACGGCCCTCGCCTCCTGCCAAAGCCTCTCTCAGAATCCCTCCAGCCAGATGGCTCTGCTGGCCTGTTACAGTGGGGCAGCTTCAAATAAAGAAATCCAACCAGACGCCATGGGAAAGGGTCCCTGGGGGTTGGCAAATAATGAAGAGGCAGCTTTCCCTCCTGCAAAGACAAAGGTGCCATCTCCTTAAAACACTTAATTCAATTTGAAGGAAGAAATAATTACCTTCTCCAGCCATCGTGTCGAAATGACCATAGGGAGGAAAGTGGACTTCACCCTCGTTAACACCATGGGTCACAGCCAAGAGTTGTGCTAACCAGGAAGCCCTTCTCCAGGGGCACGGCTCCTCGAGATCAAAGCATGGGCTGAGGGGTCTGAGCACGGTGCCCCTGTGGGTGATTCTGTGAGAGTCAGATGGGGACTCTTCTGTTTCCAGTCTCTCTTGTGATGATGTGCTGGCAAATAAAGGTCCGTGACAAGAAGCAAGGCAGTGCGGGACTGTGGAATCCAGAAATAATTTTCTAAGGCTTCATAGGTACAAGCTCATGACAGGGGCTGAAGGCGGGTCTGCCATTGATCTATCTGGCTTTACAACAACAGGCAGCTCTATATTTCCTCTGTCTAGGGCACTCCAAGGTGGGCATCCTTTGAGGCTGCAGACAATAGGTAACCCAACTACAAATACAAGCTTTCACAATAGGAAAGAGCCAAGCCAAATGCTCCATCATGCCAACAAAAGGCTGTTATGTTGTTGGAATAATATTGTGTACTTACACTAAAACCCCCTCCCAGAGAATCCTGTTCTGTAACACACATTTTTTTTCTAAACACGGAGAGGCAAGCATTCATTTCCAAAGGTGGGGGGATCTGAGAGGAGTTGGGAGAGGGCAAAGTATGATCAAAATATATTGTCTGAAATTTAAAAAAAACAAAGTTGGGGAGTGATTGACAGTCATTTGGCTCACAGGGAAAGCAGCCAAAACCCAAGAAATCTAAACAAATCTTGTATTGGTTTGAAGGAAGCTATTTGGCGGCAGCTGGTGTGCTCTGTTTTACACCTACCGAATCTGAAAATAATGAAGAAGTTGATGTAAATAAATGCTCAAAGCTATGCAGAGACGACAGCTGGGTGCTTGAAGAAAGCCGTAGGCATGCTGCCTTCCTCACCTGTGTGTTCCTGGTGCACAGCATAGGCCTCACGCTTCCTCTGAGTCATCTGAACAAACGAGGGGGCAGGCAGCAAGATGTGTAAAGAAATCATGGGGGTACACCTGCCAGGTAGTGTGGGTTGGGAAGCCCTGAGTCTGGGGGCTCTGACTATGGCTTCCTGTTTAACCCATGCCTGCCCACAGCATCAGGCAAGCCCTCTGAGGTTCAGCTGAGCCCATAATCAGATGAGAAACTTCATTCTAGGACCAGAGAGACCCTGTCTCCTGAGGCTGTCATGAGGTTTCGGAACAGAGACACCAAGAGCAGGCTCCACATTGTCTGTGTTTAACATTTTGAGTTGCTGTCACTCACTGCTAATTTGTCTTTGCTTTTCTCATAATCTAAAATCCTAGGGGTGGAATGTACATAGTCTCAAGGTTTCTATTGTGGTGATGAAACACCATGACCAAAAATAAATTCTGTAGGAAAGGGCTTATTTGGGTTACATGTCCTGAGTCACACTCCATTAAGGGAAATCAGGGTAGGAACTCAAAGTGGGCAGGAACCTGGAGTCAGGATCTGAGACAGAGGCTATGGAGGAGTACTGCTTACTGGCTTGCTCCTCATGGCTTGCTTAGCCTGCTTTCTTATAGCACTCAGGACCCACCAGCCCGGGCCCTCCCACACCAATCACTAGTTAATAGAATGCCATAAAGGCTTTTCTACAACCTGGTCTTGTGTAAGCAATTTCTCAATTGAAGTTCTCTCCTTTCAGAAGACCCTTACTTGTGTCAGGTTGGCCCACACATGTGGTCAACACGCTGACATGCACGTCTTATGATCAAAGTAAGAGAACATCACTTAAGAACCCATTCCATACATTTGACTCATGGATATTTGGCTGGGGGGGGGAGGGTCTCACAGTGACTGCAGCAAATGATTTTCACTGAGGGAAACACCAAAGACTGAAATGAACAGAGAACATATGGGTGATGTGATACATCCGTGCACCCCTGCATGCAATGCGTGCAATTGCATTGACTGAGCACTTGCTATGTGCAGTGGGACCGTGAGGAGATGGCACATGGTTTAGGATCAACAGTGGTAACGGGCTTGCACTGAAGTGTGGTGAGTCCATGAGATTTCAGGGATAACCAGGGGAAAGACATTGCCAGGAGGTAACAACAGGACAAGCGGCGCTTATTCAGTTGAGAGTAGGCCAAGTTTGTATGCAGGGGATGGCCCTACATGGCATCATCTTGAGCCTAGACTGGTTCTAAGATGTGGATAGAAGGGGACTAGAAAGTGGAACTATAGGGGAGAATGATGCAAGGGCCCAGTTGTGTCAGCATGAAGAGACGGTCCTTTTGTACCAGAGAGCCCCGAATAATGGGAGACCATGGTGTTTCTGACAGCTGCAGGATTCATTTTATCTAGGGATGGCAGATGTTGAGTGTAGATATGTAAAGCAGAAGGGTTCTCAGTGGATGAAAGTCGGCTTCCTAGACTACGTTCAAAGCACTTAGATGTAGATGTACAAAGGCTTGTTTGCCGCCAGCAGGCTTTGAGCCAACCATCCCAGCCCTGTCATCTACCTAGACAGTCACATACTGGAGCAAGACAGTAGATCCACCTTCTCTGAGATCATAGACTAATGAGTGAGGCAGACATGTTTGTTCACATATGTGTTATCCGTTATCATTCATCTTTCCATCCATGCATCTATGTATCCATGTATTCACCCACCCATGCATCATGTACACACCCATGCCTGCCTGCATCCATCCATCCATCCCATCTATATTTGAATACATGTATGCACCATCTATCTATATACACCCATGCCTCATTCACCTGCGCATGCATGTTTCCATCCACCCACCAGCCTAGATACACTGGGTTAGTATCTGCTTCATTAATGCTATATAAGGCTATATAGATCCCAGCTTCCAGCATTGCAGATTACAGACTAATAAGTGGGGCAGAAATAACCATGCATTCATCTTTCATCTCTCTACCTATGTATCCATTCAGGTATATATCATCTATCTATGTATCCACTCATACATCCATCCACCTACCCCCCACCCCCCACCCCCCTATGCATGGTCATGCATGCATTCATCAAACATTAACTGGATGTTACTTTGTCTATGGTGCTGTACTTGAAATGAAGGACAGAGAAATGAAGAGCATGCCTGATCTCCGTTCATGAGATTAGTCCAAGAGTTTAGCCTGAAAACAGCCAGAAGGAGTTGTTAAGGAGGGCATTGCTAAGTGATGAAGGTCTTGTGTCTACCGGAAGAGTAATTTCCTAGAGGAGTGGCAAACAAATTGACAATGAGTGCCTAAAGGGCATGCTAAGAAAAGCATTTGCAAATGAGAGATGAGTGTGTGACAGAGCTCAAGGCTGGAGGATGCCATGTGGGTTTGGTGGAGTGCTAGATGGAAGGGTGTGAAAAACGAGGCATCAGACTATATCTAGGCAAGAGCAAGATGAAGCAGGACCCTTGGGTCACCCTGCAAAAGGGAACCAAAAGAAGCTTTAAATCACAGAAGTATAGGCAGTCCCTGCTGACTGTGGGGCAAGGAAAGTCAGTTGCTAGGACACCTGATAGAAAGTAGGTCCTAGAGAAAGCCAGAGCTCATGTATCACAGATCCATGCAGAGAAGAGGTCTGGGGATGGAGTGGGGAGGAGTGGGGATGGAGTCCTATTCTTAAGCTAAACTCTGGATTTGCTTCATGAATAGAAGATGGTTTGTTATAGGACATCAGACAGGGCCTTCGTTTGTCTGTCTCGAATACCCGGCACAAAACCAGAGATGAAGCAAGCATTCAGCTGATGTTGTACGGATAGACAGAAGCATGTATGTGTGAAAACATAGATGGACAGATGGATGGAAGCATGGATGGATGCAGGGATGCATGGGTGGGTGCATGGGTGGGTGGAGGGATGAATGACTGCAGCGGTACATGAATGGACACACCAGCCTCACTCATTAGTCTATGAGTCCCCAAGAAGCTGGAATATGTCGCCTTATGGCAAAGACAAGTGGATCCTGCTGGTGGCTTGCTGAGGTAGGAGAATGTTCTTCCCTCTGTGGAATCTCCCTGGAGCCTGATACAGCATCCTTTGAAGCTTTGGCCTTGGGTGAGTGCCTAGGGCTATAGAAGATGTTTTACTCTTCACTAAAAAAAACATGTTTTCTGACCATCTACTATGTGGCAGATGCTATTTAGGTATGTAACGTTCTTCTTCCCTCTGTGGGGTTTACACTCTGTGCAGAGACAGACAATAAATAAGTTAGCAGCACAAAGAAGTTGTGAATGGATAGAAAAATGAATCTTGATGGATGGTAAAGAACCCCTACTTTAGATACGGTGGGAGGGAAAGATGCTGTGTCCAGAAATGCTATTTTCAGAGAGAGAGAGAAAAAAAAATCTATGTTTTTTTTTAATCACCTTTGGGCCTTCTTATCATTTAGGATAAGTGATAATTATTTTCATTACTCTACCTCTTTGGGGAAAGGTGAGTTGGGATAGTGGAAGTGAATGGCTGGTCTTGCTTGTCAAGGTGACTACATTAAGAGGTGTCCAGTGCTGGTGAAAAGTAGCTCTGTGCTATTGGGGGTGTCTCCAGAGAGGACCAGCTGGGGGAGCCATCAGTGTGGGCAACATCTTCCAGCAGCCCAAATGAGAGGAAACCAGAGGAAGCAGCTGAGTTCCATGCAAGTCCCATCTTTCCTGAGCAAGCATGCCAATTCCTGTCACCACAGTCTCCTGACGCCAGACTCTGGCTCCTTTGACCTTTGAACTTTAAGTGTGAACTCAATACCAGTGTCTCTCTAGCGATTTTCCAAGCTTCCCACATTGGGTTCTGGTTTCTGGGATATCCTGCTTCCTGGACCAGTCCTCTGCCTTTCTAAAATGCCCATAGCCATTGCTGGACTGTCCAGACTCTTATGCAAATCCAGTCACATGAATCTCCCTAAATAGTATAGATACACGGAAAACACACACACACACACACACACACACACACACACACACACACACACGAATGTGTTACGTGCATGTGTATTTTATTTGTTCTGTTCCTCCATAGATCTCTGACTGAAGTAATAAGCTGTTCCATACATTTCAGGATATATTCTGTTATATTATATCAGAGAGATGAATTTTAAATTGTTGCTTCTAGGCAAGTTTTATGCTGTGAGTGACGTGTGGCCTTAGGAGGGAGGAAATCATAGTAGAAGAAGAAGGCACACCAGCAGGAAAAACATCATGAACAGAGGCAGGGAAATGTCACACAACAAGCAAGATGTGCTATGCCAATAAGTAGCAAGGGACTTAGCAGACAAGGTTTGAGAATTCTTAGCTGGTTTGTTTGGGCCTTGAGACTATGCACACTATTTCTCATGATCAGAGTTGACCAGATATATGGAGGACGAAAGCCAGATGTCTTGGATTCTTTATTTTCTTCAGTGTGTGTGTGTGTGTGTGTGTGTGTGTGTGTGTGTGTGTGTGTGTATGTGCATGCTTGTGTGTAGTGTGTATGTGGTGTGTGTATAGTGTGTGTATGTGTGTCTGGTATGAGTGCGTGTATGGTGTGTGTGAATATGTCTGTGTGTGTGGTATATATGTGGGGTGTGTATATGTGTGTGTGTGTATGTGTATGTGTGTGTGTGCCTGCATGTAGTGTGAATGTGGTGTGTGTGTATCTGTGTGTGGTGTGTGTGCGTGTGGGGGGGCATATTTTCCATAAGTTTTGGGGGGAGGGTTAGGGTTAGGCTTCCTGTGAGGAATGGAAGGAATTTACAAAGATACACATGGGACTGCCTTCGCACACCTCACCTCTACTATTCTTAGCCCTCTGGATGGTGGCCCAGCCCTGGATTTTGGACCTAAGGCAAACTATTCTCTGATGGACAAAGTGTGTTGCCTAACATCTCAATTTTACTTTGTAGTTTCCAGAGAGGGTCCAGGTTTTTCAAAGTCCAAAGTATTTGCATCAGAGAAGCTTGTAAAAAATTAACGTAAAGTTTCAAGTGCAAAATTATACAGGGGATTAGAGAGACATCTATATGAGGCTTATGCCTCAAGGTCCATTGATTCCACAGTCACTTTTGTCTTGAGATCCTTGAGACCTTACCTTCCACAAGTTTCTCTCCTGAGACAAGACTTATGAGAGATGAGAGAAAGAGAGAGGTGTGAACACATGTAAAGAGATTGGTGAATCCAACAGTCATCTGCCCACTGGAGAAGAGGGACCTCCCTAGTCCCCAATGCCCAGAGGCAGATGGTACACCTCTTAGGTCAAGGCTGGAGGTCTGACGGTGCAGGGCAGGGGGAGCCTCATAGCCAGCTTCAGCTGTCAACTGAACACAAACCCAGAGTCACCTGGAAAGAGGGAACAACACCTGACAAATGGCCTCTATCAGATTGGCTTGTGGCTATGGCCATAGGGCATTTTCTTGATTAATGATGAATATGAGAAAGCTCATCCCATTGTGGGTAGTAAAGTACTTGGGTAGGTGGTACTGGGTGCTATAAGAAAGCAGGCTGAGCAAGCCATGGGGAGCAAGGCGTAAGCAGCATCTTCCTGTCCTGACTTTCCTCAATAATGGACTGTGAGCTGTCTGCCAAATAAGCCATTTTCTCCACAATGTTTTGTTTTGTTTTGTTTTGTTTTGTTTTGTTTTTTGGTATGGTGTTCTCCCTCCTTCTCTCCCTCCCTCCCTTCCTCCCTCCCTCCATCCCTCCCTCTGCCCCCCCCACACACACACAGAAAAAAAGAAAAAAAAAAGCTGACTAAAACATAATCCTGGAGTCCCAAAGCAAAAGAACCTGGAGTTCTGATATCACAGGCAAGAGAAGAAGATGGCCTTAGACTGGAGGAGGGTCGCATTATCTTGCCTTTACTTTATAGTTATATCCCCCTGACACAGCTAGCTAGATAATGCCCATCTTCATAGAGGGCAGATCTCTCTCGTGAGTCACAAAGCACATCCCCAACCCCAGGCTCTCCCCTGAGGCAGCTCAGTCATACTAATCAAATTCCAAACCACGTGCATTTCCCTTCCAACAGCTGATCAGGCTCAGTCCCACTGAGCAGGAACGATTACTGAATTATGAGCTACTTGGGCATCCCTTAATCCTGTCAAATCGATGCTCATGCCAACCGTCATGGGTGTGTCCCCCTCCTCAGGAAGGCACCCCCTGCTCCCCTTAATCTGATTAAGCCCACTCCTTTCTCAGCCCACTTCCTTTCTTGAGGAAGAGAGTGGACATCAGAGAGAAAGTGAACATCCTGAGGGCCCAGGGTGCCTGCCAGCCAGGTGAGCAGGTACGGAGGTGATGAGGGGCAGTCATTGCCATTGCCAGCTCCCACAGCTTTGAAGATCAGACATAGGAGTGAGGGGGTAGGGTAGGGGGGTGTCACTGTCCTTGGTTCTCCAGTCTGACTTCCCCGTGTGGATCAGGGCCCCAGGGTGCTCCTCCCCAACTCACAGCAGCTGGTGTTCACAGTAATAGGTATATAGTAGGCGTGCAGCTAGGTGTGAGGAATTCATGGCCGAACAAGACTCCTGCTTTATTAAAACTCCCAGAATTCTGAATTGCCTGAGGAGCGTCTTCTAGCTCTGTTAAGTACAGGCAGGCGTGAGGAATGAGCTGCCTCGGTGGCTGTCCCTCCCATTTTCTGGTTACTCATGATTGTCGTCCCAGGGTAATGGAAACAGCCTGGACCTAGAGATAATTTTCTCTCCTGTTTCTATTTAGAACGTGCTACAGGAAGCCTTATTATTCCTCGTTGTCTAAGTAATGCAGAGCTGCCCTGGGAATGTTTGCAGAAACGACTGCAAATGAAGTCACCATGAGATGACCCCGAGAACAAGTCAGCCCGGCAGTGGTAGGAAACCCCACATGTAGCAGCTGTCAAACGGGCACGCACGTAATCGGCCCTCTAAGCTTAATGTCTGCGATGTGTATGCTGCACTTTAGGCAACAGCCTAGAGCACACGGTTTTCTCATTCCTGTTTTCTTTATTCTCTTCTCAGCCGTGAGTCCTGACCGCTCACAACCTGAAGCTGGACACGGACAGGCGTGCGTTTGTACAGCATGCGTCGTTGCGGCTTCTGGCACCATTTAGTTGGTATTCATCACTTACTGACTTTGACTCAAGATATGCTGATGGGAGATGGAGACTATACGGTGGGACTCTGACATAATCACAAAACCGTTGCTTTCTGCTTATAACACGTTGTCATCTGGGAGAGCCAAGACTATCAGATTTGAGCCATGTGGAAATGCAAGCCTGCTAAGTGACAAGTGTCGCCCTGTAAGCGAACTGAGATGCTCATCACGAGTGTGAATGTGTTCATGTGTCTGTGTGTTTGGGGTGGGGTGGGGTGAGCATGTGGAGGTCAGAGGTCAACTTCATATACCTTCCTTTGTAGCTCTCCTTCTTATTTTTGAGACAGGCTCTCCCTGAACTTAGAACTCACTTTTCCAGCTGGAGTAGCTGCCAGTGGGCCCTCGGGGACCAGCCCTGGGGCTCTGCCTCCTTGTCTTTGCCTGTAACTGGTAGTGCTGGTGCATAGCATCATGGCCAGCGTTTTTAGTGTGGGTTCTGGGTGGTCTGAGCTCTCTCCCCCAGCCCACTGGTAGTTGTATTTAAAACTCCAGTTGAACCCATAGCTGCCTGGGAAGGAGACAAACCGTATGCTGGTGAGGTTGGCTGTAGCACCCAGTCACTTTGAAAGGCCCCAGATGATGGGGACCAAAGGATGCAGATTCTCTCAAGCGCTGGTTATGTATCGCACAGCACTAAGGTCAAAGGGACAGCATCAGTCAGCTGTGAATCTCTGGTTCAGTCCCCACTCTTCCACCCCAGTTAATGAGATTTTGGACAAGGCAGCATCTTAGAAGCCTGGCTTTTCCATCTCTGGCCCTTCCAGTCCACACCTTTCCCATTGGACACTTAGAACTAAATGAAGTAAGTGAGTTTGCATTGAAGTTTGCTTTACATGATGCTTAAGAGACACTAAGGATTTTTAAAAAAGTTTTGCATCATTCAAGCTGTGGCCATCTGTCCTCTAAATCTCTGAAACCGCTATAGACTTTGTCACACTGCTATAAGCCTACGTCCTGGAGGGAATCGGGTCCCCCAGGAGTGGAGTGTCTCTTTTTGAACTGTTTGTGCTAAGAGCACAGACATCATTTCATTCATTCTCTTCTCTAAAATAATTTGTGCTGTGAAAAACTCATACATGCATACAGCACACTTTGGTCATATCCATCCCTTGCTACCCCCTCTAACTCACTCCGGGGTCTCCCCAGAATTCCTCCCTCCCAACTTCCTGTCTTATTTTATTTAACTCACTGAGCCCAATTAATGCTGTCCATATGCTCCTGGGGATGGAGTCATCCAATGAGCACCAGCAACATAATGGTAGCCAAGTCACACTCCTCCTTATCAGCAGAAAGACTGACACTTTTCAAGGCATGTGTTTCCACTTGGGACCCTGCAGGAAGGTCTGATGAAAAACTCACTATGAAAGTCTTTATTAGAAGCTCACTTTTCAGCCAGGTGTAGTGGTGCATGCCTTTAATTCCAGAACTAGGGAAGGCAGAGGCAGGCGGATCACTGTGAGTTCGAGGCCAGCCTGGTCTACAAAGCAAGTCCAGGCCAGTTACCTCACTGCTATTCCGGAGTACTGGAATTTGGATCCCAGCACCCACATCTGCAGGTCACAGATGCCTGTAACTCTAGCTCCAGTGATTCTGACACTCTCTTCTGGCCTCGGAAGATACCAGCACTCACTCACACAGACATAAAATTAAAATTTTCATTTTTTCCCCCCCTAAGGGTTCCTGACCCCTTAACCTCATGAGTTTTCAACTGGTTTTTAATTAGGTAATTTTAGATATGAAGTGTCCCATTGTACTGGTCCATCATTGACCTGCAGGGCCTGAGAGAGCCCAGAGATTCACAGCAGCATTTCTTATGCTCACAATCAGATTTTTCTCATAATGAAGTGTGGGGCTACTTGCAAGTGAGGGTACATGGCTATAAAAGTAATCCAGCTGGGAGGCTTCTATTAGTCCCTACAGAGAACTCACCCAAGTGCTTAAAATTGAAAGCAATTTGCAATGGTAGCTGAAGTGGTCAGGGACTCTCACATGGACAGAGACAAGTGTCACCGAAGGGAGTTGGTAGCTGCTGAGACAGGTCCCTCAGACAGCTTCTCACTTGGCCTGATCGAAACTCTGTGGAGCACATGGCTTTTCATTTTGCTCTATAATTGTTTTGCATGTGTATGTATGTTTGTGTGTTTTCATGTAGAAAGGTGCTACCTGGTAGACGTCCCCAGATTAGAAAATCTAAGGAATGCTGTGAAGCCATGGGAATGCGTGTATTAAATATGGCGTTAAACAGCGTGCACACTATCATGAGCAATACGGCCACATTTAAACCCATGCCTTAGGTGGATCTGTGTGTGAGTGCCCATGCGTGTGTTCAGGACGACTCCGCAGGGACCTTCTGTTTTTGCCAAGAAGTGTGGCCATACTCACGGTCATAGAGTTACAACTGTTACTTTCTAAATGAGAACCTTTGGATTTTCTTTCGAGGATTGTATTTGAACAAAAAGATTAAGTGTATGAAGACATTGGGAGAATAGCTATGTGGTTAAGAGCACTGTCTGCTCTTCGAAAGGTCCTGAGTTCAATTCCCAACAAGCACACGGTAGCTCGCAACCATCTATAATGGAATCTGGTGCCCTCTTCTGGAGTGCAGGTGTACATACAGATAGAGTATTCATATACACAAAACAAACAAACAAATAGATATCTTTAAGTTTATGCTAACACATGCATATCACATACACTCAAATCAGGGCACAGGAGCAGCAGAAAACACACCCAAAGAGATGTGTTATGCGGTATGGAGTGAGTCCTTAGGGATTAAGAGCACTGACTGCTCTTCCAGAAGACCCAGGTTTGATTCCAAGAAAGAACATGATGGCTCAAACCATCTGTAACTTTGGTTCCAGGGAATATAACACTCTCTTCTGCCCACTCTAGGGACTTTACACACATGGTATGCATACATACATGCAGGTAAAACACTCACACACTGTTGCAGGATATTTGAGCCCATTGTAAACCCAGAGACTGTGAACTGGAAAAAACTATTTCTAGTTGTCATGTGTCTCAGGCCTATCACACACCTTTAAACCAAGAGCTTTCTGTAAACAAGAGCTAAATAAAGCCAACCATGGCTCAAGAGGGGTAGCAATCAGTTGACGTAAGAAAACACAGGAAGTAGGGACATTGAATCCAAGGGTATTTAAGACTCTTAAGTGGAGAAGGAGAAGGGAGCTTTTTTTCTTCTGAGACATCAGCTAAGTAGGACAGTCAGCTGGGTTCTTTCTCTGCCTCTCTGAGCTAGCAGGTTTTCACCCCAGCATCTGGCTCCTGTGTCTTCATTGGTAAAATTAAACGATTGAGATTTTGTTTTAAAAAAATTCACATACTGTTTTTTTTGGGGGGTAGGATGGGGGAGGAGTGTTTTGGGTGTCAGAGAGATGACTTGGCTTCTCTGCTGCACTGACCAAAACCAGGTTGGAAAAGAAAGGGTTTTTGGCAGATGGTTCATAGCTCATCCCTGAAGGAGGCCAAGGCAGGGTACCGGAGGCAGAGGCCACGGGAGAATGCTGCTTACTGGCTTGTTCCCTGTGGCTTGCTCACCTTGTTTTATTATGTCACCCAGGTGGTTCCCTAGTTATAATGCCTACGTTAAATCATAGAGCTTTCTAGAACAAGAAGTATTATGACGACCCCTCCTCTATAGCCCTACCTCCCACTGACACTGTAAATACAACCTTCCCCAATCCCAAGTCTTGTATAAAAATCATCTTCTGTTGTGATATCCTGCAGAGGCAACGAACAAACAAACAAACAAATAGCACCCAACAACCTGAAACAACCCATGGTTTGATTTTCTTGGTTCACAGTAAATTTTCTAATCTGCAGTTGCCTTAGTGAGGGGGGGGAAACCTGAATATTTTCACAAGAAAATGTAGGCTTTTAGAGTGTCTTACAGTTGGAAGGCCTTTTTCCAAGTGGGCTCGACCTGCCGGGGGGGCTCTGGGTGACAGTATAAGTGTGTGACAACTGTGTTTGGGTTTTCGGTCTGGCATCTCTGCCTGTGAACTTGGAGCTCACATACAAGGAGTGCATGTGTGTTGGATACCTTTTTGCTCCTGCAGGCTTTGATCCCACAGGTTTGTGGAGTCCTCCTGTGTGCAAACCTGGCTGATGATCCCTGTGGCCGGCAGTCCCAGAGCCCAGCAGGGGTGTTAGTAGGGCGATGAGCCAGCTCCCTCGGAACTGGGAACGCAGGAGTATGCTGTGCTGGATCTTGTTGGTACCACACCTCTCTGACCCCTTGCTTCCTTTAGAAATGTCTGCCTCACACCCTGTCCCCTTCCTTGATAACCGCCTCCTTTTTGTTCTGCTTGGGTGAGTCTAATACAGATGTGTTCTCAGAGCTACTGTTAAGCTTGTGCACATCTGCCACCTTGCATTTTTGAACCAAACCTAAAAGAAAAACAAGCAAAATGAAACAAACAAACAAACAAAAACAAAAACCAACCAACCAACCAACCAAACAAACAAAACAAGCAAAAGCCACTCCCCACACAAGCCTTTATAACAAAGCAATGATGCTAAAATTTCATTAAATCAAATGGGAAGGAAGGACAGACTTTCGTTTTTTATACAGGTTGTATTTCAGGAGACTCCCTCACTATCAAAATCATTCAGGGAGTCAAGTAACAACCAGCCACTGGGAGCATTAAACAGATAGGTAGCCTTCTTAACCCACTGCAATGTCTTACTTACCAGTGAGGAAAAAAAAATTCCATGTCAAAAAGAATTATTTAACTGAGGAATCTCTATCCCAGAAAACAGACGGATGAAGATGTCCTTTGTATCACTGACCAGTCACTTGCAATTTACAGCTGCAGTGGTTCTTCATGCACTCTCCAAGGAAGGCAGACCAACGGGGATATAATTGTTACCGTGAAATGGGTAGGTAACTTATCAAGAAAAAAATGGACTCTTCAAAGATATTTCACTGTGTGAACAAGTTGCCCTGCTCATGAGCTAGTTTAGGGTGAGGAACCACAGAAGGTTGAGGTGTGAGTCTTTGTGTTAATATATTTTTACTAAGTATCACTACGTAGAGATGAGGACTCTGTCATGATAGTGAATCTCTCAGCAGCCATTACCCTTTGACCCTGTGTCTACTGTTTCCAGGGACAAAGGCTCCAGTAGTAATTTTTTTTTTCTCTTAGTATCACCGTGAACACGTAAGGATGGCATCAAATCGACCAGCCGAGAAGGTCCGCGCCATGCCAGCAGTGAGCTCAGGAGAATCCCACACTTGCTAAATGCCGTAATATAAGAAGAAGGCGCTTTGCTAAGGCTTTTTCCAAATGCTTGCTGTCCCTGATTTTATTGGAGGCACAGGTGAGACACCAGATACAAGCCACTCAGTAGCCTTCTGCAAGGGTGCCTTCTCTTCCTGAGGAGCAAGTTCAGTGTGACTGGTCCGTGGTGATTCACTTTGTTCTATTCAGCTTCCATATTCCTGTGCTCTCTGAGATGCCAGGAGAGCATTCACCGTGAGTGTGTCTACACACCCTGCTTACTATGTAGTCTTCCCTGCCAGTTCCACCCTACCCTGCCCTTAGTCCTCACCTTCCTGCCTCAATGCTCAGTGTGCTGACTGCTCTAGTGAGCGCAGCCTAGTCCGTGTGTACTGTCAGATCAAATGAATGTTCCCTGCCCACAGTGGACTCTGTTCAAACTGAGCTTCTATTAAACCAGGCTCTCTGGGGGAAAATACTTTATAATTAACTCTATTTTTCGCACACAGATATTTAGCCATATGGTGGCTTAAATTAGTGATATTTTCCAAAGGTTTGGGCAGTAGGGAAGGAGAAACACCCACAGCAGACTATGAATGGTTTTATCTATGTATTCATGGAGGCTTACAAAACGTTCAGCCATCAGGCATTCAGTACCAACTTAATTAAATTTCCTTAGATAAATTAAAAGACACTTAAATGGCTTTTCTTTCCTTCTTATGTGACAGACCCTAAATACCAGGCAGAATACCTAAAACTTAAGGCCTGTAAAATATATTACTGTATTTATTTTTCACTTTATCAAAAATTACATATATGACTGACTTTCATTTCCTAACATACATGCAGATGTGTAAACAATAGAGAAATTTCCTCATTCATGCATGCACGCACACATACATATTTATTTAAATTATATATCTAATTAAGTCTCCCTTATGAATAAAATTTTATTACTTAACATATTTAAATCTGTACATTTCAGGGACATAAGTCACATACCTAAACATAATAAGGGCTGTATACAGCAAGCCAATAGCCAACATCAAACTAAATGGCTGTCCTCCTCCGTTCACACACCGACTATTGATTTTATCTGCTATCTGTGTACTGGTGACTCTTGAGTATATGCCCCCAATCTAACACTTATCTGGAGGCTAGGTGCAGGCCACCAACCAGAGTAAACCTAGAATCCTAAAACACAGACATCAGAAAATAGAACTTTTAAGTAACTGATTAATTTTGAGAGTCTGTCTCACTGTGTGGTGTGGCTCAGACTGTCCTCAAACTTAGGCTCCTCCTGCCTCAAGTACTAATTGGCTGGGTTCTAGGCATGTGCCTTTGGACCTGGCTTTAGTAGGAATATCTGACTTCACTTAGACCAGTATCACCATGAGAGAAACACTTGGTTTATCCAAACCTTCCTGTTTCTAGAAGGAAACCTAAAAAAAAAAGTAAGAGAAAACAAATAAAGGTCATATGGTAGATTGAGAAATGGGAAGAGGAGGATGAGAAAGAAAGGAAGGAAAGGAAGAAAGGATGGAGAGAGGAAGAAAGTTGTGTGGGCTGTAGCCTTGTCTATCCGTAGATGCTGATTGGCCATCTGGATCCCTTCTTGTCCTGGGTATTTGATGGGGGAATCGTCAAGATGAAAGGCACTTAGTTATCTCCTTCTTGCTCAGGACACAGGTCTAATACTTGGAGCTGGCCCAGCTCTCTTGTGACCAAGAGATGACAGTCAAGAGGAGGGAAAGTCAACATAGGAGTGATGCTGGAAAAGGATGGGATGTGCTGATTCTCATAAGTCACAGAACCACCAGCTTCTAAAGCCCGCCGCTGCCAAAGGAATGACCGGTGTCCTTTGGAAGCCCTCTGTTGGGTGGATGTTTATCCTACCTGAGTCAAGGCTTCTAGAACAATACAGGGATTGTTTCTGCCTTTGTTCTGTTTTAGTCCACCGAACACCATTTAACAGTTGGTGAAGAACAGAAGCGAGAAGAAGAAGAATCACACCCAACCGGAACCTTCTTGGATGTGTTTTCTCCTTCCCATCCTGACTGCTTATAGTCCATCTTTTTCCTAGTCTGTCTCTTCCCAAGGCAAAGCAGGAAACACAGTGTTTGCTCCCAGATATGCTCTGTTATAGCTTCTAATTTTTATTATTATGTGCATTTGCGTGTGAGAGGGACCAGGAAACTAGAAATGGATCCCTGAGTGGAGAAATAAAGACTCCCAGATGCACCTGGCACATCTCTAACATTCTTGCCGTGTTCAGCAGAGAGGGACACTGGGGCCTGTTTGCAGATTAGCTGACCACCACGTGGCTCTGTCAGGAGGGAGGCTGCCATCTGCTGCTGCCTGTTTATACCTACAGAAATCCCCCTGTCTTCTTATCTCTCAGGTTTCCAGCATGGAGTCTTCAGAAGGTAAGCATGCTGAAGAGAACCGGATGGCCAGATAATCCGGTCAGGATGACAGGCAGGCTTCCAAGAAGACAAAGCTCTCCAGGCTCTCAGGATTTAGCTTTGAATAGCAATTAATGCTCCAGTGGAAGGCTTTTTCAGAGGCAGAGGCTTGCTGGCTTCACAAAGGTGCCTGCCTCTGTCCTCTGAAAAGAGGGAGACTTGCTGTCAATGCTTTTGGTAATTAAGTGGCCTAGTCAGAAAGCAGATATGAACATGGGTGCAATGGGGGATATTTGATTTTTTAAAAAAGATATAAACAAATACAGAAGAATAAGGAGGATTTTTTTAAAAATTGCCCTCAAGACTCTTGATGCTAGTCAAATTTGAAAGAGGTTACGGCCCAAAGACACACAACCTTTGATTTGAAACTGTTATTATGAAAATGCAGCCAGGCTTGACAAAAGCCTAAACTGTTCTTGTACACTCCTTAAGACTGATATATGAGCAATGCTGAATTTTCAGATCCTGTTTGGTTGGAATGGAGCCTGCTTACCTAACAAATAAAGTACTGGAGTATGCATGACAGTTACAGCAGAGAAAAGCATATTTGAGTATGTGCATGTGAGTGCAGGTATCTTCAGAGGCCAGAAGAGGGCATTAGACCCCCTAGAGCTGGAGTTGCAGACAGTTCTGAGCTGCCATGTTGGGGCAGGGAACCAAACTCTAGTCTTAGGCCATCTCTCTAGCCTTCTTCAACCCTGTATCCAGGATGTTTTTTGAGACCCGGTCACTCACTGGCTTGGGACTCACCAATCAGGTTAGGCTGGCTGGTTTGAGACCTCAAAACTTGCTTCTATCCTCATCTCTTCCAACTCTGGGATCAGAGTGTGGCCACTAAGCCTAGGTTTTACCATAAGTTTCATGGTAAGAATATAGAATATCATACTTGAGTATAGTATAGATTGTATATGTATTTAAGGATGAATAATTGCTGTCATGTTTTATAAATCTTGACAATGAGAAAAGTCACACTATTCTTATCAAAGACAGTAAAAATAGACTTCATACATGTGCACACACATGTGCATGAGTATATTCTCCACTTCTCTATCAGTGTGTTGTTAGTTCCCTCCCTTGAGGGTCCATCTCCAAATACATTCATGCTATGAGTGAGAGATTTGGGTGATGGGAAAATACAGACCTCCATTCAGCTCATAAGAGTGAGTTATGGCAAACTCTGTTTTGGTTGTAATTTAATAATAACTCAATCTTCCACTAATTAATATCATTTATTTATTCATTTATGTCTGTGATTGAACCCAGGGTCTAGTACATGCTAAACCAGTGCTCAAACCAATTATATGTATGTATGTATGTATGTATAAATTATTTATGTGTATATATAGTACATATAAATACATTTATTGATTATTATTAATATTATTGTGTGTGTATGTCTGCCTGCCTGTCTGTCTGTCTGTCTGTCTGTCTGTCTGTCTGTCTGTCAGAAGGCAACTTGTGATGTTTGGCTCTCTCCTTTCACCATGTGTGTCCCAAGGATGAATCTCTGGCTTAGCAGCAAGATCCTTACTTGCCAAGCCATCTCACCAGTTCTTCTAGTTATATTTTCATCTCTGATAGCTGGAAAAATATCTATATGCACATTTTTTTCTCTCTTCATTTCAAGCCTGTTTTTAAAAAATTTCCTCTACACAACCCCCATAGAACTCAACTGTAGGATAAGTGCTCATTAGGGAACACACCCTGACCTTATACCTTTGTGTGACTTGACACAGTAGGGAGGGATACCCAAGGAAACCCTATCTGCACTGATGTGGCTAATGTAACTTTGATGGGAATTGAGTTCAACCCAAAGTATCCTTCTAACCTGCCTACCCCATACACCTAACCGCACATACCCGTAGCCATGAACCTGGTATGCCCATAGCATTACCTGCTTGGGGATATGAGACAGAGAAACCAGAAAAAGGATACAGAGGTCTGGTCCATTGGGCTACATGGCAATTGTAGTACTCTAAGACAATGTAATAGTCCTCATCTCTGAGACTAAATACTTGACAAGAAGCAAATAAAGAGAGGACAGTTTGGGGTCAGTGTACAGTTTTAGGGGTTATAGTCTACTGTGCAGAGAAGAAGTCATGGCAGAGGTGACATTGTTCATGGCAGCCAGGAGCTTGCAGTATGCCTTGGTTATATCTCAGAGGTCCAGAAGGCCGAAAGTGGGGGCCAGAAGTAAAGCCAGGATACGAAGCTCACATGTCTCCCTTATGACCACGTGTTTGCCGGCTACATCCCAGGCCCTAACATTTCCACAGCCCTCCCTATAGCAGTACTATGAGCCTATGGGGGCATTTCATATTCAAGCCATAACACATAAGATAATATGGAGACACAATGAAAACCCCTTCCTCAGGACTGGGAGGTCTGTGCCAACAGCCCAAGCTTTGTAAAATATCTGCTTCTGTCTGACAGCTGCACACAAGCGCTCTCCTCTCAGAGGATCTGCTTCCTCTCCCTCCAGAGCCCCTGTTGAAACCCACACATTTAGTACCTCATGTTCCTTGAGTCTCCTCTCACCTTGGCCACTTGAAGTGGGGTCCTGTTTCTTAGTGTTCAAGTTATTCTATCTTTATGTTGCTTAGCAAAGGCCTTAGTTAAAGCATGACAGCTTTATTTCCTTTGTTTCTATTTATTTGGAGGAGAAGCCTTATCCTTAGGCTCTTCACAACCTCTGTAGCTCCAGTCCCAGGGGATACAACGCCCTCCCATGGCCTATTTAAGAACTGCACATGTGTTGTACACAGACATGCATACAAGAACTCATACGCGTAAAATAAAAATAAATAAATCTTTTGAAAAGGGTACTTGTACGTTCTATCAAAAGTTATGCGACGTAAGTCCTAGTCCTAGTTTTTATTATCTGCCTATACATTCCCACTCTGTAAGTCCACTTTTATGTGAATAATTGTGTAGGAAGCTCATTTTCCCATACCTAAAAGGAAGCAAACATATTTGCTAATTAACAACACGGGGGCATCTGGAGGATGTTGCTGCAACTTTGAGGATTCTTTATTTCAGATATTTATTCCTCCTCTTCCCTCCCCTTCCTCTGCCCCTCTCTCCATCCTTTGCTCTTTCCTTCTTTCTCTCCTTCTCTCTCTTCCACCTTTCTTTGTTCCTCTGCCCTCTGTCCATCTTCTCCTCTTTCATCCTCTCTGCCCCTTTCTTTGTCTCTTCGTTGTCGCTTGCTATTCAGCAAGAGCCACAGCCATGTTTTATGTTCTGAATGCACAAAATGGTCCCCTCCAAACTCCTTTTTCCTCATAAAAGATGCTGGATTGCTTTTCTCAATGCAAAGCAGAAATTGAAATGGATGAGCCTGTCTGGAGCACTGCCATGGCAATGGATTCTGGCTCGTGGGATGTCCGCCTATGGATGCAGAGAGGTGGGATGGTGGTGAGGGGCAGAACACACACAGGGTCCACAGTTGGAGGTGAGGCTATCTCTACTATCCCTGTCTGAGGTAGGTACCCATCCCTAGTCCACCTGGGTTGCCTTGTACTCAACAGTTTGCTCTTCCATAGGTACCCATCCCTAGTCCACCTGGGTTGCCTTGTACTCAACAGTTTGCTCTTCCATATTGTCACCACTGCATTGACTGTTGGCCATTTGGAAATAAGTAGCTAGCTAAGACAGTGGGTTCAGGGAAGCCTTCACAATGGTGAGGGGAGGGGGGGCATCCTCCTCACCAGAAAACAACAGGGTAGAACATTTTCCGGAATCTTTACCAAAAAAAAAAAACAAAAAAACCAAAAACCATATCTGAGATTTAAAATGTGAAATTCAATGCATTGTGAATTCAACAGAAATTAAGGTGCCACCCCAAGAGGGAACTCAGCCAAAGAATGAGGAGGATACACCTCCACCATCACCAGTACCATTGGGTTGATCCCAGAAACATGCCCAACATCTGGAATACCCACAAACATGTCAGAGCAGCCTCTGGAACCAAAAAGTGAACAGCTGAGATGTGGCTGGCCAATCCAATCCAGGTATGTTGCTAAATGCTGTCCCATGCTCACGTACCGGGGAAGGGGGGGGGGGGCGGGAATCAATGTCCTTAAAAATAAACTCCAGATGAAAGGCCATTGAATGGTCCATCAAGCCCTGATCCAAGGCCCCAGCCTCTCCTATTGTGAGCTCCGTCAGCCATGACCATCCTCTGAGGCTTCAAGGCTACAGTGTGGACAACATCTGTGGGACTTCCATTAGCCAGACCTGGACCTCAGGCTTGTCTCCTCTGCTCTCCTTGCTTATTGGTACTTGGGGAGAAGTACTGAGTGTGGGTCATCTGTGTGCTCAAGAGGAAAAGCAAGTAGGCTTGTGTTTACTCAATGGCTGTTTAGTCTTTGCTCACTGCAGCCTTTAAAAACCCAGCATGCACAACATCCCCCTGTTTAATTAAAAGACGGCTTGGGACGTTCAGTGAGAGAAAGGAGAGGCATACATGCCTGCAGCCGTTGCTCCTGTCTGGCTTATGTCACCTTTGCCAACAAGCCATGGGCAAAAGGCTCTTTCCACTACTGGGCTGTGGTCAAGAGGCACCTATCTAACAGGAAGCTCAGCAGCCTCCCTTTTCCACACTGAGATGGCAAGAGCATTAGGCGTACTGGAAAACTCTGAGCTCATATAAAAATTGTCTTTCAATGCCAGGCTTCTCAAAGCTGCCTTTTCCTTATTCGGCAGCTCTATTAAAGCAACATTCTTTAAATGAGTAATAGAGTCTATATCAACCAAAAATGTCTTAGAGAGTTATACTCTTCAAAGGCCCAGTAGCTGTGGGTTCAGAAGGTCCACCTAACGGTTTCACCACTGCTGCAGCCAAGCATCATCCTAAGTGTGACATGGAAAACAATGCTTACTGCACATGGGGTACTGTGTCACGCATCACACCTCCAGTGATGTTAAAAAGCCCTGTGAACAGCCCTGTAATCTTCATGTTAAACATGAGAAAATATAAGATACAGTGAGTGGAGAGATGGCTCAGTGGTTTAAGAGCATTTGTTGCTCTTGCAAAGGACCCAGGTTCAGTTCCCAGCACCCACATGGCTGCTCACAACTGTCTTTAACTCTAGTCCTGGGGAGTCTGGGGCCCTCTTCTGGCCTCCACAGGCAGTAGGCATGTATTCTGTTCACAGGCATGCACTCAGGCAAAACATCCATATACATAAGTGTTTTTTTTTTTTTCAATTTTGAAAAGGAGCTAGAGAGCTGGCCCAGCAGTTAAGAGCACAGGCTGCCTTCACAGAAGCCTTAGTTTGGAGTCTCAACATCCCACATGGTGGCTCACAACCCTCTACAACTCCAGTCCTAGGGAATCTGGTACCCTCTTCTAACCCCCTGAAGCACGGTAGACATGTGGTGCACAGACAGATACGCAGGCAAACACTCGCACACATATAATAACAGTACATACATCTCTTTGTAAAAACCTGTCTTGCAGGCTGGAGATGATTAAGCAGTTACGAGCACTTGCTGCTCTTCTAGAGGACCTAGGCTTGATTCCCTGTAGGCACATGGAGGCTCACCAACTGCCTAACTGCAGTTCTGGAGCTACCACATCCCTTTCTGGTTTCCATGAGCAACAGGCATACACATCGTGCTCAGATATTCATGCAGGCAAAACACCCATATATGTAAAATAAAATAAAATTTAAAATTAAAGAAATAATCTTCTCCCTCCTTCCCTCTCTCCTTTCTTTCCTCTGTAGATTAAATTTAGGGTTTTATGGATGCTAAGCCAACGCTCTACTGGGTGGTCCATCCCTAGCCACCAAAGTCAAGAAAATCCATCATAATTGTCCAACCTGCTTAAGGAGAAGCAGAAATGTGAAACGAAGTCCCCTGACCCACTCTTACATCCTTTCCTGGCTCCCATTTCTGTTCATAAACTGCTCCTGACATGCAGACCTCTTGCAGACTGCCTTCTCTTGTCACGTTTCTGCTCTGCACCTGCAGACCTTCGTGGTTCCCTTGTATAACAGAACTCCCGACGAGCACCTGACTTGGGGCAAGGAGATAGATACTGAGGGGCACAAAGGCAATGCGCCTCAGCCCACAGGCTGTCTCTTTATATCCACTTTGACTTTCTGCTTTCCGAGAATTCATCCATTGTTACTACAATTTCTTTTCTTTCGATACATTGCATGGCCTTTGCAAAGGTTGGCTTTGGCTTTATTTTAACCGACAATTGATAATTGTACATACTTCTTTGGTGGTGCACGCATGCATTGCGATTCCACAGTGGTTAAATAACTTTGATTAGCATGCCTCGCAGCTCTCGTTATCAATCGTTCCTCATGGTGCAACCACTTAAAATCTTCTCCGCCAGCTGGTTTAGAATTGATCACACATGCTGTTCTGGGTGTGCCTATTCCAATCACTTATTTCTTGCATCTCAAGACTGAGAGTGACATGGGGTGGTGAATTGTTTAAATGTGGTCTGAATTAATGGGTGATGCGAACTCAGCCACTCTGGGTGGTCGAGAGTATCGTTACTTAGATTCTATATTTGTGAACACGTGCTCTTTTTAAAAGTTCTTTACAGGGGGCTGGAGAGATGGCTCAGAGGTTAAGAGCACTGGCTGTTCTTCCAGAGGTCCTGAGTTCAATTCCCAGCAACCACATGGTGGCTCACAGCCATCTATAATGAGACCTTGTGGGCAGTCACACATTCAGGCAGAACATTATAAACACAATAAATAAAGAAATAAATATTTTAAAAAGTTCTTTACAGCCCTGTTATAGACTGAATGTGACGTGTCCTTATCAGGTGCTGAAGGCTTGGTCCTCTGCTAGTGGATCCATCACTGAGATTATTGAGTCCTGAGCCCTCTGACTTAGTCAGTGGATTAATCCACATGTGGACTCATAATTTGACAGCCCTGAGAGGTGGTTGAAGTTTTGGAGAATGGAGCCTCATTGAAAGAGACTGTTTATTTCCTTGAGGTTGTAACTTGTCCTGAGCCTTTCCGTGAAGTGGAAGTTTCTGGTTTCTTCGAAGACTCAGTTGTATCATGTGATACTTTTCTGGAAGCTGGCTTGTGAAGAGGTCATGTGATGTTTTTCTGGAAGATGTCTTGTGAGAGGGCATGTGATGTTTTGCTGGGAGCAGACACATGAGAGGGTGTGTGATGATTGGAAGGAGTGTAAAAAGAGCCACAGACAGTGGGGGGGGTTTTTTTTTTTTTGGGTTTTTTTTTTTTTTTTTTTTTTGGGTTTTTTTTTTAGCATTGCTTCACCATGGATTCACTTCACTGGTCTTCGCCTCACAGAGAGAAAACGTTCCAGAGAACTTCTCGTGGTACTACTCCAGGTGATTTTGGCCGCTTCCTCTAACTCATGTTGACTTGGTGGAGCCTTGCGGTTTCTGCTGGATTGTGCCAGTGTTATGGATTTGTGTTGCTGTTGGTTTTGGCTGTTGGACTGGACTGCTGACCACACAGAGTGGAACTGGTCCAAGGAATTGCATCTAAGCAGGCCCACAGTCCCTTTTGCCTATTAACACTCTTTCTCCCTTTCCTCTGGTTGGTGGGTTAGAAGGGAGGTTGAAGTGTTTAAGAACCCTGAATAAAGTAGGTTGTGAAAAATCTAGCCCACATGTCCCTCTTTCCCTCTCTCCTTGCTGGACGCCATGAGGTGATCCTCTGTCCTGTCATCTCTACTGCAATGCTTATTACAGAGCCACAGCTGTGGAGTGCAGAGACCAGGAATTGAAACCTCTAAAACAATGAACCAAAATATATCTATTTTCCTTTTATATATATATATATATTTATTTATTTTATTACAAATGTATAAAACAAACTACATACAGCAGGGAGAACCATGTGACAATCATGAGAATAATGAGTTCTATACATGTTACATTCATAGTGAATTGGCCATCTGCATTTATCCTGTTTGAAGTAAATGTCTTTCCTGTCTTGTTGGGTCTAAATTTTTTTTAAATTATTGTCCTTAGGTATTTGTCACTGTGGCAAAAATCTATATGACTCTCAAAACCATGCTGCTGCTGATTTGATGTTTGTGTGTGACATGGGCCGACCAATTAAAAAAAAAAAAAAAAAAACAAGCCAACCCCAAACCTCGTAACCTCTGGCATGCACACTCCCCAGTAAATTGGACAAAATGACACCATGTATTATGGTTTCAGGCCTCACATTATAACACATCCTTTTTTTTTTTTTTCAAGCAAGCAATTTAGTGTACTTTTGTATTTTTTATATTTTTGCCGGTGACTTTACTTTTTGACATAGATTTGACAGGTGGGTCTAACATATTTAGCACAAGAAAGATGCTCTTGTGCCCTCCGGCTAGGAGAAAGAAGCCTCACTTGGGTTCATGCTGTTACAGCGTTGGCCACGAGTCTGGTGTCAGTCAGTCAACAGCATATATAGTATGTTATATGATTTTAAGCAGAAATACATGAAACAAGACAATATGGTGACTGAGAGGAGGCTCACAGCAACCAAGAGCTGCCTTTTTTTTTTTCCTTTCAGAAAATAAATAGTTCTTTATTTACCAGCTAATTGTCTAAGGTGATGTGGCCTCCATGGGGAAAAACTACTGTGGTGGGAGGCATGAAGGGCTGGAAAGGGTTTGTTAAAGGACCTAACATTTCAGTTAGATGAGAGGAGTGAATTCAGTATATCTGTGATGCCAATGATGATGCTTTTCAAGGCTGTTAAAAAAAAAAAGACTGGAGAAATGTTACAGTGACTGAGAGCAATGGTTGCTCTTGCAGGGGGAC
This sequence comes from Acomys percivali, assembly GCA_907169655.1. Classification (NCBI taxonomy): domain Eukaryota; kingdom Metazoa; phylum Chordata; class Mammalia; order Rodentia; family Muridae; genus Acomys; species Acomys percivali. The sequence continues at coordinate 23,584,839 of OU015754.1, read as the reverse complement.
TCTAGCTCATTCCCAGCATCCACATGTAGTGTCTCACAACTACCTGTAACTCTAGCTCCTAGGAGATCTGACTCCCTCTTTTGGCTTGCACATACTCATACACAGACACAGAACACATATACTTAATAAATAAAACAAACATTTAAAAGAGGGCTGGAGTGGTGGCTTAGCAGTTAAGAACACTTAACTGCTCTTGCAGAAGGCCCACGTTCAGTTCCTTGCACCCATGCGGTAGGATGGGTGTAATGCTCTGCAACTCCAGTGCCAGGGTCTCTGACACCCTCTTCAGTCCTCTGCGTGCATGGCATACATGTGGTGTACATGCAGACAAACGCTCTAAAATAAAAAATAAATCTTAAAAAAAATTAACAAGTTGCTAGAACAGTGTGTTAATGATATGTGGTGCAGTGTGTGATGTTAATTAGCCAGATTTAGAAAGTATGTATATTTCAAAACACCATGCTTCTATACTATAAACATATCTTATCAATTAAAGCCATTTAATAGAATAAATATGATAAAATCATAAATTTGAATACAATGAAAGCTCAGATGAGATTATTCAATTAAGGAAACAGTGGGCTGGGTTGTTGCCAATGTTTTCAGTCTCTGCAGTCTTTGATGCAATGACCCTGAAAGTCGATTCATGGTTACACGTCTCTGGTTTCCTGGGTGAGTTCATTCTTTGCATCACGCTGGCTGCTATGGCAGAGATGGGTTGGTTCACTAAAAGAAAATGTAACAACTGAGCTTTGAAAGGCAAGGCTATTATCAGCTTTGTGCGCAGGGCAGCCTGACTCCTTCTCTGCTGTGGGAGTTATTTATTGTCCATGGTCTGTCAGCATTTTGATGATGTGGCGACTTGGATTTTATAGCCCTTTCACTGAGCTAATTTCCCATGGTGCATTTCACCTGTTGGCCCCATCCAGCCAGTCTCCACTCCCACCACATCTCTGGGTGGCTCTGTGCAACTTTTTGCATCTTTCCTTCATCTGGAATGTGTCTGAGTACTTGTATGCCCTTGGGTCCTCTGGAAATGGAAATCTGTGAAGAGAAGCCCCCAACATAAAGTTTCCTCAAGCTTTCCTCACTCTATGACTGGGAGGTGGAGAGGCTGCCCTCTCTGCTTTAACATTTGCAGGAGTTGCAGCCCACGTACAGAAGACATGGAAAGTAAGTGAGGTGGATGCCAAATGAGGCACTGGTCTCTACCATCATAAACCAACAGTCTCCCTTTTCCCAATAAAGGTCTTTGATAAACCTCAGCAGGGTGTGGCTTGGGTTGAGCAGACTTTATTTTCAGTAAAGAATAGAACATTTGTCTTGACTTGAAGGTCATTGTGTCCATCCCTTCCTGAATGACCATAGCCATAAGGATATCATTCATCTGTGTTATTTTTATTTTTTTTATTAGAGTGTATTTGTTGTTCAAAACAGTGGCCTTTGTTATGACATTTTCTTGCATGCGTATGATTTTGATCATACTTATCTCCCTGTGTGACCTCCCACTGGTCCTTTTTTACGTTAATACTTTCATGCCTTAAAAATTAAATACCTAACTACTCCCTTCACGATAGCCACAAACAATATAAAATATCTAGGAGTGACTCTAACCAAGCAAGGGAAGGACTTATTCGAAAAAAACTTCAAACCTCTGAAGAAAGAGATTGAAGATGACATCAGAAGATGGAGGGATTTACCTTGTTCATGGATCGGGAGAATCAACATAGTAAAAATGGCCATCTTATCAAAAGCAATTTACAGATTCAACGCAATCCCTATCAAAATACCTACAAAGTATTTTGAAGATATTGAAAGATCAATTTTCAAATTCATATGGAGAAACAAAAAACCCAGAATAGCAAAAACAATCCTATACAATAAAAGATCCTCTGGAGGAATCTCCATACCTGATCTCAAGCTGTACTACAGAGCAACAGTAATTAAAACAGCATGGTACTGGCAAAGCAATAGGCTGGTAGATCAATGGAATCGAATAGAAGACCCAGAGATGAACCCACACACATTTGCTCACTTGATTTTTGACAAAGAAGCCAAATCTATTCAATGGAAAAATGATAGCATCTTCAACAAATGGTGCTGGTCTAACTGGATGTCTACATGTAGAAAAATGCAATTAGACCCTTATTTGTCACTATGCACAAAACTCAAGTCCAAGTGGATTAAGGACCTCAACTTAAAACCAGAGACATTAATTCAGTTAGAGGAAAAAGTGGGGAAGAGCCTGGGACACATAGGCACAGGAAACAACTTCCTGAACAGTACACCAACAGCCCAGTTGTTAATGTCAACAATCAATAAATGGGACCTCATGAGGCTGAGAAGCTTCTGTAAGGCAGGAGACACTGTCAAGAGAACAAAGCGACAGCCTACAGACTGGGAAAAGATCTTCACCAACCCTTCATCTGACAAAGGTTTAATATCCAAAATATATAAAGAACTCAAGAAATTAAGCACCACAAAACCAAACAACCCAATTGTGAAATGGGGCTTGGAACTTAACAGAGAATTCTCAACAGAGGAATATCAAATGGCTGAGAAACACTTAAAGAAATGCTCGTCCTCATTAGTCATCAGAGAAATGCAAATCAAAACGACACTGAGATTCCATCTTACACCCATCAGAATGGCTAAGATCAAAAACACAAATGACACCACATGTTGGCAAGGATGTGGAAAGAGAGGGACACTCCTTCATTGCTGGTGGGAATGCAAACTAGTACAACCGCTTTGGAAAGCTATCTGGCACTTTCTCAGAAAAATGGGAATAGAACTTCCTCAAGACTCAGCTGTCCCACTCCTGGGAATATACCCAGAAAATACCCTACCACACAACAGGGACATATGCTCAACCATGTTCATAGCTGCTTTATACATAATAGCAGAACATGGAAACAGCCTAAGTGTCCCTCAGTAGAAGAATGGACTAAGAAACTGTGATACATTTACACTATGGAATGCTACTCAGCTATTAAAAACAAGGAATTCCTGAAATTTGTGGACAAATGGATTGATCTAGAAATTATCATAATGAGTGAGTTCACCCAGAAGCAAAGAGAGACAAATGGTATATACTCACTTATATCAAAACACTAGTCCAAGGGATATGTACCATGAAAAATTTTACTTACCAGGAAAGTGGGTCAGAGGAGAGGTCATCCTATTGAGACTTTAGGTGAGAGTAGCATGGAAGAATGGGGAAATAGTAGGACCCACAGGGTCCTGGAAACCTACAAGAAGAACTTTATGACAGGCAGATCTGGGTCCTGGGGTCCTCCTCAAACTAAGGCACCAGCCAAGGAGAATATAGGCAGTAAACTTTGAACCCCTACCAAGACCTAGCCGACGAACATGATATTCTCCACCATTGAGTAGAGAGTGAGATCTGACTCTCACATGAACTCTGGTGCCCCTTTTCTGACAATGTCCCCTGGATGGGGAGGCCTGACGGCACTCAGAGGAGGGATAGCAAGTTACCAAGAAAAGACTCGATATCCTAAGAGCATATATAGGGGGAGGAGGTCTCCCTCAATCACAGACATAGGGGAGGGGAGAAGGGGGGAAGTGGGAGGGAGGGAAGAATGGGAGGAAACAGGGGAAGGGCTAACAATCAAGATGTAATATGAATAAATTAATAAAAAGAAAAAATTAAATACCTAGATTCTACATAGGAGGGAGGCTACACTGCTTGTTTTTCTGAATCTTTTTTTTTTATCTTGCTTAGTGTTATGACTATGAATTTGTTTTCCTCCCAATGAAGTAATTTCATTTTTCTTTATGGGTGATTTAAATGCAGTGGATAAAGTATTTGTTGCATAAGGACAAGGACCTGAGTCTGCATCACCAGAACCTACAGAAAAGCCAGTCATTGCAGTGTGCTCCTGTAACTCCAGTTCTGGGTGTAGGCTGGAGAAAGGATGTAGTGAGAGTTTTGCTTTCTTTAAAAACCTAGTTATGTTATGTGAATATGTTTTTGTTTCAATCCCAGGTATGGGATGAGAGGCTGCTTCACAGCAGGTGATTATGATTTGCCTCATGAACTAGCAGGGGCGTGTTTCTTGCCAGGTGCAGATAGTATAATTCTAAGGACTCTGGAAGGGTATAAATGGGAGAGCCCCGAGAAGGCCCATGGTGGATGCTGCTCCCCTGCTGCTGCTCCAGCTGCTGCTGGTTTCTGTTGTTGCAGTTTGTCAAGTGTTTGCGAGCAAAGAGACAAGAAGAAGGAGGAGGAGGAGGAGGAGGAGGAGGAGGAGGAGAAGAAGAAGCTAGAGATGTCCTGACGATGAAGATTGGACTTGCCTCAAGGAACTAAGTGCTCCTAATCAGCAGGAAGGAGTCTAAAAAGATCTATGGACTACTTCCTCCTTGGGTAACTGTAGTGTCCACTTCAGGCTCTTTATCTCCCACTGGTAGAAGTCTCAGCTAGGTTCGCCCCCATAGACTTCCAGAAGCCTTCCCCATCTCAGAGACACCACCTCCCACTTATTTCCATTCTCTCTCCCAGCCTTCCCTCTTCCCCACTCCTGATTCTCACCTCTGTTCCCCTCCCTATCCCTCTCCCATGCAGTTTTCTCCCTCTATCTAGTTCAGATGCCTATTTTATTTCTCCTTCTGAGTTAAATTCAAGCATTCTACCTTAGGCCCTCTTTGTTACTTGGCATCTTTGGGTCTCTGGATTGCAGCATGGTTATCCTGTACTTTATGGCTAATATGTACTTATAATTGAGTACATACCATGTTTGTCTTTCAGGGTCTGGGTTACCTCACTCAAGATAATATTTTCTAGTTCCATTCATTTGCCTGCAAATTTCATCATGGCCTTGTTTTTAATAGCTGAGTAGTATTCCATTGTGTAAATGTACTACATTTTTAAAATCCATTCTTCAGCTGAGGGACATCTAGGTTGTTTCCAGTTTCTAGCTATTATGAATAAAGCTATTATGAACATAGTTGAGCAAATGTCCTTGTTGTATGGGGGAGCATCTTTTGGTAATATGCCCAAGAGTGGTATAGCTGGGTTTTGAGGTAGAACTATTTCCAGTTTTCCGAGAAACCACCAGATTAATTTCCACAGCGGTTGTACAAGTTTGTGCTTCCACCAGCAATGGAAGAGTGCTCCCATCACTCCACATCCACAACAGCATGTTCTGTTACTTGAGATTTTGGCCTTTGCCATTCTGAAGGGTATAAGATAAAATCTCAAAGTTGTTTTGATTTGCATTTCCCTGATGACTAAGGACCCTGAGCATTTCTTTCAGCACTTCTTGACAATTAGAGATTCCTCTGTTGAGAGTTCTTGGCTGAGTTCTTTATATGTTTTGGATATTAACCCTCTGTCAGATTTAGGGTTGGTGAAGATAGTGATGGTGTCATTTGCCTTCCAGAAGCCTTTTAGTTTTATGAGGTCTCATTCATTAATTGTTAATCTTAGTGCCTGAGCTATTGGTGTTCTGTTCAGGAAGCTGTTTACTGTGCCAATGAGTTGAAGGCTTTTCCACTTTCTTTTCTATTATATTTAGTGTATCTGGTTTTATGTTGAGGCTTTGATCTATTTGGACTTGAGTTTTGTGCAGGGTGATAAATATGGGTCTATTTTCATTCTTTTACATGTAGACATCCATTTAGACAAGAATCATTTGTTGAAGATAAGTGTGTTCTACCTACAAGTAGTGCAAGGATAATGATGGAGAATAGAGATCGAGGGAATAGCAACCAATGACTTGCCCAACTTGAGACCCACCCATGGGTGGGAGCCAACCCCTGACACTATAGTTGATACTCTGCTATGCTTGAAGACAGGAGCCTACCATAACCGTCTTCTGAGATGCTTCATTCAAGCAGCTGGTGGAAACAGATGCAGAGACCCATAGCCAGACAGTAGGTGGAGCTCTGGGAGTCTTGTGGAAGAGCGGGGAGAAGGATTGAGGGAGCTGGAGGGATCAATGTCACTACAAGACCCACAGAGTAAACTAACCTGGGCTCATGGGGGCTCACAGAGATTAAACCACCAATCAAAGAACATTCATGGGCTGGATCTAGGCCCCCTAGCAGATGTGCAGCTTGTTCTTCATGTGGTTTCCCCTAACAACTAAAAGAGGGATGTCTCTGAAAAAAAAAAAAGATCTATGCCCCATTTCCCTCTAACCATCTTTCTCTCCTACCTAGTGTTTAAAGGTTGGAAGGGATTAGGGTGGAAAAAAGGGTTGAAAGGATGATAGATATAAGAACCCAATAGAGTAGACAAAATCTATCAACAACAGGAGACTCTCAGGGGCTCCCTAGTCTAGCCAACCAATGGGCCACTAGTTCAGTGAAGGATGTTGTCTACAGAACAATAACAATGATAAGACGGCTCCTGAAAAAGAAAGATGTCTGTAGTCATCCTAGGCACAGGCAAGAATATATGTGCCTAATGTACATGTATATGTATCCCACACAGACACACAAGTAAATAAACTACGCATTGGGTCATTCACCACATTTTTCCTCCCACTTTTTAGGGAATAGGTGAGCAGCCTTAATCAGAGACACCGAAAGGTAATGGCTCATGGGACGTCCTAGTTCATGGGGTTTCCCAGTTGGGTCACTGAAAAACTCCATGTCTTGGAACCCAAGAATGGCATGGCTGGGTCACATGGTAGTTCAATTTTTAGATTTTTTTTTTGTGTATCCTGCATATTATGATGTGGCTTTCTATACTCCCCAGTGATCACAGGGCTCTACCTAGAACTCATGTGGGAATGGCATCACTTTGCCTCCTCATTCCAAGGTAGTATGAGGGACTCAGTGTCAACCATTTGGAAAGAGGAACACAGGGTGCTTTTGTTCTGGACCTCTCAAACCATCTGGGGGACCAATCATGACATCACCCCTTAGAGCTACAATGAGAAGGTGGGAATGGCCGACCATCATGAGCGTTCCTCCTCCATGCACTCTGCCCTCTACATGGGAACTTAATTACTCTTTGTTTGGTTGTTTGTTTTGAGACATGGTTTCTCTGTGTAGCCATGGCTGTCCTTAACTCTCTTTGTAGACCTGGCTGGTTTCAAACTCACAGAGATCTGACTGTCTCTGCCTCCCTGGGTGTTGGAAATAACACTTTTATAGGACTTTTTTTTCTTATTGTTTATGTAGTAATTAAAATCTTGTGTCTTAATAGACACAAGTTCTCATGATTACAATTATTTTACATCTCAGAGCAGGCAGGTTTCAGCGCCAACCTGTGAAACCCATACACTCAGGATGGGTTGACTGATGGTTTAGCCAAATTTTCATCCCACTGAGGGATAACAAACTGGAAGTGTCCTGAAGAAGAAATCAGATGCATGGAAGCACAGAGGGGTGCACACACCTTGTCTAATATTTACAGTATCATTATGATACACAGTATATTGATGCCTGGATACAGATTTCCAACTCATCAGTGACAGAATGCTCATTTTACTGGCTTGCCATAATAAGTTGTTTCAGCATGGTTAACTTCGAATGGGCCCCACTGGGACAGGAGATAGTAGGCTGTTAAAGATGATTAATCAACCTAAAGGGAGGAAACCAAAGCTGCTCCGAGTAAATCAACCAGGCATAATTAAATAAGCCTCTCCCTTCCCTGATGAATATGATATTTAAATATTTACTTTGAGCAAATACATTTAAATAAATTTTCTGCTGAGGCTAAGCCAATTCATTAAATCTTACTTAAGAAACTAGATGTGTTTTTTAAAAAAAAAAAATCTTCATTTTCTGCAGCTCGGTCATCCTGATGTGAGCTGGGGAGCCAGAGCACTCAGCCAGTAAGTAACCCCTCCACTCTGAGTAAGTGGGAGACTTCCCAGAGCATGCTAGTGAGCAGGCACAGCACAACTGTACATTGTGAAAGAAAGGAGAGTCCAAACTTTGCTCATTTTCAAGGAGAATAGATGTCCCGTCATCATGTTTGTCTCTTGCATATCTTTGTAGAGATCCTGTTGTCAATTCTGAGGCTCAGTGTTTACAGTATCATTACTCCTGGGGGTTGAGATCTTGTCTAGTGATGTCACACATTTACTGGGTGTGTTACACTGTCAGGGAGATGCCTTGAAGAGGAGAGAGGAGGGAGACACTTCACCATCCTTTACTAAACAAAGTGTGATGGTCTCAGCCTTACACTTTGGAAGTTCCATCTTTTTCACTTCAAATTAGGAGAAAAATCCTCCCTACACTAGGCAATGGTTTTCCTTTGCACAGACAGCTGTTCACCATTCACAGGGCACTTTTTAACACTCAGAGTGAGTGAGCAAAGCCAGAGTGTCTGCTTCCACTTGTGCTCCATCAAGGAGTTATGTTCTGGGATGCTCATGGAGCAAGTGACACAGCAAGAGAAGGAGCATGAGGTGGCTCCAGTTCCAGAAAATCCCACAGGTCATGTTTTGGCAACTGAGCCTGAGAAAGCAGCAAGGCACACATTCTGCTTATTTCAGAGGCAGCCAGGAAGGAGCGAAGTGTCTGGCTTTCACCCTCTAGTCTTGCCAGTGGCCTCATGACTGGGCTCTAGGACACAAGGCACACTTTCCTGCAACCTCAGCCACTGTGCTATATGTGTCCTGTGAGCTTTGAACTTGTACTGTAGGAAACAAAGGTTGCTTTCTTCAAGGCGGCATGTTAAAATTATGGTTGTAAAAGCACTCTGCTGTATATTTTCCTTTCAAAATTAAAATTTCATTTAAAAATTTGAAACTTACAAATGGTTGTAATTTTTTAGCGCTTACTTATTGTAGTGGTACCATGAGTAAATTTGTAAAAAAAAAAAAAAAATAGGAAGCAAAACCATTTCATATCACCACCTCATCATCCTAGACAAACCATTTATAAATTGGAGCATATCCTTGTGTAGTGTGTGTGCATGTACAATAGCCATTACTGTTTTGAATTACAAATAATGAAGTATTTGGAGCGCTATGAATAATACCTCCCTGAGAACCCTGGTCTATTCTGCACATGGCTGCTGCACTTTAACCCAGAGCAGTTTTCCCATGTATTTCACACCCTGAATCATGTACCCAGCCTCCTACACAGCCCCCTTTTTCATTCACCCCACGCCTGTTCCTCTCACTATGCAGAGTCAGTCTCCTGTGCGTTTTCTTGAGTTCTTCCCACTTCTCTTTCTCCCCATCCTCCCTGACCTGAGCATCTACGCACTGCTCATCTTTCAAACATCTTTGTAAAAGTCACTCTTTGGGGGGGCTTCTCCTTCTAGGATGATTGGTGTCCTTCTATATCCTCATATTGTGTGCTCACACGACATCTGAGCCCTCACTGCTAGATCCCACTGTGCTCTGTTCGGGATTCCCATGAACTGTGTTAGAGGGGAGAGAGGGGCAGCAAGAATGGCTCACCTGCCCTTCGGACCACACCCACTGAGTAGGAGCTGAGTTGGCTTGTCAGGGAGAAGGGACTCACCTTAGCCTTAAAGCAGATGGCTACTGAGTGGCACAAAGTACCAGATAAATTCAACAAGCTCTTACTTACTCCCTGTTTATAGACTATGTTTTGTTTTCCCATGGATTTGTAAATCAGGGACATGGTGATTTTTGCAACTGATGTTAAAGTTGCCACCCAGGGCAGCTGTAGCCTCTGTGCGCAGCTTTCCTTCGAGGTGTCCATAGTAGGAGTGGTGGGAGGAATTCCAGAACATGGGAAGAACTAAGTAAGGATTCTGAAACCTGAATGCACTCTGGTTAATGCATCAAAGAGCCTGCAGCCTCAACCATGGACCCATCTCCCTGAACACAGAGTCAGAATGAACACTGCCAGGTCGTTCCTTCACCTAGTACTACAGTCTCCGCTACAGAAGCTCCCAGTAATTTGAAGAAATAAGAAATGGGAAAAAGACACTTCTGCTTGGCACGATGACTCTTCAGGAAGGAGTTTGGTAGAATTGACAGGAAAATCTACACAGTGCCGGGTGCGGCAGGTGGCATGAACAAAGGGACAGCATGTACCTGTGTCCGAGGACTTTCTGCACAAGTCCCTTGAGGCCTTTGAGTGGTTTTGTGCCCAATGGAAGACCTGAGTACTAAGGTTTCTTGTGACGAGATGCTACTGCTCTTATGGACCTTTTGATTTCCTGTGTAGGGACTACTGGCTCACCACTACCTACAGAGATTGTTTTTCTTGGGAAGGGAGTAATGCAGACCTGAAATCTGACATGGCTTCTGGTCGGGTAGCAGGAGATGAAACAGAACCAGCTTGGTAGTGTGGTGGCCCCACCCCTTCCATGCCTGTGTTTCCTTCATTGTCTTGATTCGCAGGGATGGAAGACAGTCCAGCTTGGGCAAACCCTTGCTCCTGTGAAGCAGTCCAAATGGCCATCTTCCACTGTGGGGAGTATTTGTTGTTCCTGGCAGCCTGAATACACCTCTGTCCACCTTGGATCTTGTTTGGGGAAGATTTTTAGTGTTGGGAGAAACTCAATCTGGCCAACCAGGAAATCAAAACTCTTTGAAGTCAGTAGTTGGTTTATAAATGGACACATGCTTTTCTTGGAATTAGAATAAAGGAAGGTTCTTGTGGACCTGTATTAGGTAAGAGACACACCCCCTCCCATTCATACACCCTTTCTCAAATATCTGCAACACAGAGCCATAAGGTCAGAGCAATTGCATACAGGAAGGCTTTTATGTGGATCAAACCAATCGGGGTAGGGAGAAGGAACCAAGATTATTGGTGGCTGCTAGCAGAATGAGCATCAGTCTTTCTCAGGGATGTGACCTCAGAGAGGCTACACATGTTTCAGCAGATGGTCCTGCCCCCACATCCATAGAGGCATCATTAGATGGACTCAGCGAATTTAATAGCAAAATAATGAAATTAGGAAGGAAAAGTGGGGAGTGAATGGGATATACTGGAAGAATGGGATTGGGGATTAGAGTAGATGAAAACATATTGTGTTGAATAGCTTTATGTAAACTAGACACAAGCTAAAGTCTCCTGAGAGGAGGAAACCTCTGTTAAGAAAATGCTCCCATAAGATGGGGCTTCAGGCAGCCCTGTACCCTGTACAGCATTTTCTTAATTAGAGCTTGATGGGTGGAGCCCCATCTCATTGTGGGCGGTGCCATCCCTGGGCTGGTGGTCCTGGGTTCTATAACAAAGCAGGCTGAGCAAGCCATGAGGAGCAAATCTGTAAGCAGCATCCCCTCCAGGCTTCTGCCTTCTTTGAGTTCCTGTCCTGACTTCCTTTGATGATGAACAGTGATGTGGACACGCAAGCCAAATAAGCACTTTCCTCTCCAACCTGCTTTTCTGTTATGGTGTTTCATCACAGCAATAGAACCCCTAATTAAGGCATATACTATAAGGAAATGTTTAAGGAAACAAAGAAAAAACTAAGTTACAATGAGCCACGGAATTACCAGAGGCAACTCAAGACCACTGGATCAAGCCATGCCTGAAAGGAACTCTACAGCTGTGTTCTGCTGCCATGTTAAACAGTTGATGGCATGCCTACTAAGGGAAGGACTGAGTTGAGTTGAATTTTCATCACTCATAACAGAAGAAACTTGACAAACTTTTCTCCCTGTCTCATCTCACACTTACATTGTGGCTCCATGTTTCGTAATGCACCATCAAATTTAGGACAAAGGATATTGCCAGCAGTGTTCACAGGCCAGTTCTGATTATGTGTGAACCCAGTTCCTCCCTCGGGTCAGCCATCTGTCAGCCACAGGCAACTTCAGGTCGTCAGCTGTTGGGTTGCTAATCAAACATCTGATGTTGTCACTGCGCAGAGCACGGACCTCAACGGGCTTGCGGGTGAGTGTGGGTGCCATTCAGCGTTCTGCAGAGTAGATGCCCACCTTCTATAGCGTCCCCAGTGGGCCAGCAAAGTCTCCCTAAAGCTTCACTCAACATAGTAACACAGCCGTGGGATGGAGCCCATCGGCCCTGTACGAGGATTACACAGTGAGTCTGAGGCTGAGAAAGCGGTTGTGCAAAGCTTTGCCCTGACACGTGTTTTTGGAAGGAAGTCGGCTCTGTCTTATGAGGATGTATAACAGCATCAGAAAGGGCTGCATCAGACAAAAGCTGCGTTGCCCTGCCATTTACTAGCACTGAGTTCTTGAAAAGGCCACTTAGCCAGAAGTATCTTAATCTCCTGGAGATTGTTTGTCGGGGGTTCCTGAGAGGTTGGCCTTCACTGGCTGTCACTTCAGAGGAGATGCCAGAATGCTGGACAGCAGAGAACCCAGGACCCATTCAGTACAAGAAACCAAAAGCCTCAGAACAAGGAAGGGACCAATGAAAACCAACGATGCTCAGGCCCGGTCCAATGACAAGACGGAAGCTCCCAGGACATTCGCTGGTGTTGAGTGTACTTCTTCAACTGGAGCGTTGAAGAAGCTGAATAGATCCTGGTGCTTGGAGGTCACAAAAGCATAAGTAGGTGGCCTGATGGGACAAAAAGGGGATTGCACACTTGCTTCAGCTACTTCTTTTGCCCCACTGTTTTCCCATCTTCGCCTCTGGGCCCGTTGGACCCACTCAGGATGGGTTTTTCTCTCTGTTACTGCTCCATATGTCAATCTGGTCTGGAAATGCTCCTCTAGGCACATCCAATACCTGTCTGTCTGTCTGTCTGTCTGTCTGTCTGTCTGTCTGTCTGTCTGTCTGTCTGTCTGTCTGTCTGTTTTCTGGTTTATTCTAGATCTGCTTAAGCTAGCCGATAAAGATTAACCATTATGAACCCCAGCTTCCCCACCCCCAGAGGGTGTCTGGCTAAGTGACGGATTCAAGACTCTGAGCTCACAGTAGACTGCATTTGGACCAATCCGGATGAAGGCAACCTTGTTAATATTCTGATTCACCTACCCTGGTTATAAATAAGACATAGTCTTGAGCACTCTCCAGATGGTTTTATTTTATATAATATATTTTATTTCAGCTCTTTAAACTATTTAGTTAGAATTAAACAGCCAGCAAAAGATGCCCTCACCTCGTATATTTCCTGTACTCAGCAGTTCTTAAATTAATCCCATATTTTTCCACTCACAATAGAAATAAGGAAAAGGTTACATATAGCATCTAGGCCACATCAATATCTTCTGGCATGACAAAAGTGCTCATTATCTAAGAAATCTTTCCAGGCACTTGTAAACATGTCAAATTAACGTGGAAGTTTGAGATTGAGTCTGCCATAGTCATTTGAAAGCAGCTGTGGATATATTTGTGAACAGATGTCTCAGGGCACATACTCCTGTGTGCTGCCTTCAGCTGACACGGACAAATGCAGTTTTTGCCAAGTTCTGTAGTGAAAAAATATTGCCTCCGAAAATAAAACTTAAGAAGAATTAGAAGTTAAAAATAATTTCTCCATTATATACTCTTAATGAAATTATGAGGGCAGAGGCAGGAGGGGGATTTTTTTTTCTAGTTCCCAAATTCTGAGATTATGGTATTTGTCAGCCTGGTCTATCAGGCTATTTCTACTTAATGTTTACAAAGGTTAGAAGAATTGGAGTTTTTTTTTAAGAATTGGAGAATTTAAAACTGGATATTTATATAAAGAAAATATAACAAAATGAATATTTAATGTCAGCAAATCTCAGCATACAGAGTTGCAGATACTTTGCATGAGTTGTAGGGCCTTATAGGTGGAATGTCTTTAAACAAGTAACTTTTTAAAAATTGTTTATTTTTTATTTTATGTTTATTTGTATTTTTACCTGCATGTATGTCTGTATAAGGGAGTCAAAATCTCTGGAACTGGAGTTATAGGCAGTTGTGAGCTACCATGTAGGTGCTGGGAATTGAACCTGAGTCCTCTGAAAGGATAGCCAGTGCTCTTAACCACTGCACATCTCTCCAGCCCCCGGTAGATGGAATTCTGGAATCCATAACTCACAGTAACAGTCATCACTTGTTGATTACTTATTGAATTTCCTACAAACCAATTTCCCTTAAAACATGGAGAGTTTTCACTTCCTTGATGTCAGTAAACACCTCACAAATTCATATCTTATTTACTTAAGAGTGTGGTCCATGCATGGAGGAAATTTTCCAGTCCCCACACATAGGTCTGTGGCCTAAGAGGAAAATACTATATTCAGTCAAGGTAGAAACCAAAGGCAACCCATTCACCTGCACCTTGATCTGGTAACTAAACCTCTGAGGCTGTTTTAATTGGGCATCAGATATCTACACCGAAACCAAATATCTCAGTGATGGGTAGGAGGGAGGAGCTGGACTCAGGGTCTTCTGCTGGTCCCTAGAGAAGTACCTCCAAAAAAAAACTTCATGTTTTGTGACCTTGGAGGTAGTGAAGGTAGGCAGACCTTTCCTTGTCTAGTGGGTGAAACACTCCAAGATGGAGCTCTCAAGCTTGTTTGTGTTGAGTTCAGAGGGAAACAAGTGTGTGGATGGTAAGGACGGCTGGGAGTTCAAAGAAAGGGTCGGGCAAAGAGACCTTCCCAGTCATTAATTGATGGTGTTACGAGGACATCATGGCCAGTCTGAAAGAACCACTTCCTGTCAGTCTGGGAAGCCCAGAGATTGTAGCATGTTTCTTTCTGGTGACATCCTAGTGAGATTTCTGTTGCTGTGTTAAAAACTATGACCAAAATTCCCCATGTGAGTGTGTATAGACACTGCATGTATGCAGTGTCTGGGGAGGCCAGAAGGTGGTGTCAGACCCTTGGAAACTGTAGTCCGTACTGGTAAATGGTTGTTAGCTGCCATGTGAGTGCTGGGACTGAACCCATGGTCTCTGGGAAAGTGGTGAGTGCCCTTATCTTCTGAGCCATCTCTCCAGGCCCTAGCTGAGATTCTTGACTTTAATCACAGAGTAAACTTTCAGGACTAGTCAAGAAAATTCAGTAAGTTTGATAATATGAAGAAAGACTATGCTAAAAAAAAAAAAAAAAAAAAAAGCCAGATCTGGGAATTAGCACTGTTAAGCTACTTTGGGGCTTACGCCATTTGAAGAAGGAGATTTATAACTAAGGAGAGAAAAGACTATGTTGGTTTATTCATTTCTTCATCAAAAGGGCGGGGGATTTGTGAAATTATAGGGTTCTGGCCAATTTTACAGATGAAGAAGGAATGTAATTCAGATAAAACAGATTAAAAGTTAAAAGTCAAAGTAATTTAACTGTATATAGGTTACACAATAAGGTTTCTCTAAACATGATTTTTGCCCTGGGTATGGTTTACTGCTGTCTGAACAATCTGGTTGGTGGTATTCTCAGGAAGGGATTATTCTTTCTGGGAACCTTTTTGGCTTACGGAACCCTCCCCACCCCCAATGGAGCTATGCCAAAACTCTACTGCAGTGGGTTCCAACCTTCCTGATGCTGAGACCCTTTAATACAGTCCCTCATGTTACTGTGATCCTCATTGTTAACTTCATGGTTTTAATTTTGCAACTGTTATCAATTGCAGTGTTAATACCTGTGTTTCCTGATGGTCCTAGGCAAGCCCCATGAAAGAGCCATCTGATGCCCACGAAGGGTCATGACCGTCAGATTGAGAATCACTATTTTATTCTGTCTTAGCAGTAGATGAGAGTCTGGGGCATGGACACGTGGGTAACAGTGAGGGTTCCTATTCCTTTCTCGTGTCTCTTTAACCTTTCCATGTCTTCCCATCCTGCCTTGCTTCTGGTAAAGTGACAGTTGTAAATGAGGAAATAGTTCTTGGACTCAGAGTTATTTGTATGCATATGCTGGCACGGAGGGCAGCTGGTGAAGAGGCAGGTCCCGTTATTTTATAGGAGGGAGGAAGCAGGCAGCTCTCTGAGTGTGCTGTCTGTTGCTGACCAAAAACAGCCTAGGGAGGAAAGGGTCTATCTGGCTTACTGGCTACAATCCATCAGTGAGGGAAGTCAGGGCCAGGAACTCAATCAAGGCAGGAACCTGGAGGCGGGAACTGAAACAGAGACCATGGAAGAAAACTGCTTATTGTTTTGTTCCCCATGGTTTGCTTGGCTACTTAAAAAAAAAGTTGTATTTATTTATTTATTTTTTTTACATGTATGAGTATTTTGCCTGCATGCATGTAAGTATATTACATGCACGCCTGTGCCTGAAGAGACCAGAAAAGGGATGGGTTCCCTGGAGCTGGAGTTACAGAAAGCGTGGGTGATGAGAACTGAACCTGGGTCCTCTGCAAAAGCAGCCAAGTGCTCTTAACCGCTGAGACGTCTCTCCAGACCCAGCTTGCTTTCTTGTACAACCTGGGCCAGGATGCTGCCCACAATGGGCTGGGCTTACCCCTCATCAGTCCCTAATCAAGAAAATTCCCCACAGATATACCCACAGGCCAATCTGATAGAGGCAATTCCTCAATTGAGGGTCCGTCTTCCCCGGTGACTCTAGTTTGTGTCTAGTTGACAAAAACAAAAATCAAAAACAAACAAACAAAAAAAACTAACCATCACAGCCCCCCCCCAGTGTACTCGACACCTAAATATGAGCAATGTTCAGTGTCAAAATTCATAGACTCAGGTGAAGTCTGCAGAAATTGGGAGATGGGAGATAATCATTACTGAGTTTTCTCGTTAATTGTCTGTATTTCAGGACAAAAAAAAAAATCTCACAGAGTTCAGCTGCATCGTGTAAATATTTCTTGGAAATAACTTGCTTCGTTTTTATTTTTAAAGAAGCTACTAGAATTAAGCCCGGTTTTCTAGAACAACATGACAAGGACATTTATAAAAGCGAATGTACTAGGAATTATGTAAGAATGCTGAAATCATTTTTCTCTTTGTAGACAGGCTTGGGGTTCTTTTCTATTTATATGCAAATGTCAGATTCCGTAGCTTATTACATTTTTTTTTTTGCACAATTCTCAAATCATATTTATTGCACGAAGTTTAGACGAGTGGAATCCTGGGTTGATAGCAAGGCCATTCTGATATTAGGCTTAGAAAATTCATCTCTGCACAGAAATGTGCTTTTTCACCCTTTATATGGCAATGCCGTACACATCTTAACTTTAATACATTAAATTACTGTCTTGCACAAGAATATGATAATTTGTTGGTTTTAAAGTTAGAATTGCGTTTTAATCATTTTTAAAGATTTATTGAGGGGGGTAGGGAGAGAGTGTTATGCATGCAGATACCTGGGGAGGCCAGACGAGGATATCAAATGCCCTGAGTCTGGAGTTACAGGCACTTGGAAAGCCCTGACATAGGTGCTGGGAACGTAAGTATGTCCTCCACAAGAGCAATTCATGCCCTTCGCCCCTGAACCATCTCTCCAGCCTCAAGGATAACATTTTAAAGACAACATCAGCCTCTTGGATGTTGTGCAGAAGTTCCCACTCTCTCCATAAACGTCTGACACCGCCTATCTTCCTGTTAACTTCCGAGTCTTTCCTGAGTTAGCTTCAGGTTCCTTGGCTTCTCTCTATCTGATCGCCTCCTTGGTCCCTGGGACCTATGAGTCCTTTCTGGAAGAGCTGCCTGTAATTAAAATGATTACTAATTGTAATTTTTAATCAGCTCCTGCCTAATGAGAAATTACAAAAACAATTTGGCCCCTGCCGGGAGGTGAGTGACCAAAAAAATAATTGCTTTTTAGTGATGAAGTTCCTCACACTTTAAAGGCTTTCCCCACAGATAAGGGCTTGTGGGCATGTGCGTGTGCGTGTGAGTGTGCGCACGCGCGTGTAGGCTCTTTAGAATGGGTTAGAGTACAAGTGGGAGAGAAAAGAAGGCAGAGAACTTTAGCTGTGGCCTCATCTGCTTCTGCCTTAGCTACCTTTTTTTTCTTTTCCCTGTGATAACTATCCTGGAAAAAGCAACTGAAGGAAGGAAGCAGAGAGAGAGAGAGAGAGAGAAAGAGAGAGAGAGAGAGAGAGAGAGAGAGAGAGAGAGAGAGAGAGAGAGAGAGAGAGAGAGAGAGAGAGAGAGAGAGAGAGAGAGAGATGCTGGCTTTCTCCTTGGTATTCAGTCAGAGACCCCAGGATACGGCATGGATGGTGCTGCCTGTACTTGGCGTGCGGCTTCCCTCTTTATTTAACCCAACCAAGATAGTTCCTCACAGACGTTCACAAAGACTGATATAGATAGTCCCTCCTAAGTGTGCCCAGAACACCGTCTCTTGTGATTCTATGTTCCGTCCAACTGCCAAGCAATCTTAACCAACCGCAGCTTCCAAACTTAGAAGGATAGGAAAATGTGAGCGAGGTCTGGGGCTTATGTTAGGACCCATTTGGTCTGGGGCATTTAGGCCTTCTTCAGAACTCTGGGGACATCATCTGTTGGTATTAAGCGGCCTGCCTCTAGGTTGCTTAGCAATCTCTGATGTCATCACCTATCACCGCTGCTGCCGCCCAGGGTCCAGATAAAAAGGAAAAAAAAAAAAAACCTGTCACCTCATATCTCTCTTGCATTCCTCTCTTGCCTCGCTTGTACCCTAACCCTAAGGTGGCCCCTCTTTCCCACTCCTCCTCCCCCTCCAACTGTCTGTCTCTGTCTCTCTGTCCTCATGGCCCACTCAGGCCCTAACTCCTAGTCTCTTCTCTCCATATCATATTGCTTACATGGCATCTCTCTCACCCTTAATCCCGACAGTGCCACCAAGCCAGGGATACGCCAACAAATGGCTCTGGGAAGCAGTTAGTTGGTCCTCTTGGTTTTTAGGGCTGCTATTAGCCACTGTGTAGTATTTCCTTAGCTCACCAATTTTCTCCCTCCTAGCCAGTGATCGTCTTTCTGTTTTCCTAGAGGAGGTCTAATTAAGAGCCGCATGCAGCCTTCACTATGGCTCCTTTATTTCTGACTCCGATAAAACGGCCAGTGGTTCTCAGCAGCAGGAGCCTACAAAGTTTCTGGGATGCATCCCAGTTTCGGAGATGTGCTCAACAAGCACCCCGCTGTTGTTGCTATCCGAGAGATGACTATGACACCGGTGGTGAAAGGTGTTTCTAGAAACCACCGGTACCTCCATTTGGCAGATATGGGGAGCTCAGTCCCACCACCCATTCAATCAATCACCGCTCTTCCCTGTTGTATAAGACGGACCTCTCAAGCCCTGGTGGATGCAGTCGGCTTGCATGGGACGTAAACGCAGAAGGAAAAGGTGCGTTGCGTTGGTATTTCCCATACACCCTTTAGACTTAAAGAAAGCTGCATGCATATGCCACAGGCACCACACTGTCCACTGCAGAGAAAGATGAGTGGGCGATGTCTTCCATTGAGGAGGAGGAGAAGAGGACACTGGGGTCCATGTGATGCTCACAGTCCAATTCTGAAATTTAGGAGGGCTGAATGGCTTTCCTTTAACAAGCGGAATGACGGCCAAGTTGGAAGGTCTTCCTGGTTTGCAGTAAATGGTTATCTTGTAAGAAACGGCACACCTTTAAACCGATTGCTTTATACGTTTTATACAATACATCTTGATCATATTCTTTAGCTTCCTCAACTCCTCCTAGATACTCCCCCCCTCAATCTTCTTATTTACCCTAAAACTAAAAAGACAAAAAACAACAAGACAAAAAAAAACAAAACAAAACAAAACAAAAAACAAAAAACACCAAAAGCAGTACAAAACCAAAAAGTGCACAGAGACATATCGAGTTTGTTTTGTATTGGGCCAACTTACTCTCCTCTGCGTAGAACCTGCCCTGGAATGTGACTGACATAGCCACTGACACTCCCTCCATTGGAAAAAAAAAAACAGCTTTCTCTTTTCCAGAAGCTATCAATTGCAATAGCTTCTTGATTGGAGATCCACTTCCTTTTTTTCTTTTTTCAATACTAGGATTTTGTGACTCATTTTGTGTTGTTTTATATTTATGTACTGATTTTTACGCCACAAGTATACAGAAAGAGCTGGTGTCACCAGAAGAACCCTCCATGCATAACTGACCCTTGTCACAGCTTTACACCCAGTCTGTCCTTGAGAAGGCTTTCTATCTCTTCCACTCTCCACCTGGGATCCTACACCCATGCCCTGCCATGGATGCCCACACAGGATTATACTACCCAGGTGCCCTAGCTCTCCATGCCCATGTGTCACACACCAGTGTTCACAAATAACCAAAGAATCTCTTGGGGGGGGGGGAGGTGCTCTTTAATTTATGGAACCAACACTGTGTTATTTTATTCTGACTTATTCCTTCTTCCAACCATTATATTATCCATGTGTATAAATGTAGATCTGATTTATTCCTTTTCAGTTACTGATTAATATAGATTCACAATACATTTTCCTAGCCCCATGCGTCCAGATGTGTTTCAGAATATAAACATTGTTTGGAGTTTACACACCAACAGCACATTTATCTACCACATCTTATTTAACATATCCCATTGAGGTCTGGGGTAGAACTTCACAATCAAACATTAATTCTGGGGTAGTGAAACATATGGAATTTACATTCAGCGTCATAAGTGAACAGAAAAAATGAACAAACAGCCTCCTGATAATGTAGATTGGGTGTTGCTGCCAAAAAAAAGGTTTGGCTGAAACAAACAAGCAAAACATCAAAACAGCAGCAGCAGCAGAAACAACAACAAAATTAGAGTTGTTTTAGCCTTCAGAGAATTTTAGGTTTAATAATGAGAAGGAGTTACAGATCTGGTGTTAGTTGCTTATTTATTCCACACTGAGTAGTGGGCGTTCTAAGCCTGGGCCACTTTCCTCTGTGATGCTCTTGGGCAGGGACCTCTTCCATATTGTGGGTTCAAATGTGCACCCCACGCTATAGATCCCACAGTACTCCTGATATCTTTTTCTTGCGAAGCTTCCACATGGGTTTTCACAGTGGTTACACTATTTAGGTGTCCACCAACAGTGAGCAGGAGGCTGCTCTTTCTCAACACACTCACCAGCATTTGTAGCCATTTGTTTTTTTGGGGGGGTAACCATTCTGCGTGGTGTGGAATAGAATCTCAAGTCGGTTTAAATTTGTGTTTTCCTAATGGCTAAGGATGTTGCATGCTTCTAAAAATATTTATTGGCCATTTGTGTTTCACTTTCTATTCAGTTACCCCATTTATTGATTGGAACATTGAGTTTCGGCATTTACATTTTTCAGTTCCTTACAGAGTCCAGATATTAAGTGCTAGTCCAAAATATAGCTGGCAAATAAGTTTTCCTCCTATTGTGTCGCCTGTAATTTCCTTTTCAGTGCAGAAACAGTTTAATTTTATATAACCCCATTGGCTAATCCTCCTGGCTCCCTCCTGTGCTGTTTAAATGAATTTCACTTTAATAGGCATATTGGCTCTAGAACTCTTTCAAGATGAGGAAAGAGTCATAAAAAAGACTAAGAATGAACAGGAGAAAAATTAAGTTATTCCAAAAACAAAGAAAAGTTTCTGTTTTCTTTTGAAACCTAAAGGGTTTTCTTAGAGATTTGGGAGTATTGGTCCTCAAACTTTAATGCCCCTGGTTCTCTGGCTTGCAAACTCAGAACAGGCAACCAAGAAAGGGCTAAGGATGGACAAGAGGATTCTTCACCCTGTTATTAGAAGCTCATGCCCTCACACTACAAAAAATATACAGGTTTTACTTTTATTTGCATTAAACTATTTATACACATGTATATGTGTGTTTGCATGTGAGTGCAGTGCCTGAAGAGGCCAGAAGGAGGTGTCAAATCCAAATTACAGAGGATTTTGAGTCATCCATCATAGGTACTAGGGACTGAATTCAGGTCTTCTGGAAGAGCAGCCAAAGTTCTTAACCACAGAGCCATCTTTGAAGCTCTGAAAGATACAAATTTAAAAAATGAAGCCAGGTGTACGGGTGCACACCTCTAATCCCAGTACTCCGGGGAAGCAGAGACATGTAGATCTCTGTGAGTTTGAGGCCAGCCTGGTCTACAAATCAAGTCCAGGATGGTCAAGGCTACACACACACACACACACACACACACACACACACACACACACACACA